>OY757187.1:27167223-27752223 GCA_963583895.1 Melanophora roralis | reverse complement strand
AAAAATCCAACTCATTTCATTTCTTTGGGCAAATATTTAATTGCAAATTTTTAACTTCACTAATTGCAATGCGCCTTAAGAAGCCGATTGTAATGAGGCTGTAGACAATTAAAAGAAAATAAAATGAAAAGGTATTAAATAGCACCTCAAACCCAATCATTTTAAAACAGAAGTCATAATGTGTATTTTCACAATCATCATTATGAATAATTGATTTATTAAAATTGTTGGTTGGCAGGTTTGTTGGTTGAATGGTCGTCAGTTATTTATTCGTTCAATTGGTTTTTGGCTTAAATCCCTGTCCGCAACATATGCATTAAAGACAAAGTGAACCAAGAATACAATGAAGAAAGGAACCCCTGTTGTCATTGTTTTCTGCTCCGGAAGGTTTTTTTGACTGCAGCCCACTTTTTCTATTAAATACAATGCCATTAAGGATGCTGGTAGTTATTTGCTGTTACTTGCATTAAATATTCACTTTTTTCAAAAGATTTTTTTTGCTTTTCTAGTGCTTGTTTCGTATTATTATTTTTTTATTGTCTCACTGTAACCACTTTGCCTGAAAATTGTACTGCACACTGCTGCTGTAGTAGGGCACTCATTTAATACTTTTCTATTTTCATTTACTTATTCTTTTTTAGTTTATTTTACTGTGAAATGTTGTTTTTATTGTTAAAGATATATTTTTAAAATTTATCTGGCATATCACAATTGGATAGTAATCTGCATTTCGGTTTGAATCGAATTATTTTGCAAAAGTATGGTCTCGAATTCCTTTTTTCAATGTTTTCGAGGTATCTGTTAGTACCAAAATATTGTGTTCGTTTATATAAACTTGACAAAATACGACAAAAATGGTTGGAGAAGAACGTTGTTTACAAATGAGGCAATGTTCACTGCTAATAAGCCATTATCAATACACAAAATGATATAGTCAGCGTCAAAACTAGGAGGGTTACAAAACAGATCCTCACTACTGCGACAGTGGTCGTTAGAGGGGAGTGAGAGTCTACTCGCATGTCTACCAGTGATTCGTTTAGACCAACTATGGTCAAGTTGGTTTTTGAGGACCAAAAAATAATCGGGTTTTACATGTACACAGCACGAGTACAAACGAAAACCAAAAGAGTGGCTGCCAAACAAACAAAAAGTTCAATTACCTAATACCATTATAGCTTTTAACAAAGTTTTTATAAGGAAGTAACACACAGAGTGAAAAAACGTCCATATATTTTTATAAAAAATGTTCTCTCCCTGAGTATCAATGGCTCTAAGTTACTTTAAAAAAGCATCTAAAGGTACTCAGCGAAGTTGCCACAAATACCGCATAAAAAAGATAGAAAGTAATTTATCCAGGGGCTCAATAAAGTTCTGGAATGAGGAGAATATGATCATTATTCCCGTACGCCTTTGAACCCCAATATATCAGTGTTATCAGCCTCTCTGTGATTTAAGCAGATATGACCATTACATAAAGATCAGTAGACACCAAATGTTGCATAGTTCGCTCGTTATTTCAATGTAAGCCGACTTTTGGAGGATTTACCTGACTGACCTACCACACATCTCCTTTCTGTTGCAGTCTTCTATACCTGAGATCCATGTACCAGGACTGGGCGAATTATAGCTGTGTTTATCAAACTGACTGTGCCAAGACTAAGTCCCCATTTTGCGTCAATTATTTTGCGAAAAATGCAGTAGGCTACCGTAGCTTTATTCACCCGTTGCTGGGTATTCAGTTTCCATGAATGAAATTTTCAGTCGAGAACAATATCCTCACATTTTGCATTGTCTATATGCTTTTGATGGAGGGAAACGTTTACCGAATCTGGAAGGCTAACAGATATCCTTAAAAGTCTTCCCTTTGGCATGATTAGGGTCTTCAAAAGCATCCTCATCATGCTTGAACTACCCGACCCTGAGCACAGGGTAACTCAAATTTAATTTGCCACCTAACTCCTTTAATTATGTGGTTCGTCACAGGATTTGGCAGAGTTGGACAGTTTTTGTCGAATATATTACCTCGTCATCTAAATGGCAAAGAAATTTTAACTCCAATGCCTGCTGCTGTAACTCACATTGGCCTTAATAATTAATGGTCTGATAAATAGTGAGGTTTTCGTTGGGAACTCATGTGGTGGCTGTGGATATCCTAAACAGAGAACTGAGAACACAAGTTTTGTATTGGTACTCGCCTTTTACGGCCTCCTGGGTGATTGCCTTGAGCGCTTTTACATATCCCTAAAAGTTTACAAAAAAAATCTCTTATTGATGAAATAGGTAAGAAGGCTGAAAGGCACAGAAAAAGTGCTCAGAAGAAGGGCGAAGAAAATTCCTACCCGTTATGGTAGTAGCAAGCATGCGAATGCTTTGGGTTTTGAAAAAAGTAATTTGATAATTGGGGACATTTGGTAATTAGAAGAAAGTAATAAGGTGAAGATGAGAGTCAAAATTTATGTAAATGACAGCACATGTCAAGTATGAAGGCGTTGCATGAACTTAGTGGATGGGCTGGGGAAAAATGACGTCCGCATGTGGCACTGGGGTGTGCCTTTAACAATAAAATTTAAAAAATTACTCGAGGGCCTGTTGACATAACTCTTCTTCAGCTCAGTGGTAGGTGAAACCTTACAGAAATTAAAAAAAAAACAATTAACCAAACTTTATTATAATTAAATTGCGTTTTACTACGAACTTTCTATCCCGATGTTGATGTGAGTGCGTTGTTTCGCAATTAGGTAATTGTGCGTGTATGAATTTTTTTCGCTCTTGAACTCTCTCTTCATAAATTTAAGTGACCCGTGGCACAAACATGTACAATAAACTAATCCTGGCGCCTTCATACAACTACAGCCTCTCATTAGAAACTGACATCACAGCGGGACTGCCGCAAGGTTTTACTTTGCGGGACTGTTGGCATTTATACCCTCTATTCGACAGACTGTCTGACCATTTTTAGCTTTCTGGGATCCTTTGTTATCCGGGAGCATACTTCTCTTAAAGTATCATAGTTTTCTGCGTTCTTAATAAATTCCGATGCGTCATATTCCCTGTCCATCTCATGTATCCAAGAGTTCGGAACACAACGTGTTTCGCGTTCTCTATCGCGTATGGTCACTAGGCAGGCTGGAGAATTTTCATTCCCTTACCTGTGTAGGTATTGCTTAAATGCGCCATTATCCTCATATACCGTGTTGAGTAATAGTTCAAATTCTTACATTTTTTTAGGGCTTGGGCTTCTTAACGAAACGAACTTAATAGCTTCGTCCTTGGGCGTATTCTGCCAATACTCCTTGAAAGTATTTAAGCAATAGTCTTTTCAATAATTTCGGTCTCCTCGCATGTTTTTGTGATATGTTGCTTAATATTTAATCTGTTGTAATTCACGATATTCAATTATCGGATTAAAGTTTATCGTCCAGTTACCTGCCTTCACCTTCATAAACTCTTCTTTCTGCCATATTAAAAGGCTTCTGATCTGCTAGGTCGAAGGTGGGCGAATTTAGCCGTCTCTGGATCTTTAAAACTGCCGATTTCACTTCTGGGGTTTGTTTTAAGACGCTGACAATCGTTTTGCCTTCTGCGCACCCATTAAACTTTGTCAAACTTAGTAGTTGTGCTCTAAGAATACCGTCATATGTCACATTTTATTATAAAGCGATAAGGGCGAGATATCCTGAAAATTAGAACTCCACTGCCAAGATAGATGAGATTCCTTTTGATTCACCACTTTATCCTTAATGTTAGGGAACTGCTGACAAGCGTGATGTCAATAATAGAACTCTGCTCGGCTTTTCTTGGGTGTGTATAAGTAAGCATGTGCATGTTCTTGTCAGTTGTTTGGCTCTTACCCAATTATTTTGTTGCTATTCATTTGTTTCCTGTTTTTGTTTGCTTGATTGTTTGTTTTTTAGATGCTTATAGTCGCTTTAACTATTTTTGTTTGTTTCTTTTTATACCCACCTGTGGTGCTTTTCATATGCAGTTATCAGCGGCCATCTTATCTGCATATGTATTGTCTATTTAGTTTTTTTGTTTATCCTTGTATTGCTATTGTTTGTTGCCTTCAATATCCTGCTGTTTTTTAAAAAATGCTAGCGATTTGTTTTTTTTTCAATCCTTTTTATTGGCACTGAGTCAAAAGTGAAAAAGAATTAAAGAACTTTTTTAGTTTAACATTCATTATGAAAATTATCTTGCAAGCATTTTTGTTCATAAATATTTTTGGAAATCTTTTTCAGTAATTGATAATCTAAAGTGTTACAAATTTACCAAAACCACTTTTCGACTTGTTTTTTTTTTTTTTGTTGTTCAGTTGTTTGAATATTCTTAGTTATCAAAAAATATTAGTTTTTTAAGCAAATTTTCAATAAATTATTTTTCTAATAAAATACATGCATAATGTCCAAAATTACTTTTAGGGTACACTAATTCAGGAATTATTAAAAAAGTTAATGTCAAAAAAAATTTAAAATTTCTTACGAAATTATAAAATCAGACATTCACTTTCTTAAATATTCATAATCAGCTGGTCTCTTGATATTACCTGTATTAAGGTGCGTTTAGACTGTGCTAATATTTGTGCAAAATAATAAAAATTTTGTTTGTCCTAGTGTAAACACTCGAATTTGTTAGCCACCAAATATTTTTCGACTGTTTGTTGGCTAAAAAATTCTTTGTTTGTGAACAAAGCTTTGCATAGTGTAAACACTTTGTCAGCACGTCGTTACAAATATTTGCCTCGATATTTTGTTTGTTCTTACAATATTTTTGGCGGAACAAATAGCGACAAATAATTGTAGAAACGTGGTAAAGTGAGGCCAAACGCAAAAAATGGTAATAAATCTGTATCTTCGAAACTATTTGTCCAATTATAAAATAATGTATGAAGGAGTCGTAGAGGAGGACCCAAGGTCTTAGAAAATAAAATTTTGGACTACCCTGTATATACATACATTGAGCTACAGGGTGCCAAAGTTGACCTCCTCGGGCTTACAAAACATTTCTATGCTTATAACTTTTGTAAATATCAACCGATTTCAATGATTTTTAGATTTATTTGATGAAAATTAAAATCTGAAAAGAAAACATAATCACTCTTTCTTATTACCTGTTACAGTTTAAACGATATTTGGGTTTGAAATTTAAAATTGTTGTTTTTGACCCAGACTTTATTTGGTTTGTTGCAAATGTCTGCAATTGTAGTTATGCTAAAAATATTTTTAAAAATATTTTTGTATTTTTAAAAAGTTTGTTAAGCCTGCACAAAAAAAAATTTTTTAATTATCTTTATTCGTCTAGCCGTGAAAAATATGCAAAGTCAAAATTTTCAAGGTGATTTCAAAAATGGCATAATTTTGACAAAAATTTAGCACAATTGATTAAGTTTTTTTGCAAATATTTGTAAAAATAATTATTTCTTTTTTAACGTTTTTGGAAAAAGCAGGCTTCAGTATATATTAGTAGTATATTTTTGAAAGGATTTAGACGTGCACCCTACGCCAGGCATTGGTCGAAAATATGGAATTTTTCAACGAAATTTTAAATTTATTGGCCGAGAAAAAAAAGCAAGCCAGTTTTTGAAAAATTGGCCCGAAATTAAAATAACTTATCTTTTGAGTTTTCAGTTTTAATTAAGTTTTTCACCGCCCGCTCAAAAATGGGGTCACGAGGGTAAATGTTATTAATATAGGCAAGTTTTAAGATGCGTGTAATATAATAGCTCAGAAAATAACTTTACAGTTACTTAACTCTTTTTGTTTTTTATTTAAATAATAAATAACATAATATTATAATAAAGTTTTAAAATCCATTACGTTATCATAAATCAACAATATTTTATAAACTTTCAAATATAAAAAATTTTCACAAAAAAAACTAAATATAATATTTTGGAATTTTTTTAATCTGACCCCTTATTTTTTTTCTAAAGGTAAAAAATATGATATGTAAGCAAATCTCCATCTGTTTACCTTTTCAATTATATATAATATTTGTATATTATTAGTTATTTTATACTATATTAACTGCCCTTGTTGAAAGTCCATTATTTTTTAGGGTGTGTATATACATTAGCTATGGCATAGTGATATATGAAAATTTTTGCAACGAGATTTTGAAGTGCTCCCGGCTTTTAATTTGTAAGACTTGGAAAAAAATACATATGGCAAAAAATGGGGGAGTTTGGTTGTGGGTAAATGGCGCCTCATCTTTTCACGTTGCTTTACAAACACAATTTGATACTATTTGGCAGATGGATTTCATAAACATAACAACAACATTATTTGACAGATGTTTGTCATACACACCGGACAAATAAAATTATTTGTGCAGTGTAAAGGGGTATACAAATATTTGTACCAAACATGTCTGACACCAAACCTTCTGTTATTTGTGCGCAAATAAAATTCAAACAAATATTAGTGCAATCTAAACGCATGCCCAAATATTAGTCACAAACCATACTATTAGCCCAAACCATTATTTGTTGTGTTTGGGCAAATATTAGCGTAGTCTAAACGTACCTTTAGTATACCCTGATTACTTTCCAATGCAAAGAAATTATTTTAATTATTTTCTATACAGTGCACTCGCGATAATATGAACTAATTAAAACAGAGCCTGTTCATATATTCGATATTGTTCATATTTACAATTGGCTTAAATTATTGCAAAAAATTTTGTTTTCTTGCAGGTAAACACTTTTCCTGCTTAAATAAATTTTCTAAAATTTCATATTTTTCTTTTAAAGTTAAAAATATATGCTTTTTTGTATGCATATTTAACAAATTATTTACGTTTAATAAGCACTTTAACTGTTGACAAGTTGCGTTCGCGTACATGTAATAACTAACGAAAAAATAGACCTTGCCCGTGCATATACATACATATTTATGCATGTACATATGTGTGGTTTTTTAAGATTTGGTATTAAAATAAATATAACTCGGGATTTCCCCAACATCTAATGCTTTGTAACTGAAATTTGTATGCTTTAAATATAAAAAAAACTGTTCAAATTTTAAAACCTTTGTACAAAGGTCATATTTTAGAGTAGTCAATGGTGAAGAAAAAGTGTTCATATTTTGGGGTGTTCAAATATTAGAGTGTTCACATTATCGCGAGTGCACTGTATTTATTATTAAAACTTTGTCTTTTTCGTTATAAAGGCCACATTTTCGCTGCCTTTTAAAAATCATTATAAAAATCGCCATTCTCACTGGTATTGCTCTTTTCAATAACGCAGACGTTGTCGCCATTTTAATCATTATCTTTGTCATCATCATCTGCAATTGTTTGGCATCTGCATAATATTTTTTCGTTGCGGTTTTATTTTGAAACGCACCACAAATTCATTAGTTCATTGTTCTTCAGTGTATTTGTTGATGCTGCTTCTGTTTTTTTGTGGAAAACAATTATTACTATTATTGTTCTTACCGCGATACTGCAGTTTTTTTATTTTATCGCTTGCAGTCGAACATGTGGTTTTAAACATTGTTTGTGGTTGATTGTAATTAAAACTCTGTTGTGGCTTGTAAAAATTTTTTTAAAAGTTCTTAAAACTCGGTGACATTTCTTTATTATTTTATTTGACCAACTTGTTGCTTTTCCGCTGCCTTTTACCATAATATAATATTTTACGGGGTGTAAGACCATTAACATATTCTCCCTTTTTTGCTTTTAAGTACAAATCGTGTGGTTAATTTTGAAAGATGTTAAAAGAAGTGATTGTCATAAGTAAACAATAAAAATTGAAATAAAAATTCGTTTTAGATACATTTTTAATAAATTCTAATGCTTCATTTACTATTTAATTAAAAAAATTTTTATGAAAATAAAATCAAATTTGCAAATGACACTTAGTCACTGAGGTTTGATCCCTTTTTTTAAAGATATATAAAAAGTTAGTTATCAACAATCCTAGAAGTGATATAACCTCAACCTATAAAAGTTTCCTTTGCTGCCTTTCGTCAAATTTTTAACAGTTAGGCATCCGCAGAAAAATGAAAAGTCTCTACCTGCTGGGTGTCGGACCGAGCTAACTTACTGTCGTTCTCTTGAAAACTAAGTGCGAGAAGAGAATAATTTCACATTTTGAGTTATAAGTAGCGACAAAGCCCACGTTCAATTAAGTGGTAATGCAGGGTGTCCGGTGGCAGATTTATATATTCAAACTTAAATAAAAAACATAATAATTGACACAAAGTTTTATTAAGAACATTGAACGGTATAATAGAAATGTGGGTTTTTTTTAAAGTATGTCATCCAGATGACTTCTGCCAAATTGAACACATTGTTTAAAAGTGAGCCTTGTGTTTGTTCTGCGCCACACGCTGCAGTAAACTTGGTTTAATTGAGCTGATTTCTCGACAAATATTTTTCTTTAAAGCCACAAGAGATTAGGATCCCCAATCTCTCTCTCTCTATCTCTTTTAAGGTAACCATAAAAAATCCATGGGAGTTAGATTGGGCGACTTCGGTGGGCATGGGATGTCCCTTAATAGACTGATCGGTTTCCGGGGGAAATTTTCGCGAAGCAAATTCATCGAAGCTTTGGCTTCGTGTGTGAAAAGTTAGATCGATATGCTCGCAGGTGTGGCAAAAAAAATTCCGTCATCATGAATCGATAATATTCACCGTTGACGTTCGCCGCCTGGTCTCGAGAGTTTTCCTAAAAAATGGTCCAATAATCTCATGAGTGGACAAGGCACACCAAACAGTTACACTGGAGCAATGCAATGGTTTTCTACATATGTCTCGATCGAGGGTTGCGGGCTTTTGGAGACCAGTAAAGAAAGCTTTGCTTGTTGACGTGGCCGTTTAAGTGAAAATGAGGCTCGTCGCTCACAAAAATGAGATCTTCAGTGCAAAAACGCTCCAACATTGTTTCACAAAAATTTTTGCGTTATTCAAGGCGAATTTCTTTTAGTTCTTGAATGGTTTAAATTTTAAAAGGATGGAACTCCAGACACTTTTTTAAAATTTCATGAATAATCGGTCTGGGAAGTCCAAGTGAGGCTACTCTTTTCCGTATTGAAAATCGCGGACTTTCAGGTAAACTGCTTTAACCAGTTTAATGTTTTCGGGAGTCCTTGAAGATCGACTGGACCTTGGCCCTTAGACATTCATAGCCGAAGCAATTGCACCCACGAACGTATTAAATTTACACTCGGCTCATTACGTATATACTGAGTACCGAACTTTGAACAAAATTGTTGTCGAAAAATTACGTAAGAATTATTACTCTTAAAAAATGTCTCCACATCGAACGCGTGATGCTCAGTCGACCACTGCGACATCGTGACTAACAAATTCGCAAAGCGATAACTCTACCGGCGCCGCCCTCCCTCCGCACCCTTTATTACTTTTCAAAATAAACGTATTTAAAAATATCAGTTTGCCACCGGACAACCTGTACAAACAAACCAAACATCTGTTTCTGAAGATAGATGCATAGAAATCCACATCAAAACCTACGAGGAGTCAATGCATTTCACAAAGTCACTGTTTGACATCATGTTAGGGGAAAAATCCTTACCTTGCACTTTTTAGTCGGTGGTACCAGAGAGCCGAAGCTATTATTAGTTTCATAAGGACGAGGCAACCGCTTACACAACTCGGTTAGGTTAGGTTGAACTGGCTGCTCCCGAAGACCCCACATAGACCCTTCAAGTCCTTAGTATTAGCAGACAAGAAGAAACGATACCCAGTTTCACTTACTCGACGCAATGACATCGAGGGCGCTCCACACTCTCTTAGAAAAATGCCAGAAGCCTTATGTTACCAATCCCAGTCTTTAACTCCAAGTCCTAGATGGTTTACTCTGGAGCGCACAAGCGCTGGACGGTGACACAGAATAGGCTCAAAAGTCTCCTTATCCCCCGGCACACCAGAGAATCTGCAATCATCGCTGGCCAGTTGTCCTGCTCTTTTGGCATGAATCGCTATCCAACAATGAACTGTCGTTATCCACACTAGGAGTCTACAATCGCTGCTTCGCAAAGGTCATAAGATCCCCATATAATTATGAAAACTCTACACGAAGGTATTCAACCAGACGTCCGTGGTTCAGACCCTCACACTAAAGGCTATAATCTTATTGACGAACTGTAGTAAAGCACGAACGTGAATTGCTCTTTCCATAGACAAATGTACCCCTTGCTTCGCCTGCTCGTCTGCCATCTCGATAATCTCAATAACCCTGGGTCCCCGAACCCAGCATATGTGCACTTGTCTCACGGTACACAATCAACTAATGAACTCTTTGCGCCAACCAAATTGTTAACAAAAATTCCGTCTTTTTTTTTATTATTTTAGGTTCTTATGCTGCTAAAAAAGCAACCCAAATGATACACGGAGGAAACGTTTATTTTTTTTTTAAATTTGACTCTTATAGGATACGAACTCACGACTTCGGTTGTGTAGCACTGAGCAGTGATTATACAATTGATCTATTATTTCAGCATTTTTTGCCCAGTTCAAAACTTAGTAATATTGATATTAAATAAATATGATTCCCTAAACTGACATTGAATGACTACAAAGTTTACATTCGATTAAAAAATGCAATAAATATTTTTCTTTAATTTGTAAACTGAATAAAGAATATTTATGGGGATTTCAGTTTATTTGTAAAAATATTTTATGTCTGCGTTTAAGAAGAATTCATAAATAAATCTGAAAATATTTTTCTCTTTCGCTGCTTTATATGAATTTAATTAATTCCTATTAATATTTTTTCTGTCTTTAACTTTCATACTGTCAGTGAACTTGTAATCTTATGAATTTATGCATCACTTTTATGTCATTTCAGGGTACACCAATATTGCGTAAAATTGCTGA
The DNA here is from genome assembly GCA_963583895.1 of Melanophora roralis. Lineage (NCBI taxonomy): Eukaryota > Metazoa > Arthropoda > Insecta > Diptera > Rhinophoridae > Melanophora > Melanophora roralis. The sequence goes on along the minus strand of OY757187.1, from coordinate 27,741,381 downwards.
CTGCCATTTTGAATTCTCGTGGGCAACGAATGTTATTTGTCCACCACATATGTGTGATTTCGATGAAAAATCATGTAAAATTAAAAATTCTGAACTCGGTGTCAGCTACAATTTGAAACAGGCAACCTTTGCCAAGGAGGGCAAAATAAAGGTGAGTACCAATTCGTGCGTTAACTTAAACGTAAATAAGTTTGGACATATTGGACGCCTTATACTACAATACAAACGTGGAAAATTTCATTTCGAATAAATAATAAAAAGGACCAAAGTATTGCTTTAAGTCTTTGTTTATAATAACATTGGGGAATTTAATTTTAAAAAATAACAAAATATTTGTTTAAAGGATTTAAGTCTTTGTTACAAAATGCTTGAAAAAGTAAGTAACACAACAACACAAGATCAACAGGCATTTTGTTTTTGTAGAACTCATTTAATATGTCAACTACATGTGACTTATATGAAAAATATTTTTAAAAAAGGAAATAATATTAAAGCAAAATTTTCAAAATATAAATAAAGAAATTTTTGTGGTTAAGCTAAAGCCATATTTACACTACCTGAGTTGTCATCTGAGTTTCACAACTGAGACTTATTATTATAGTGCAATAACATGTCTATTTTCATTTGCTAATATTTTTTTCTAACCTTAGTTGAAAATAGAATGTTTTCTATTTTTAAATTATTTTTTGACACTTATAAAAATTTAAGCTAATTTTTTTAAACTCAACTCAGATGAGAACTAAGGTAGTGTAAATATAGCTTAATTAAAGAGGTAGAATATACTTACCCCCTATCTTCGCGCCCTAAGGGGGTTGCCATACAAAATTTACAAAAATTATGTAAAAATACCCACAACTTCTTTAGAGTCGGCCTTAGAGAAATAAAGCGTACGACCGATCCCCATTAGTTTTCCCTTTCAAGCATATTCCTAGAATAAACTTACCCCTTATCTCCACGCCTTAAAGGGGTTGCCATACAAAATTTACAAAAATGATATGAAAATGCCCACAACTTTTTCAGAGTCGGCCTAAGGACAATAAAGTCTACGACCGACCCCCATTAGTTTCTTCTCCCAAACAAATTCCTAAAATACACAAACCCTCTATCCCACTCCCTAAAGGGGTTACCTTACAAAATTTACAAATACGATGTAAAAATGCCCAAAAATGCTTCGGAGTCGGCCTTAGAGAAATAAAGTGTACAACCGACCCCCATTAGTTTCCCCTTCCAAACATATTCCTAGAATATACTTACCCCCTATCTCCACCCCGTAAAGGGGTTGGCATACAAAACTTTAAAAAATTGGGATAAAAACCCCTTCAACTTATCCGTAGTCACCCGTGGAGCGTTAAAAAATGACACCGACCCCTATTTTTAAAATTAGAAATATTTCATTAGTAAAAAAATGGATAAAAATAAAAAAAGTTCGGGGTTTCGAAAGGCTAACAAGAAGGGTATATAACATTCGACACAGCCGAATATAGCACTCTTACTTGTTTTAACATGCATAAGTCTAGGTACAAGAAAAAATAGAAAGAAAAAAAGAAACAAAAAAAAAGGAACAAAAAAAAAAGGAACAAAAAAAAAGGAACAAAAAAAATAAATAAAAATAATAAAAAAAACAAAAAAAAATATTAAAATTAAAAAAAAATATATTGACCTGGTCTAGCATTGAACCTGCCACCATGTGATTGTTAGGCTGAGTCCTATATCCCTAGTTCAACGAGCTATGTATTTTTTAAGCTTAAGTTCTTATTTATGTTAATGTTCGTTTTTTATTTTTGTATAATTGACATGAAATGTGCTACATGCTAATATTAACGACTGCACAAAAGAGTTAAATTACAAAGCTTCTATGCAAAAGTATTGTTTTCTTTAATAATTGATAAATATGCATTACTAGCACGTGACCCGCTACTTCGTAAGCGTAGTTTTAGAAATTTATTAAGTGAAGGTGATGTTTTGTGCCTTTATTTCTTAAACTTTTACCAAATAAGCAGTACACAGAAAAAACTCCAGAAATTTTTTTAAAACAAATAGTTTTTTAAAATAATAGTTTTCTTCAGTAAATATTTTATTGGATTCTAATGATATTGCTATTTGATTTTTATGTCAAACAAAATAAACACAAAACCATTATATATTTTGTACTCTTTTTTTCTACCCCTTAAGGAATAATATTTTAAAATAGTACCAAAAATATATTTTTAATTTTTTGAGACCTTCAAAACGCAATTTAAATAAAGTTTCTACCTTTATTGGTTAAGAAATTACAAAAAGTACCTTAAAAGTATCAAAATGTAATTTGTACCCTTTCTTCTATTCCCTAGGGTCTTAAGTTTTTAAAAAGTATAAAAAAATATTCATATTTTGTCAAGACTTTTCGAACGGAGTTTGAATTATGTTTCTATCTTTATTGGTTCAGATGCTACAAAAAGTACGTAAAAAGTACCACTTTACAAATTTGTACTTTTTTTCTGCCCCTTAGGGTCTAGATTTTTAAAAAAGTTTAAAAAATATATTCATATTTTGTCCTGACCTGTCAAACGCAAATTAAACTATGTTTTTAACTTTATTAGTTAAGAAGTTACAAAAAGTACCTAAAAATTACAAATATGTAATGTGTACCCTTTTTTGTGCCTAAGGGTCCAAGATTTTTAAAAAGTATCGAAAACATATTCTTATTTTGTCGATACCTGTTGAACGCAATTCATATTACGAAATTATCTCTATTGGTTCAAAAGTTACAAAAAGTACCAATATTGAATTTTTACCCATTTTTAAACCCTTTTTTTACCCCTCAACGTCTAAATTTCAAAAAAGTGACGAAAAAGTATTCATATTTTTTTAGTATCTGTCGATTGCATTTTGAATTATGTCTGTACCTTTACTCGTTTATAAGTAACAAAGTGGACCTAGGCGCTATCAAAATTTAGTTTTTACCCTCTTTTAGCCTTAAGGGTCTAAAATTTTGAAAAAACACGGATCTGCTTATTTTTTGAGTAAAATACGATCCTTTTTTAATTTTGTTTCTATCGTTTGTAGTTTAGGAGATATTATTATTAAGAAATTATTTCCATATTTGGCCCATTTTAAGCCCCTTCGGGTCCGAATTTCCCAAAATCCCGTCTTAGTGGATCTAAACATAAGGAAAGGTACCCACAGTCCAAATTTCAGGTCTCTAGCTCTGCGGGTTTGGGCTGTGCTATGATGAATTAGTCAGTCAGTAACGTTGTTCCTTTATATATTGGGACAATTAATTTTTTAATCAAAATCGTAAAATTTTTTACATTAAAAAAAAATAAATTTAACATTTATTTAAATAAACTATTCCAACAAATCTGGAACTACTTACATATGTATAACTATAACTTTGATAAATATTTTATATGAAATTTCAATAAACTTTTTTGTATTTTCTAAATACAAAAGTTTAAGCTGTGCCTCCGACTATAAGCTTATTTATGGTGTTTTCTATCTTTAAAATTTATTTGTTGCGCTAAGTTATATGCTTTTTTCGGTTCTTTCTTTTAACAGATTTCGAAGGATAAACATGATTTCACTTTGGACTTCTGTGATTCAAAGATTGTACACAAAGCTGTAACGGATTACAGTCAGGGACTGGTAAATCTGTTCTTTATTACTAATGGTACCTGCAGTACGTATGGTAAGTGGATTGTTATTGTAAATTTTATCAAAATTAAATTATTTGTAATAAAAATATATACTTTCGTAAAAATAAGTTTAAAGTGTAACGTATGCATGTTTGTAAAAATTTCTTTGAAAAAATGCATACATTTTGAGCAAAATTTACATTTACTCAAATATTTAACTTCTTTGGCTTTTTATTCAATTTAATTTCCTTTTTCCTGTCTTAAAACATCCGTTTGGCACAAGCATATCCGTTTCTTTTTTTATTTGTCGCCTTTTCAACTACAAGTATTCAATCAATTTGGCTGCTTTACTTTTGTTACTTTTGGTTGCTTTACGCGATGTTGGGTTTTTCTGCAGAGTTGTTGCAGCAAATACTTTTTAGTTCTCTTTATATCTCATCTTCTTCTTGCTGTTTTTTTCGCATGTGAAATTCTTTATAAGTATGCGAAATTGTCTGTATTTGTTTTGTATAATTTTTTAATGCTTCTTACTACTGCAAAAAGTATCATTTACTTGTTTTTTATTCAAGATTATTTTTCACTTGTGTTTAGTTGTGACTACTGTTCTTAGATATTTTTTCTCATTTTTCCGGCTCCTGTGATATTTGTTGCTGTTGGTTTGAATCAATCTGTTGTTTTTAGCTATTTGTGTTTTAATCTTCAAATCGCATTTGAATTGGCAATAATCCCAGTGCGCTTATATTTTTTGATTTCTTTTGTTTTTTTTTACATCACTGCGTAATGTACTGTGTGCTGGATCTGTTGTGTTACACACAACTATTTATGCTACTTGGAGTGCCAAGAGCTCTTAAGGGAAACAGTTTTTACTTAATTCGATTAGAATTGTATTCAATGTATGCAAATGCTCCAATTATTTTGCAAGTTTTTTCTTTTTGAATTAAAATTTTTAAATATTTTAAAGATATTTATTTGCTGTATTTTTTTAATCAGAAAAGTGTTTAGGGATTTCAAAATAAAAATTAAATAATTTGAGTATTAATTCATTCACTTGTAGTGCCTTAAATCTTTCGTAAAATATTTTAGTTCCTATTTATCCCACTATTTATTCATGTATTTATTTCATCTCCTTTTTATTTCATGCATTATCTTCAACACTTCTCACCACATAAAATCTTATCGTAGTTTTTAAATCGTAAAATATTTTTGTTTATACATCGATGGAAAAACTTGAAAAGAAAATTTCTTATTTTCTGCCAGTTAATTTCATCTTGCAGTATCGCAAAGTATTTTCTGTATTTTCAGATGCATTTGTTCATGATTTGTTTTTGCACATTTTTATTTCTTTTGGCTTGATATTACAAAACATGTTTGATCAGCTTGATTTTATTTAAGAGCTCAGTGTTGAATAACAAAAACAATAACAAGAACAATTAAAGTGGCAAAGAGAAGAATGAGCTAATTTGCTAAGTAGAGTGTTAATTTTAAGATTATAGTGAAACGTTAACTTAAGTATATACAATACATGTTTATGGTTTCCATACTTGATTTAGTCTTCAGTGGTATTTTAAAGTTTTTTTTTTTAGTTATTTAAAAATTGTCAAAAATACTTTAAAAAATTATTTACAGAAAGCCAATTTGACCATAAAGCGATAAATAAAAAATGGAAAAAGCGCAGGTATAACAAGAGATTGCTACCTTGTAATTGCATTCATCCTCTTAAGATTAGCTACAGAAACGCTGATAAATAAAACAAAACATAGGATGATGATTGGAAAAGGGAGAAGAGGCGAATGGAGTAAATTACCAATAATAGTTTAGGTTAGGTTAGATTAGATAAGATTAGGTTAGGTTAGGTTAGGTTAGGTAAGGAAAGTAAGGTTAGGTTAGGTTAGGTTAGGTTAGGTTAGGTTAGGTTAGGTTGGGTTAGGTTAGGTTAGGTTAGGTTAGGTTAGGTTAGGTTAGGTTAGGTTAGGTTAGGTTAGGTTAGGTTAGGTTAGGTTAGGTTAGGTTAGGTTAGGTTAGGTTAGATTAGGTTGGGTTAGGTTAGGTTAGGTTAGGTTAGGTTAGGTTAGGTTAGGTTAGGTTAGGTTAGGTTAGGTTAGGTTAGGTTAGGTTAGGTTAGGTTAGGTTAGGTTAGGTTAGGTTAGGTTAAGTTAGGTTAAGTTAGGTTAGGTTAGGTTAGGTTAGGTTAGGTTAGGTTAGGTTGGGTTAGGTTAGGTTAGGTTAGGTTAGGTTAGGTTAGGTTAGGTTAGGTTAGGTTAGGTTAGGTTAGGTTAGGTTAGGTTAGGTTAGGTTAGGTTAGGTTAGGTTAGGTTAGGTAAGGTAAGGTAGAACAGCCGGCTCCAGAATTGGTGACAAATTGAGTTGCAGCCCATTTGGATCCGGTTCTTTGGTCCTTTTGTGATACCTGGGGGAAAAAATATAGGACGAGAAAAAGACATTAAATTAGATAGCTTGAATAAGAAAATTTATAAAGAAATAGAAAATATATGTATATGGCTGGCAACAGTCGCCCCGTAGTGGTCCCTGTCTTCGAGCCAACTGGTATCCTTGATAACGGATGATAGACTGGTTACGCCATAGTTGGCTAGATATGACAAGCTAACCAGTCTGTCGGTACCAAAGTGTCTTATTCAAATGTCAGTCAGTGCCGGACAGTAGCAAGAAAAGTGCTGTATTCCCTAAGGCCCTTCTGCATCCTTACAGCTTCTACAGAAGTCGTTGAAAGGCAATCCCAAACACAAAGTTTCGAGATATTTTCCTTCACGTGATCTTTTAATCGGAGCTTTGGTCTTCCCATTCTGCTTTCGCAAGTGTCCTTGCTTCAGAACCATTTTTCAGCAAGGGTAACATCAGTGTCCTGTGGAGAGCGATTTTGTTTGTCGGGAGCTGACTTTGCGTTTAAGCTGTAAGTAGTATTTATTGATCAATATGGATTTTCTTTTTATTTCAAAACTGATGTTAGTTTTTTATTTAGGGCAGCGCCGAAATAGATAAAGTCGTTGACTATCCCAGAGATGTAGTTTTAAAATTCCACTGTCTGCCCAAGCCTACTGGACGTATTGTGTGTTGATACCATCTGAATCTGAATTTACTCACAGACCCAAGTTAGCCGATTCTTTTCCAAATTTCTCAAAGGTGGAAGCTTCTGCTCGCAATGTTTGCTTTACGAAGTCGATATCATCAGCGTATGCAAGTAACATGTGATGTTTTATGTATAGAGAGCCAGTGTTATTTACACTTGCGCTTGTATAAGCTTTTTAAACAGAATATTGGAAAGATCACACTAAAGGTTGTTTCCTTGTCTAAAACCTCGTTTGACACTGAAACGCTCAAAGATATTTGTGTGTCGATCTGTCTCTCTAGGCTCTTTTTCAGGATTTGGGGTGTTGTGTATATCTGGTCGATGATGGATTTACAGGTCTAGAGCCGCACAGATATGGGCCAATTATCTCCTTGACTTCTACTTTTAATCTTTTACACAAAACCCTGAATAGTATCTTGTAAACAATAGAAGAGAGACTTAGTCCTCTGTAGTTGGCTTATACTGTCTTGTCTTCTTTTTAGTGCACAGGAAATCAACGAATGATATTACAATGCTTAAGTATGAGTTCTTCTAGTCAGATTGTAAAACCAAGCTGATGAATACGCCTTAAGTCGCCCCGAACTCGAACAGTTCAGCTGGAAGTCGCCACACTCGTTTAAAAAGAAGGGATACTACTTAATGCGCTTAGATTAAACTATTAAAATTAATTAATTCTATTATACACACAAAAAATTATCTAAGAAAACTTTACTTAAATCAAGCCATAGCGGTGTCAAAAGTACGGTGAGTGCGGTTTTTCTTAAATCAAGTACGAAATTTCTTACTCCAAGTAAAATTTTTCAAGTACGAATTTCTTACTTTTAGCCACAATTAAGCCAAAAAAGGATTGATTTAAGTTCGGAACCGTACTTGATTTAAGCGTGAAAAAGATTGATTTAAGCCGTAAACTGGATTAATTCGAAAATAAAATGTCATTTTTTTTGACTTATGGAGGAGCTTTACTAAAGAAGAAGAATTTTATAGTTTATTTTTATTTTATAGATACTTAAAATTTTTAATATAAAAATTTAATTTTTTGTATTTACCGAAGCTGAGATTCGAACCAGGGATTTCTGCACTGCAGTACAAGCGCGTTGCCTCTAGGCCACCGAGACACTTTGTTTTCAAATGTAAAATAATATATTAAAACAACAAGCTTTTTTCTGCTTGATTTGTTGAAGCAATCCGAATAGGCTTGATTTAAGAAAATGTAAGTAAGGATCGTACTTAAAAAGATTTTTGATAAATTCAAGAAAAAAAAACTTGATTTTAGAAAGCGTGTGTAAGAACTTTTATTCCAGCCTGGAACTGGCAGAACTAATATCAATAACATAGTATTTAAGATTTGAATGCTTATTGTTAGTTCGCCAAAGGCAAAGACTTAATAATAAAAATATAAAAAAAAACTTTTGTGATCACTACAAAAGTGCTGTTTACCAAATTATATTGTCTTTGTCCCAAATATAAGTAGGTACAATTTAGAAGAGGATTTTTTTTAAATTTTTAAATTTTTATACCCTTCAAAAAAGTGATAAAGATATACATAAGTTTGTCATTCCGTTTGTTATCTCTTTAATATCCATCTGCGACCCCATAAATTATAAACTTTTTTGGTGCCTATAGATAGGGAAGTTGATTTAGCGATGTCCGTCTGCCCATCTGTCCGCGTGAAGCCCCCGGATGGCGTATAGACCCGTTAGTGTATTAAACGGTCAGAAATATTTGGGAGCAAATCGCTATTGAAATCCAGCAAAAAGACAAGACTACCTTGTCTATTTTTTTAAAGTTTTTTCATAAAAACCTCTACAACTGCCCCGGAATTGCCGCTATACGGGTACAATTTAGAAGAGGATTTTTTTTTAATTTTTATTTTGTTATACCCTTCAAAAAAGTTATAAGAATATACATAAGTTTGTCATTCCGTTTGTGATCTCTTTAATATCCATCTGCGACCCCATAAATTATAAACTATTTTGGTTCCTATAGATAGGGAAGTTTATTTAGCGATGCCCGTCTGCCCATCTGTCCGTGTGAAGCCCCCGGATGGCGTATAGACCCATTAGTGTATTAAACGGTCAGAAATATTTGGGAGCAAATCGCTATTGAAATCCAGCAAAAAACCAAGACTACCTTGTTTATTTCTTTAAAGATTTAATATAAAAACCTTTACAACTGCTCCGGAGTTGCCCCTATACGGGTTCAATGTAACACCGACTCCTATTATTTTTGTGGAACATAATTTCCGCCCCTTAACGGGGTTGCCAAACAAAGTAAGTTCTTTTAATTTTTTTTTTATCGTTCCCACAGCTTTCAGGGTGCTTCTACAAAGGTTAAATGTAAGACCGACTCCAATTGATTTTTTCTTCCAAACATTTTTGTGAAACATATATACCCCCATCTTTAGCCCCTTACAGGGTTGCCATACAAAGTTGCCCTTAGAGGAATAGAATGTGTCACAGACTCCCATTAGCTTTCCCTCCTAAACATATTCCTATAACATGTTTACCCCCCTATCTCCATCACCTAAGGGAGTTGCCATACCAAATTTACAAAAATGATGTAAAAACGCCCATAAGGTGTACGACCGATTCCCATTAGCTACCTTTTCCGAACATATCCGTAGAATATAATGGCCTCCTATTTCCATCGCCTAAAGGGGCTCCCATACAAAGTTTGGGAAATCGTAATAAATCCTTCCCTACAGCTTCCAGGGTGCCCGTGGATAGGTCAAATGGAGGACTGCCCCAACTCGTTTTTCCTTGCAAATATTTTCCTAGAACATATGAGCCCCCTATCTCCACCCTTTAATGGGGTTGCAAATAATCGATCCCAAAAAAACGATTGCAATAAATTGTTTTCCTTTAAATATCAATATTTTATTTCGCTGTTTTTATCTGCAATTTTTCAATGTTGTTTTTTATAAAAATTGTTCAATTATTAATGATAAAAATAACTTAATGCTCTTAAAATTTTAATGCTTTTTTTGTATTCCTCTTGGGTTTTTTGTTGTTGCTAAACGGAAGTTTTTTTTACAACTTCACTTTATTTAAAAGGAGTAACATTTTTCAAAAGTCAATAATGTCGTAGAAAAAAACTTTAAAAAAAATTCCATTGAATTCCACTTAAACTTGACAACATTGGAATGCATGCTGTTAGTTGTTAAGTTTTTGCTAATCTTAAAGTGTTGATTTTATTTTGTTTGTAATGCCACACACACACACTAACACACAATCTTACGGATATCTCGACTAGTCTTATCACAATGTTTACTTTTTGTTGTTGCAGTTGTTAATGCGCCGCCATTTCTATTGTATTTGTAGCTGCATTTGGATGTATTGTTTTACGCCACCAAATAAAGGAAAATAAAAACAAAAAAGCAAAGAGTTTTTTCATGTTCAAGTATTTGTGTGGCGTATGAATATTTAATATGGCGTCGTCATGCTTTTACTTGTATTTCCTTATGCTGCATAATACGATTGTATGTGTTTGTTTTTTTTTGTTAATTTGGCTTTCCTTCCAATGGCGATAGCATATATCCTTTCAAACACATACAATCTATAGATTCCATGTATGCACATTTAAAGATCCTTTAGTTAAAAACAAAAAATTTGGAAAAAAAGCTTAAAAATGAATAAAAAAAAAATTCTCTGACTTCTGCATTGGTAGGTACGAATGAGTGTTGCTTCCAAAAAACTTATATCATGCTGAGTAGTTTTTACACGTTATTTTTTGCTGTACCCTATAGATGATTGCCACAGAGTTGGCGTTAATGTAAATACATATATTTAAGTATTATTTTAAAGTTAATATTATTGAAATCAATAAAATAAAATTGCTTTTTTAAAACATTTTTGATAGAAAAAATAGAATAGTTGCACCTACATAATATAATGCACGAGTTTTGTATGGCGTGTTTGCGCTTTAGACTATGTCGATCCTTAACCTTTATTTCAAACAAGTTCTATTGTATATAGAAGGTAGGTAGGGTTGAACTTTCTCATCATCCAGAGACCAATTTTGTACACAGCAATAATCCTGTTTGATCAGTTAAGAGAATGGGTGTACGAAGCTGGAATATTTTGCTGGAGGTGTAAGGACTTAGTAAAAGTTGGAAGGGGATATACATATAGATGACAGGATGGGAAAGCAGAAATAAAACTGATCTTTAACTCTTAGAGCATCTTCTTTCAGTAAACGCTCAACAGTGGATAATTAAGTATTTTATAACCTTTATAAAAAGCTGGAATTTAGCTGTAAGTCAGGAGGTAATGTTATTAAGGTTACCGCCTTTTCTACATGTGCACTTCCTTTCCTACGTGTGCGTCTCTTGAAAAAAAGACACCAAGTTTAAGAGAAAAAAAAGCTTTAAAGCTAAAAGTCAAGAAAGTTTGAACACGTGCATTTCGGTACTGAAAGTTACAGAGCTTGACGTTTTTGCGTTACTTTTACTTTTGTCTGTGTCATAAGCGCCAAACTTACAGAACAGCTGCATATGATCGGTAGAGGGAACATGTCATGCATATACTTCAGCGTCATAGGTTATGAATTATTTTTGTCATTTACTGATAGTTGCGTCGCATGTTATTTGAAAAGCAAAAACGGGGAAAAAGTTAAAAATGCAAGAACAATATCGCCGCGTTAATGCTTCAAGTTTAAGACAGAGATAGTCTAAGAACCGTGCAAACCTCCGGCAGTGACAGACAACTTGCTCTATCGTTCATATTTCTTCGTTACCCTTACACATCCTACAATAATCGGGAGTGCCGCTTTTCCATTTGCCTATTTTAGTTGGAACTGGACAGCTATGGCCTAATGGTGGTCCTCAGAGTCAACCTTCCCATGCTAATGAGCTGAGCTTAAACCCAGTTATAAAGCGTTAGCTGCCATTAACTTACTTCTGCTTCTTCACTGAATGTGTATCATGTTAGGGACCCACTTCATAATCATCAGTAATGGTTTCCTTCTTATATTTCTACTTAAGAACTTAGCAACTACTAGCAACTTTGTGGACAATTTCATTTCCAACTATGTGTTATAGTCCCGGAGGTTGGACCTAATGTTGCAGAAGTCCATAGCTTCACCAAGGGATCCTTTTCAAACCCTTACCATACTAGATTTGACACAGTAGGCTTTAAAGATCCCAATTGCTGCCTGACTGTCCACACAAATCAGATAGTCTTGTCCATTAAACAACAGGGACGAAAACGCCGCATTCGATTTGAATCAAAAATAAAAAGTTCTTAATTGAATTCCTATATTAAAAGCATTGACAACTCGTTCGATAGAGTAAGCTTCGATTCAAATCGAAAGAGAAGATTTGACCCTAGAATCGATGTTGTTTTCTTACAATATAGACTCCAGCTTCGATGTCCATAAATATCTTGAATCCGTCGTGTTTCCTCAAAACTGGTCTCTTTGACCATATAGTCCGTCCTTGATCTTCCGCCTTTACTGAAATCACAAAACCCATTTTTCGAAATATTTACAGGTCGCAAGTGTTAAGAAACTTTCCCAATCGTGGATCTCCTAGACTGACAAAGCTTTTTGCCGCTATTTGCATGATCCAGAATTAAGTAAGTATTGTTTCGAGAATAGCCAAGTGAAGGCTTTTTGGACTTCAGCTAGAAGCTTCCTATAACATCCCCTTTTTACAACATCCTTGATACAGTTACAAAGGATCTTAAAGTCTTTGAAAACTTCTAGTTTATTACCCCAAGCTGTAAGCCCCTAAGAAAACCTAAGCACGGATCGTACTTACATATTTTAAGTACGATTTTAGATTAATTCAAGAATAAAGTCTTGATTTTAGAATGTGTTTTTTCTTTCTGTGTACTTATAGGCTGATGTTTTTTTAAAAGTGTGAACAACTATTCCTACACTCCAATGTTTCCCCGATAGTTTTCTTAGTCGCACCTCTAATATCGACAAATATACTTCTTTTTTCTGAGTAATTTTTTTTCAACAAAAATGCTGCGTTGTCTACATTTGATGATCAATAGTCTTTATTGCCTTTAAAAAGGAGTTATTTGCAATGCGACCATCTTCTTCTCTAATACCAAGCTTTTTGCTAAGTTTCTTTATTTTGCTGTTTGCAATACAATACATAAACAATTCACTACTTTATAACATAATTTTTCGTAGCATAAAACTCTGTTCTCCTAAGCCTTTTTTAATTCTATCTGCATACATTTCTTGTACTTCCTTTTCACTTCATTTTTTCGGCAAGTCAGTTTAGAAAAAGAGATAAATTGAAACTCAAAAAAAGGTATTCGTTTGTTTGTTAGTTTGTACTTACTTAACCCAAACCCGCATTGCTAAAAGAAACTGTTGATTATCCTTTTGGCATCTTTTCTGTTTTTTTTTTTGCTCTTCTTGTTTGTTCCTTAAACGGAATTTTTTTCCTCACCTTAAACAAAGTGAAAAAATCATGTAGTAAAATACCAAAACAAGGGGCCGAAAAAAATCTTTCATCTCTTGATTCTGGTATTCATTAAGTATTAGTCAGCAAAAGAATCATCATTAAATTATCATTAGACTTAACAGTTGTTCGACATTTGGTTGACCAAAATACTGATGTGGTTTTAATAAACTTTAAAAGAAAGCCACATAGTAAATACCTTATTAACTTACTGGCATTTATAATAAATAATAAAAAAGGATATTCAGATAAAGTGCTTGCTTTTAAATTTCACGTTTATTTTTTTTCTAAAACTATTACAAATTCAACAAGTAAGTGTTCTTTGTTCAGTTTTGCCGAATTCTATATACTTTTCAATTTGGCTTTTCTTTATATTCAGTTATCCCGTTCAGCTGAGTAACTTGCAAAACGTAAATATTATAATAATATTACTTTTTAACGGCTTTGAAGTCGATTTTTATATTTTTGTAAATAGAAAACCTTATTGAATTGGGACATTTGTATAAGACATACCACCTCCCGTGCTTTTATGTAACAATTTTTTCAATAAAATATAGAAATATTTCTGATACCTGTTGTAGTTTTCAAAACAATTTGTTTTTTAAAGTTCATTAAAACTGTTCGATTAAATGGGGTGACCCCTTTCCTTGCTCCTTTTTTGTTAAGTGTTATAATTTTATGCAATTTTAGACGGTTTTAAGTCAATATTTGTTATAATTGTCGAAGCAAAGCGCATTAAAAACTTTCTTAAATTGCCCACTTGTATGAGAGCCCCCTCTCCCCTTGATTTTACCCAGCAGTTACATTGTACAAAATTACAAACGAAATAGAAAACTAATCTAAAACCAAATCATTGTGCCAAGGGCATATTAACATACCTGCGTACAAACATTCAGGGCACTTGCAAATCCCAGAAGTTTCATCTTACCAAACCCAAATATTTCCTCCAGGTTTAAAAAAAATTAGTCTTTAGGTAATTTATTCTAGGGCACACGATTGCTAAAATTTAACAGTCTCGTTATACCCGGGTGTGCTATTTAACCTTTGACTAATTTTCCTCCTCTTTTAGCATAAACCGTTTTGAGGCCTAAATTGGTTTTTCATAAAGACAAATGAAACCTTGTCGAACCGGCCATAACCTCTCTAAACCCCAGGCATTAGTGGTTCTGACTATCACAGCAACGTCTGTAGCTTTATACTAGAATTAAAGTAGGGCACAAAAGTTCATTGCATTTTTTTTAATAGTCAAAGGGACTCCTTGCTTGTCTTGTTCGTCCGTCTTCTTTTTCCCCCAGAATTCATTTTTGCTTTTGAACCTATTAAATATGCAATGTCTTGCGAAACACCGTTTGCCATTTAATTCTTGGCACCCCACCAATATTTTTATCTGGGAAGGCAGTCCAAGATAAGGAGTTAAAATCTTTGCCTAAAATATGCTGCAGTCATCAGGAAGTTTGTAAGACTCATTTATGCCAAGTTCTCTATAGAAGACCGTAGATTGGACTTCACTTTTCATCTTGGATCCATAAGCAAAAAAGTTGTAGGTTGTGTGGTCTGATCGAAAATCTCTCAGCTAGTCGTGTTTTCTTCCGTTGTTACACCGGACTTTCCGAAAAAGCTCAATTTTGAGACCTTGTTGTCAGTGCTTTACTTTTCATTCCAAAAATCCTGCTTCTACGTAAACTGTCCTTTTGTTTTAAGCCTCGATGCAGACGTTTTTCCAATACCGTATTAAACCAGAGCTATAGTTTTCAAATACGAAGTTAAAGAAGTGCTTTGTAGAGCGCCAGTACATAGTTCCGCAACTCTTTGCGCGCTTTTTATACAACTGTGGCTAATTTTCTTCTCCTTATGCAGTATGTTTGACTTGTGGGGTGCGGCTACACTGCATTATAGATCTATTGAGCAAGATTTAGTGAAAGACACCATATTCGGTCTAGCATTTTTCTGCATGCAAGGAGCGCATTAGTCGACTTTTTGACTTATATTTCCTCATTGAGCTTCTTTTGCAACTGACAATCGAATTGAAGTTGGGTTGCCATACGTAAAATTAAGTTAGGTTAGGTGAAACTGACCCCACATAGACCCTTTGGGTACTTAGTATTACCAGAAAAAAACAGCATAACCATTCTTACTAATGTAGTGTAATATAGTGTAATATAGTGGCATGCTCCACATTCTCTTGGCAGATGCCAGCAGCCTGGAAGCGCTTGACAGAGGCACAGAAAATGCTTAACAGTCTCCGGCTCTCAGTACACCACTTCGCAAGGACAAAATAAACTTTGTCGCCTCCGGGTTAATAAAATCCGCACATTATCCTGGAGCCTCTAAATGAAGTGGTATTTATATTTACCCAGGTCTCAGTGGTTTTGACCCTAACCATCGAGTCTTTTCCCCATTTAAAAAATTTAAGTGAATCGCGAATGTCTATTGCTCTTGTCTTATAGGCAGATGGAGCCCTTGCTTCGCCAGCTCGTCTGCCATCTCATTCCTCCCGAACCCAGTAAATGTGCCCTTGTCTTTCGGCACACAGTCTGCAAAAGAATTCCTTGCACTCCTGAGTTGACGTACGTAATCGGCACATAACCTTAAAATGACGATAAACAAAAGTAATGTTTACTTTTTAAAAAACACATTATTGGTGCAGGTGATAGAGTATAAGTCTGACAGTTAAAAGTTTTCACGTTCGAGCCGTGGCTGAGGCATGAAATGTGTTACTGAATTTAAAAAAAATTTATATTTTCAACATTTAAAAGTTATTAAAAATAAAAAATTAAATTTTTTCAAAAAATCTCAACTTTATATTCAATTAAAAATTTAGCTAAAAATTATACCCGAAACTCTTTTACATATTTATTTCGATTTTTTATCAAAAGAATTTATACCAATTTAGATGCTTATAAAATTGCTATGAAATATAAAATTTTGAAAATTTGTTCATTGGTGTAAACTCAAATAAATTTTTTATCTAAATAACGTTTTTTAATTAAAGGATTCAGCCATCAATCATTATGCATCACAAACGCATTCTTTAAGGGTAGCTCTTCCAATGTATAATTATATTTGTGTTGATATTTTAAAAATAAATCTATTCTAGTCTAAAACACTTGATTCGTTTAAAACATACCAAGTAATAACAGATAAAAAATATGATTTTTTTCTCAATAATAAATTTCAAGCTTAGCTCTGTTGAATGAAAATATTTTGTTTTTATTGAAATTGTTCGTTCTATTTTTGTTGATTGCTAAAGCTTAAAAGCCTGGAAAAATCCGCTTATTTTTTCTATCGCACTTTTAGTAAGAATTTGCTGTTGACAAAATGTCAGTATTTTTTTTAGCCCAAAAAGTTACATTTGATTTTGTCGTTTAAAGCAATGTAAGTGGAATTGACTTTTTTGCCTCCTTTTCTAATATTTTTTAGTGCGTTTTTAGTCAAAACTCAATACTAAAAAGTCATATAAAACAGAATTTAACAATCAATACTGATCGAAATGGGCAGAAGGGCCAGTGTTAAGTATGACCATGTGAATAAAAAAACTTGTGAATGACCGAGCGAGCAGCTGAATGAATATTTGTTTTCAATTCGGCTGAATGAATCTGGCGTATGTGTGTGTGTGTATGTGAGTTTATTTGTATCGACAAGTTTTTAAAGAATTGTTCATTTTCTGGCTGCTAAAAAAGCAAAGTCCACGCATTTGTAATTTGAATTTTTTCAATTTATTTTTCAATTCTTTCTTTTATATTTTTCTGTATTGCCGTTAATAGAGTCAAGTTAAGCATGCAGGCTTATTGGATTTTTCAAATAAAACAAGAAGAGGAAAGTAAAATAAAATCAGCATAAAATGTTTCTATTTCTATTTCCTAATAAATTGATTCAAGTTTCAAGTCATTTTAATCTTTTAATTTTATTAAAATCGTCAAAAAGTGCGTGCGCTAGTGGTTTAAGTGAATTTTTATCATAAAGTTTCTATATTATTTGTTTAAAGTTGTTAGTCTTTAAAGTTTCAAATGTAAATGGAATATTTTGATTTATCATAAAGTTTCTATATTATTTGTTTAAAGTTGTTAGTCTTTAAAGTTTCAAATGTAAATGGAATATTTTGATTAAAATGTAAAATATTTGAAGGCAATATATAAAAACCATATATTGTTTAACTTTACCTACTTTATGAAAAAATAGTGAACAAAGAGCAAGGGAAGCTCCCAAACATATTAATAATTCTTATCAAATTTTTGAAACGCATTATCTCGAAAAGTTGATAAGTTTTCGACTGCTGAAAGAGATATACATATAACAATACCTACATACTTGAACATTTTTTTTTTTCAAATAACAGCAATACAACAATACATTTTTATCAAATTTGTTGTCAGTTTTGTCTCTGAAACTATTTATTGTTAAAATTTATTAAAAATTTTGTTTACGTTATCACCTACATTTGTTTTTCAGAAGGGGTGGCGCCACGCCCACAATACATTAAATATAAATGTACTTCTACTCGAAAAAAATAAATTCCCAATACTGGTACTTTTACTGCACAAATTTTGTTAAGACTTTGCAGCCATATACATATAAGGTCTCTGACGGCAAAATTTTTAAAGCTACAAAGTAGGCGGGCCACACCCACTAAAATTAATTTCTCAGTACTTCTTTCAACGGATTGCATAAAAACTTTGTTTGCATATTAGCCGCTTCCAGACAAAAAAAATGTTTTAAGCAAAAAAAAAAAAAATTGGAAGGTGCCAAGCCCTCAAAAATTTAACTTGTTATACGGGTACTTTAACTGCACCGTTTTTTTTTTGGAAAATTTTTAGGCATATACAAGATTTCTTACGTTGAAATTCTTAAGGCTACAAAATGGGCACGATCACCGCCAACAAAAGCTTAAATCTTACGGCAGGCATTTCTACTTAACTGATTTTCAAAATTTTGTCTGCATAGTAACCGCTTTTAGAGTTCAAATCTTAAAGGCAAAAGAGTTGAAGTTGCCATGTCTGTAACAAAGAAGGTAGGGCCACGCCCCCAAAATTTATTCACTTGAAACAAGGACCTCTGCTGCATTGATTTTTAAGAGATTTTTAAACGTAAGAGAGGGGTCTAATGGTTACGATTTAAGACAAAAAAATCAGTAAATTAATTCACAGCACAGATATTTTTGCTCGACTAATTTTTATGAGACTTGTTACCTTTTGAATGCCTCTGATGTTATTTTAGAGACAAAACATGGGCGGTGCCATGTCTACAATATTTAAGAATTTAATACAGGTTCTTCTACTGTACTGATTTTTTTAAACTTTTTATACGTATTAAAAACTTCGACGTAAAATTTCAAAATTTAAAATGGGAAGTGTCGAAGTCTTGAGGGCATAAAAGGAGCGGTAACCCGCCTACAAAAACTTAACTTATTATTATGCATATTTACGAAATCTCTTTTAACGAGATTTTAATTTGAATGGTTTGGCCTAAAATGCCACTAAACTCTTTAAATTGTGTAATATTAAGTCCAATGTAAATACGATAATATTGGCTGAAAACGGCAAGGGTGGGAGCTGAGGATGTAGAGCCAAAAGTCGGTAATTTAGAAATTATAAACCAATTTTCGCAAACGTAAATTTTATGGAATTTCGATTTTTTTAAATTGTCATTAGGTTTAATATATCACTTTATATTCATAAGCAGTAGAGTCGGGTTCAGCAAAGCGGGTCAAGTAAAGCTAGTATTTTTATAACATTTGCGGTTTGAAAACTACTTAGCTGGATCATATGACTAGCTTTTTAAAAAGGCTCATGTGAAGGGTATATTTAAAAAAATACAAAAGTTAGATACGAAATTTATTCCTGAAGCGTTCGAATTTTAAAAAAAGTACTAAAAACGTATTTAAAATTTTAAAAGTATTTTTATTCGTTTAAATTTAAAAACATTAACTTATCCTTTTATATGAATTTAATGAAATGATAAAAAAATAATTATCCTTTTGTTAACTGCTGTTGCTGATTTTATTGTCTTGTTTCTCTTCAAAAAGCATGCAGCAGTAATCTAAAATAATGATGAAAAATAAACTAAATTCCGCTCTTATCTTGTACTTTTGTCTGGATTTATTTGTTTTTACTGTTGTGCAAACAGTTATACGGTCACATCCTTTTCTGTTTAGAGTCAGTAATATATACAGATACAACATCGTTGTCGTAAATGAGAAAAATGTTTATAAATTATAAAACATTTTTTTCATCATATTTACAATCAAAATGACAGGATAATAACTTATTTTTACTCAACTACATTTTATTTTTATAAAATAGTTGCAATTTTCTTGTTTGAATTTAATAACGAAACAAAATGCTGCGGCGACGTTAAGCTACAAGTGCTTTAGAAGAAACAAATTTTATTACATAAAACGACAAGTGTAGCGACAAATCTTTTAAGTCTTTTCATTATTGTTTTATGCTATTTTGTAAAAAAAAATTAATGTTTACGGTTAATATACCATAGTTGATGACTTTGCCTTACTGTTTGTAATGGCCAAATATTTTGTATGAAAATTTTGCTTAAGAAACATTTGTTAAATTTTAGTTATTTTTGATATATCCCTTGAACTTAAATTTAACTTTTATTTTGATTTTTGCTATTAGATCAAAATTTTTGAAAATTCAATCTTGTTAAAAAGGTGAATTTTTGTAAACGTATTAACACTTGTTTATTTTGATATTTAAAAAAATTGGTATTTTAAAATGATGTCAAAAATTCGTCACATTTGTTTCTTGCATTATTTGAAAAGAAAATTTGAATAAAAATAAATTGCAGCGCTAGAATTCTTATTTTGTTGTTAGAATTTTTATAACAGACTAGCAATAAGCCCTTTACTTTATAATCGTAGTTTTAAATATCAAATTTTGAAAAAAAAAATGAAAAAAAGTACCAAAATGCGAAAAAGTACCTCTTGACAACTTTCCTTGTTTTTGATCTCCATCCAGGTTACTAATTGGTTAATTTTTATTTTTAGATTCAGGATACCAAAAAATGAAAAAAAGTATCGAATAAAAGAAAATGTACTTTTTGTCTATTCTGCTAATTTTCGACATCAAACTGGGTTAAAAGGAGTTCATTTCATATTTCAAGACTTACAATTTCAAAAATTAAAAAAAAAAAACTAAAAATGTGAAAAAGTACTTTTTGTTTACTTTTGCACTCAATAAGGATAAATATGTAGTCGTTTATTTCATATTTTAAGACTTGAAATTTAAAAAAATACAAAAAAATGGATTAAAAAAAAGTTTTTGCCCACTTTGCTGACAAAAAATGTAAAAAAGTACCAAAAATGTGAAAAAGTACTTTTTGTTTAATTTGCTGACTGCTGACCTCAATCTGGGTTAAAAGTCGTTTATTTCATATTTTAAGACTTAAAATTTCTAAAAATTTCAAAAATGGATTAAAAAAAAAAAAATGTTTGCTCACTTTCAACCTCAATCTGGGTTAAAAGTCGATTATTTTATATTTTAAGACTTAAAATTTCAAAAAATTTCAAAAAGGACCAAAAATGTGAAAATGTACTTTTTGTTTCCTTTGCTGATTTGCGACCTTAATCTGGGTTCAAAGTCGTTAATTTCATATTTCAAGACTTAAAATTGTAAAAAATACCAAAAACGTAAAAAGTACTTTTTGTTTAATTGACTGACTTTTGATCTCAATCTGGGTTAAAAGTCGTTTATTTCATATTACGCAATTCCAATTACGTTTTTATCTTAATTAACACAAAAGAAACAAAAATATCTTAAAAACTACAAAAATAAATTTTTTAAGGGTAAAACTTAAGAATCAAAATTTCAAAAAGGGCTTTTGGTCCCTTTGGGTCCGAATTTCCCAAAAACCCCTCTTAAGTTGTAGCTCTGTTCATCGGGAAAGGTACCCGCAGACCCTAGCTTTGAACAAAGAAGTTTTTAATTAAAAACGGTGACTATTTTAAATCAATGTTTTAAATGAAAATACTAGAATTTTTTTTGGTGTACCGAAATACAAAAAAAAAATATGAAAATATTTTTCTGTGTGTAAGTAATCTCAATTCCCAAAAGTTCGCTATACAGCAGCTGCAATAAGTATTTATCTAGAAAATAAAACAACAAAATGTTTTTCTTTTTCTATTTTAATATTTAAAGTTTTACAACGTTCAGACATTAAGCCTACTTAGAAAATGTCGATTAAAGTTGATTTTCCTAGACAATGATGATGATAATTGTGATGACAACAACAGTTAAACATTGTTTTCAGTTTTAAAAGACATTTTGTTTGAGGTTGATTTCTAAATCTTGTTGCTGATAACACATAGCAAAAATGCTTTTTAAGCTTAAAAGTTTTTTTAGGCGAAAATTAACAAGAATAACAACAGCCATTCTTGTACAAACACAAACGATAAAAGTTTTGTAGTTTTACTTGTTTTGCTAAATGACAGTCAAATAACTTTTTGAAAATTTAATTTTATTTGAAAATTACTGTAAATGTTTGTTGTCTCTTGAATACATATACATACGTATACATGTATTTGTCTACATATACTTTCTTAGCCTTTTCGTTACTTATCTCTAACTATATTTTACTAACACTTCCTCTTCCGTTTGGTTTGCTTTTTTTTATTTTGCTCGTTACAGGAGTTATCAACGTACAAATGCGTTTAATTTGCAGCAACTCTACTAAACAGTCAACATCCTTTAGTGAGGTAAGTACGATTTGTACAACATATTGGTGTTTTCTTTATTTTTACCGTTTTTTTGTTGTTTGAAAACAACTTTAAATAAAAATCATATGAATATTGTTACAGTTGAAAACTTTAGTTCATAGCATATACATACATACATATTAGGGAGGGCTAAATTGTAAGGAACTGAAAAAAGCTACAAAGGCACATGACGATTCTTGTTTTAAGAGCATTTTTAAGAAACTTTATCAAAGAAACCGCAGGTACAAAATGAGTCCCCGTTTTTTTTAAAGATATTTTTCCAAAACATTCAAAAACAGAGTCGTCATTTATTTCTAGTTTTGAATACCGCTAGAGGGCACTTTATTTTATTTCTTGGAATTTAACAATTTTTTGAGGGGAAATTGACGATGTGTGATTTTATTTAAATTTAAGGGTGTACATACACCCTGATACTTGAAACACATGTTTCTATTTTTTATATATTTTAGGAAAGAACTAAAACACAATATATTTCTTTTCACCTGTAACATTTAAAAATAAAATAATAATCAAAAGTTTGTTCTATTTCATCGTTGTCATTACCTATTACTATTAATTTTGTGGTTTCGCATTGCCTTACCGTACACAGCTAAAAAAGACGAAAGAAAATCAAAAAAACTTTAGTTTAGTAGAAATAAGGTAATCACTACCCTGTACGGAAATATGAACTAAAAAAGTTGATTTCCTAAATTCTGAGAAAAGTTTAAATGTAGTTTTTAGTTAAAGCTCCCGTTTCCTTTTTTTAAGTACTTTGTTAATGTTGTTGTTGCTGCTGCTCGTTTTATATGAACATATTTACCAGGCATGTAAATAATTTAAGGTTAACTTTTCTTCTATCTAATACTCATTAAACTTAAGGGCTTTTAGAATATACTATACTTACATCAACTGCATTATTATTGGCGAATTCACAAGGTACGATACGATAGCATATTGTATTATTGTCATATAATTTCACAATAGCATAAAAATTTTGTTGTTGCTTTTCATACGAAACTTGTTGTGAAACAATACAACTTTGTTTGATATGTTTATTGTGATGTCGTATTATATACAAAGTCATGCGCCAAGCGCCTAAAACGAAACGGCGAGTTTTTTAATTTATTTTTAGAGCCGCTAGCACTCGCATCCGTTAAAAACGTCTATACTAAAAACTTAGGCAAAACCGCCAAAGAAGATTCCTTAAGCCGCCTCCGCCGGCAAAAATAGCCGGCACTGCTCTCTGACACATCAGCTGTTTTTTGTTTACGTAAAAAATAACAAAATTCTTGAGATTTTTTACTAAAACTTTGCTTATTTTAATGGATTTTAGAGATTCTAACCAGGTTAGATATAGACTATTTTGTGTTTTCATGGGTCTAATTTCTACAAATTATTAAGTTAAGCCAAGAGCAACACCAGATTTATGTACATAAATATGTGTTTGTTTTTCTATCGTTTGGTCGTATCAGCTGATTTAGATTTTAAATACGACACCTACAAATATACGAAGAGTTGTTCACAACGGTCATATTTTTTGGTTGTATTATTTTACAATATATGATTTCACAAGACCTTGTGAATTCACCATATATGTCGCTAAAGTTATTCCTGTCGGTAAGTTTGTCTGTTAGTTTTTGATTGCACATGTGAAAGACAATGTATGTATGCGGCATGCCAAATGCATTGCTTGGAATTTCGGTTCTCAAATAGCGATCTGCGAGTCCCATGTATATATAAAAATGCAAACAGTTGAGGTGTGTTAAGCATTTGTTTGACTTGAGGTGAATTTTATTATGTTGGGGTAGGTAAATAAAAGTAAAACTAATGCCTTAAAAAGCAGAATGCTTCGTTGGTTAAGTGAGCTATAAGGTCCCAGGTTCGAGTCGCTGTTAAACTGTTAATGCAAACTAAAATTGTTTTTATTTGTAAATTAAATTAAAGAAATTAAATATAATTAAACGTTTTTTTGCTGCTGTTGCGCCCGAATGATTTAGATTCGAACAAATTTTTTAGCGAATTACAGTGTAATCCTTAGATCGTATACATTTTTTAGTAGAATTATCAATACTTTATTAGAAATAGAATTTGTTACAAATTGGTTCATTATATTCTTTTGCTTAAAATATATAACAAATGACCTTAACAGTTGGAAGCACAACAATAATAATTAAAAAATCAGACCGACTGTATAATATTTATAGATTCTATTTTTAGTTGAGAAACTCTGGACACATATGTATTTTTTGAATGCATGTGTAGTGTCTCAATCCTTTAATCTAATTTTTTACTGTAAACATAGTTGTGTGAGTATGTTTGCAACGAAATAGTAAAATTTCATATGAAAGTTATTAAAAAAAAGTTTAAACTATCAATAAACTCCAAAGTTAGGCTATTTAAGCTAGATTAGATTTGTTCATAGATTCAACTTAAGTAAAAATTAATAGTTGATAGTTATTATATTTTTATGCTGAATGTTTTATTAAAAATTGGCTAAAATTTATTTAATAATATAATCCAGTAAAACTTTAAATTCAAGTTATGTTAAACATAAAAAGTTATTGATATTTCATAAGAAATATTGTAACATGAAACTCTAAAGATAAGAAAATAATAATTTTAATGGAATTTAAAAAATTTGGTAAACAAAATCATGTCCATTTAGGACAAAATTTATATCTTAAATCGTAAAATTATAATAGATCGTACAAAAGTATATTGTATTTCAAAAAAATTTTTGAAAGTAAATCTAATTTAGTTTTAAAAGAAATGTTAATAGGAAACAACTGGAGAATGCTTTTGTGACAAATTTTTTAAATCTTGTTCATCATTGTGCATAGTACGACGAGGATTTTAAAAGGAAACTTGATTTCACGGAATTAAGAAAAAACTGAAAAAATTTTTATTAAATTGAAAAGTGCCAGGCTTGAAAATTAAACAAATTAAAATGTTTTATTCCGTTTTGAGTATATTAAGTCAATCACTTTAAACTCAATTGCTACAATCGATTTCATTGCCTTTTCCGCTTTTAAACATATTAAATTGTAAGGTGTTGGGGAATAATGGGCAAATCAGACTACTTCGTCCTTGGCTTGCTTTTTGACCTGCGAAGTTACTTGTTGGTTTTCGACAACTGGCTAATATGGACGGCTCTCAGTGCATTGGTGAGTCCATGCTGCCACTAGCACTTAGGTATTCTAGACCCGACCGATGTAAGGAAGTCAACTAACGGCTTCTTATAAGGGTGTATATAAGTTTGTCATTCCGTTTTATAATTTCTTTAAAATCCATCTGAGGCCCCCTAAAGTATATACTTTCCTGGCTTTATAGATAGGGATGTCGATTTAGCGATGTCCGTCTGTCCGTGTTATGGTTGAAATCAAATTTTTGAAACTTCCATATATCGCATAGCCCCATAAGTGGTATCAGGTTATCAGAAATATCTGCGAGAAATTTTCTATTAAAATCCAACAAAATCGCGCCATAATTGATAAGATATAAGACAAAAACCAAGACTGCTTCTGCTTATTTCTCTAAAATTTGTATATAAAAACCTCTATAGTTGCCCTTTCACGGGTGCAATGTGAGACCGACACCCATTAGTTTTCGCTCACAAACATTGTTGTGGAACATACTTACCCCCTATCTCCAGTCCCTAACAGGGTTGCAATACAAAATTTAACAAAAATTAGGGTAAACACCTCTACAACTTCCCTTAGAGGAATAAAATGTATCACAAACCCCCATTAGTTTTCCCTTCGAAACGTATTCGCAAAACATACTTACTCCCATTTGGGGAGTTGCCATACAAAATTTACAAAAATGATAGAAAAATGCCCATAACTTCCCCAGAGTCGGTCTAAGAGAAATAAAGCTTACGACCGACCCCCATTAGTGTTCTCTCCCGAACATATTCATAGAATATACTTACCCCCTATCACCATCGCCTAAGGGGGCTCCCATACAAAGTTTGGAAAATTGTAATGAATCGCCCTCTACAGCTTCCAGGGTGCCCGTTGATAGGTCAAATTAAAATTAAAATTTCGAAAACTCTAAACGCAGCTAGAAAGGTCTAACACACAGTTAGAATGGTATAGTCTAGGGTTCACATCTGCATATTGCATGCGCTTTATTGCTCTTTTGCATCTGGTCTTCCAAAAGATGATTCAACGCGTGAAGCGGTTTTAGCATCTTTTCGAAAAAGTGGGTTTCCATTAAATTATTGCTCTGTTGAAAACAATTTTCTGATATATATACCTATATTAAAGCTGTTAGAATGGGTTGAATTGCCCTGAAATATTAAGAAGAATTTGGAGAACCTTTTGAAACCCTGCAGCTCACAACCAAGTATTTTTTTACTTGAACATACCGGCCGAACGCTTGGTTTAGCCCACATTTTAATGCGAGAAAAAGTCTGCTGACTGAAAATGAGAGCAAATGTAGCTTTTACTACATTATGCTATTGCCAATAAAACCATTGTCATGCTTTTGCAAAAAGCCCTGTTTTAAAAACCCTGTCGGTATACAGCGTTTAGAAACTTACTTCCTCTTGTATGTCTTAAAAAAATTTTTTGTGATCTCTTAATGTTCATAGAAGAAAACTTTAACACTTACATTTCTTTATATTTAATCTAAAGGGTGTGAAATTTTGCTAATCTTTAAATTCCAATATTTCTATCTATATGTTTTGCCTTTTTTGAATTTTCAGGGATTAATTTTGCGTCTTAACATATTCTTATCAAAAAGTAATTTTTAAAAGAAAAAAACATTTTTAAAGTTTTGCAGCATGTAATTTTCTTAAAAAAAGTTTTTCTTTTCTTATCTCTTAATGTTAATTTTTTCATCTTATATCTAACACATTACAACTTAAAAAATGTAATTCCTATACACTCACACACACACACACCCAAATACACACCGACACTTTGCGGCATTTAACTAGAAAATCGACTTAAAACTTTTATTATTTTATTTGCACACATTTTCCAGAAACCAACAACAAAGTGAAAAAAAAGAATTGAATTATTTTTTAAATATTTATTTTGTGTTTTTTGATTCAATCTGATGAGAAATGAAAATCTTATGTTGACTTATAAATAAATAATAAAAAACAAGAGTTTGTACTTTGCTGTGCTTCTACTTACGAGTTTTTTCCATTTGGTTGAAAGTTTAAAATTTTGTTAGTTGTTCTTAAGCTTATTTCTTAAAAGTTGTGTTTGGAAATTGTTTTTAGTTTTATTTTTGGTTTGTTTTATGCAGTGATAGTGTTTTGTAGAATCTTCTGGACTTTAACGGAGTAGTGGTGCTCAATCAATTGCGAAAGAAGTTATTTTAGGGGAAAACTCGTAGCGTAAAGCAGTTGCAGATTTATAGGACTTTTTGCCAAAGTCGTGACGAAAAGCATCCTAGCGCTTTTAAGACAATCTTTCTTTTTTAACTGTTTTTTCTACCAAGCTGGTGCTATTTTTCAAAAGTTTTTGCTGCTCGAATCCGGGCCTTGTTTTGTTTATCGTGCTGTAAAATTATTCAAGAAGACAAATGGTGTAGCAATTGATTTAAGATCTCGCAGTGCAAACTCCCTAAACCGCCGAACCCGTAAAATCCAAATCTGGCAACCATCTAAGCGAAATAAATATGTTGAAGGTAGCAACTTCTTCCAACACTTTATATAGTGTAGGATCCAAAGGACACACAAACAGTCGTAAAGTGAAAACGTAAACGAATATTAAAATCGATTTTCAGACAAAACGCCAATAATAGTCACAGAAAAATTCTGTTTACCAAAGGGAAAACCAACGGTAGGTAGAGTCTATCTGTATTGTTGAGGGGTCGTTAGGTTGTAAATCGCTTTAAGTAGTAACTCTTATTCTGCAAAAAAAATTCTAAACTTTGGCAAAGGCATATCAAGCAGATGTTTTGGAATTGTAAACCCACTTTATAGCGTATTGTAAATCTTTGCTTAAAAGGCAAAAACTACCCCAGACTTCCTTCCGACGAGCCATGTAAGGCTTCAGCTCAAGACGATGGAAAATACGCTCTATGCAAATATGCCTTCATGAGGCTATAGGAGCGAGTGGTTATTTTGAAGTCGACAACAGTTACGGCGAGTTTTTGTAACAGCACTTGGTCAAAACTAATTAATCGATTTATTATGGTTCGGTTCTTATAAAACTGGGCAAAAACAGGCAAGGGTTGTTGCTTATGCGGACGATGTTATTATAGTGGTATCATGAATGTTTCCAGACGTTATCAAGGTTATCATTTAGATTTAGATAGTGGGTCTAGGAGTTAACTCGGATTAAACTAAGCTGATGCTGGTAACAACAAATCCAATGATTCCAAACTGCAGACCCCGTTTTAAACATATGTCAGGGGTTTTACGTGAGAACCTGCTCAAAGGGAAGTAATCAGCCGGCCTCATCAATATATTTTAGCTAAACGCAGAATAATGCGCAAGAGTACTTATTTAGGGCCATTCATTTGGGCTATCTAAAATTCCTTGCGATTTTTGTGCCACAGCACTCAGTTGCAATTCGACTTCATACTGCCAAACCATATTTAGGCCGGAGTTAAAACTCTAGAGACCAGACTCCTGTGGTACCAGAATTAAGTTTCTGGTCAAGCCTCGTAGCTGAGGCTGCTACCAGTTGATCCCCAAACAGTTCAGGGACTGGTCAGCCTACAGCACTTTGTCATAAAACTGATATATCCTAGCAGCAACTGACTTTGATTACTGTCAGGGACTGTGACCCCATCCTTCTTGTAGACGATGCAAAATATCCTAGTATTTGACTCGATACTATCATGGAAGCTATAATCCCAGTTCCAAATTAGTAAGGCTAAGCGACGACAATGCCAGCCTTCTGACTTTGTTATACCTCCCGTGTAGGGGGGAGTGGTACGGGGTATATGTGATGGAATATTATAGCGGCAGGATTAACACAGACGGATCTTAAAAGGACTGTGGTGTAGAATACGGCCTGATGAATGCAGTGTATTTCAATTATCTACTACTTAACGACAGGAATATTCGCTGACGTCGTTTATCTAATATGACATTAGTTTGGGTCCCCGTAATCTTGAGATGACTTTGAAAATAAAGAAGCAGGCAGGCCATTACATACATGCAATGGATTATCAGTCAGAATTTCGTTTGGGATGGCGGACGATATAAATAATAACTGTAACCGAAAATATAAATCTAAGTTGCTGTCAATCTTATTGGCTTACTAGGCCCTTGGCTGTCAGGAGGCATAGATTCTTTGGCAGCGTATGCTATACGAGTTAAGTGATGTATTAAGCTGCATCTAAATAGCTGCTTAAGATATACCGCTCGGCCGCAGAGTGAGCCTTTTGTCGTTTTTTTACTTAATCATAAAATACGCTTAACACCACAAAAAGTATTAGAATTTTTTGAAGCACTTGGCCAGGGCGCACTCAACCAGGTAATATTAAGACCCCATCTGATTAAAATCGATTAAACATTTTCACGTTATAAAAATTTAATTTTATATGAAATTTTTAATTTTTCTGGCATTCTACCGTTCAAACACAAAAGGGAAATGCAGAGGGCGAATTTCTTGAGTTCGCCTTGGGTTTACCTTGTTGAATGTGCCTTGCACTAGATTTAGTAACACTTTTAAAAAAGAAAACTAAGAAAAACGTTGCATTTGAAGACGAATGTTAATGGCCTTTTTTGGAAAAACAGGATCATTTAATTCGGAATAGGGGTTATATATGTCTTTTTTCTTCAAACACTTTTTCCTTTTTGTTATAGCATTTTAAGTAGAACTTTATATTTTTTTCAAATGTATAGATTTTCCCTACTTTGTTTACTTTTCTTCATCAGAAACCTTAAAATTGTTTACATTTTTCAAGTGCAACTCTGTGAGCTATTGAAAGTTCAGACTGTTGTCCTGTTTTTACTGGGCGATATATTTTCATAATCCTTCTATCTAAATCGTAAGTAATTTACTACCGCTTTCTTAATGAAAAAGTGTCATTACGGTTATGTACTTTGAGTAAAATAATAAAATAAATTTTTAGCTAAAGGGTTTATTAAAAATAGTCCAAATATCGACCAGCTCCAATTTGTGTATGTAAAAAAGTTATTACTTCGTTTTTATTTATCGATGTCTTTTCTTTAAAGTTGAAAATCGCAACTCTTTCTCAGGAGAACCATTAATTTTCGACAAATTCCTGGCACACAAAAACTGAAAAAAATCACAAGTTACGCAGCATCAATTAAACAAAAATATTTTGATAAAATCCAACAAGTTTATTACTGCATGCTCTGACAGTGGTGTAAGGTATCTACTATTCGACGTAACCGAATATAGTATCTTTCTTATTTTTATTGATATTTTATTTTCATATTTGTTGCAAGTTGTTTTTATTTACACAATTTGTGGCAAATGCTGTGAATAAATCCTATTTGCTTGCAAAAAGTAACAAACTCTTCACCTAAATGCGATTTTTATCACCAACAAAGAGAAAATATTGTTCTTAGACACAAGCAAAAAATATTTATATTGGCAAAATAATATTTTTCTCTCGTATTAAATAAATACATCAATATTGTTAGCATGTGTTCTTAAATATTTTACTAAATATTTATTTACATAAAGTACACATACGATATATTTTCTACATTTACAAGAAAAAAAAATCGCATTATAGAAGCGACTGTGTTTCTTTAGCCTTAAATTTAAGTAGGAGACCCACTGAAGTTATAAAAGACATGCTTTGAAATTTAAGCATTTTTCTTAAAGAAGAAGTTTCTTAAGTGGGTGGGTTTATAAATTAAGCTGAATGTGCAATTTTTCAAACTCGTATGACAAATTTGGCCACTTACCAACACCAGTGTACTTTATAAATGGGAAACAATTGCCTACAACTTTCAATTTGCTTTTAATATTGTTTCAAGTAGACAAATAATTTATTGCAAACCAAGAAAAAAAAATTAAAAATGGTTTGAGCAAACTGCTGCTTTGTTTTTAGTGTAGTTTAGGCGACATATGGGCATTTCCATAAATATCTCAATCACGGCTAAAAAAATTTTAAATTCCCCGGAACTTGTTTAACATAGGCCAAAGGGAAAAACAATACTCAGAGTTTACTATGTAAAGGTGTTTTTAGGTTTCTAGGATTTTAAAAGAACAAAAATAAAAGTTTGAACTTATAATCTTTTTGATTTGTTTAAATAAATTGCAAAAAATTTTCTTCCCCTAACTAACAGCTAAATAAAGGTATTTGTAACATTGCAAATATACTTAAAACCTAATGGACAATATTCATGAGAAAAAGAAAATAAAGAGTTCCCCATTAGTAGTTGTTTTTATGTTTTACTTTGGATGATATTACAATGTCACGTTCGCTGTGAAAAAACAGACAAATAGTCTACGTCATTGAAATTTGACCGGTCGCAAGTTCTTCAAATTGAATGTTTAAAGAAAGAAATTTATCGCAAACAAATATTGATCCGATTTTTTTAAAATCTGGTTTATTGGCAATTTTATTATCTTTTAAAGTTTGTCACGTACGATATTGTCAGTACTATATTTGCAATAAGTGCATCAGAGTTCAATCGAAAATTATAAATATCTAATTAAAATGGATAAAAGTCGTTATGAAATTACCAAGAAATGTTTGAAGAGTTGAAGAAAACAAAGAAAAAGTTAGCAAGTACCAAAAAAACGGGTAAAAGGCAGCGTGTTTATCAAAGAAAGATTTTTCAAGAAAATGGAACAAACGGTCGCATCCGACAGCAAAATCGGAGATGAATAATATAAAAAAGTATACACAGAAAAAAAATTTTCCAATTAACGCAGGTATGAAAAAAAAAAACAAAACGGGTTTTAACTAATAACTTTACTGTTCCAATAGAATATATAGGTTTTTATTGAAATTTTACCATAGCAATGATGCTAAATTAGAAATTCAAAAAGTAGTTATTTTGAATAGAAATTTTAACGTTCTTGTACCCTCGTTTTTACAAGTAGGCAACCCACGCTATGTTGAGTATACAAAAATAGGAAAACAGGCATAAACGCTTTTGTAAACAGGAATTTAAATTTTAAAAATGTAATGTCTCTATAGTGTAGTGGTTACCAGCTTAGCCTGGCAATCAACAGGTGCCAGGTTCAATGCCTGATTGAGTTAATTTTTTTTAAAGTTAATTTTTTTTATTTTTTATTTTGTTTTTGTCTTTTGTTTTTTTAATCTTTTTTATTTTCTTTTCTGTTTTGTTTTATTTTTTTTCTGTTTTTTGTTTTGCCCTTGCTTATGACTGTTGTAGTGTAATAAGTTTAGATCAGTTGTGTTAAGTTCAGTTTTTAATGTGGTAGTAAATAAATAAAAGAAATATTAACACGTTAAAAAGCGGAATATTTCGTTGGGTGAGTGGATAGAGCATACGTCTTGCAATCATACGGTCCCAGGTTCGAGTCGCTGTTGAGACTGTAATGTAGTATTAAGTAAATAAAGCATTCACAAAAAAATGTGTAACAAAATTAAACATTACCTAAACTTCACTTCCGTTTTATGTCACGTACGATATGCTCTAATTTCGATCGACATTTTGGACGACAAGATCCCCATAGTGATGTTTTTTTTTTCCAATTTTAGTTCCAGCTAAATGTAACATATTGATTAAATTATTTTCTAGTTAGCATTATGTTTGTGAAATCTGCACCACTCTGTAGGTGTACAAATGTCACGTTCGTTGACATGGAACAACCCATATGTACTTGTTTAAAAAATATCTGTTTTTTATGGAATAAAACTAGAAAATAAAGTGGTATTTAACAATAAAAATTTTTTGTAGATTTCTCCTAGCCACTGCTAATGACGTCTAACAAAAACTTTTTGTTTCGAGCGATTCATGTTTTAGGCAAATCTTAAAAGATGTACTTTTGCTTACATCCAGCTCTGCTGGGTCTTATATACATCGAACTTTTTGTATTCCCGGTGATCCAGATACGTTGTTTTAAAAATGCAAACATCACAATAAATTGCTTTGTTGCGTATCAAACTTCATAAATTGGATGCTTGTATGGTGGCTACCGCTCCCCTTGCTCCTTTTCAACTATTTGTTTTTTGTTAATGTAAGTAGACATTGTTGTACAAATAATTTGTAGTAAATTTGAAGTTAATAGGTGTTTCCTAAAAAAAAAAAAAATTAAAAAATTGTTTTTTTTTTGTATGGGGGATATTGCTTCCTCTGCTTCAATTGAACTAATTTTATATGGACATAATTGAGCGATTCCTTTTTAATAAATTTTAAGTCAATGGCTTCTATAGTTTCCAAGAAAAGCGTGTCAAAGTCTTAATAACAATGACTCGTTTGTACGGGGGCTATCGCAACCCACGCTTTTCAAAATTCCCCAATTAAGGTTTTTAAGGTATTCGTACCAAGTTTTTTTTGGCAGAAGTAGCCATTAATAGTTATAGGGAAAACGTGCATGGATTTTTTTTGGGTTATTGCTTATATGTATATTGGTCCCTAGTGAACCTATCTCTGGCTTTATAAAACGATCGGGCGAAAAAAATGTTCTGATAGTTTGTCACTTATTTGATTTGATTTGACTTGACGGACAGACAGGCATGGTTAAATCTATCAATAAAGATCCATGAGGTCTCAATGAATATTGTAGAATGACAAACTGATGTATACCCTTGTCGCTATCTGAAGGGTATAAAGTGTTGTTTCTGTTATTAACAAGCATCGCTTTAATAAACTTAAAAAAAGTTTTATGCAACTGAAAAAGTCTGCGTGTGGCCTGGTTGAGTCAAATTTAAATCTATTTAAACTTTAGTTTTTAATTAATTTTCAAATAATTTAGCTTCTGCGCAGGCTTGGTTAACACAATTTTTTTAAACTTTTAATATAAAACAACAACAAATAAACAAATTGTGTAAAAATTATCTGTTCTTAATTAAAAAATCAGAGTTATTCTACTGATCAGCAAAAAATTTTATCCTTTGTGTTATCTTATGTAATTCTCGTTATGATAATTTAAACAGTTTTTATTTGCAACTTTTCTAAATTATTTAAAGAGTTTTATTACAAAGAAATGTTTCCATTAGTGCCAGCTTTACGTTTGATATTAAGTTTGTCCTTTTGTAGTTGCTTTGTGTCATCTTGCTGTTTTTCTGGCCGCTTATTTGCCGGATATGTTTGTGGTGTTTCCTTTTTTCTAAAACATTGACATTAAAAACCGCAACAAAGCAGGTGTTTTTTTCTTCTTACATCTAAATAATCTGGCATTTAACAGCCAGCAAAAGAAAACAACCTGTGTTGGTTACTTTTTTTTTAAAGAATTTACTTTTTTGCTGCTGCCTTTGCTGTTTTACATATTTTTTTAAATCTCTTGCCGCTTGAATTTTTTTGGGCTTAACGCTTTTACATTTTTCACAAAAACAGTGCTGTTGTATACATTTCATTAAGGGATGTTGAAACAAAACAATGTTTATTTCATTTGCTTAAGTAACTTGCTACTTTGGGGTTATCTATAAAGAGAATACTGCAGCGGACATGTTGTCAATACGGAGGAACCGAATTTGAACCCTACCGCTGGAGTATGCAAGAAATTCCGCGCATACAGACGCTAGATATTTTAATGTTGAAATTTTTGACGGGACTACTTGAAGCCTTAAATACCAGACACCATTTGAAAATTAAAATGCTAGAACAATTTTGGTTCCCTTAAAGCTTCCGCAGGTAGGCTGTTAACAATTACAACACCGCCCTTATAGGCTTTTGCTAAATCAGATGGCCAGACTCTTGGGAGTTCACAACATCTAATGGATTTACTATAATACAATCTCGAAAAATCTCTGATTAACAGCGTTCTATTGGATTATCATTAGGAAGTGCGTAATTCGCTAATGGACTGCCTTCTACACTTGAGAGGATCATTGTGGCGCGGCTTCGTAATATCATATGTGTGCACTGCTATGCACCATTCTTCACCCAACTTTAGCAACACAGGCGAAGAAAGAATTTTATAGGATTCAAAGTAGAGTAACCCTTCGCACACAACAAGTTTGACGTATTTTTTGGTGATGACTAATTTTATTGTACAATTGAGTAGTGCCAATGCAAAGTGGGCACAGGTTAAGGGCATCCAAGATAGAGAAAATAATGGAACATGATGAGTTGGTCATTGAAATGTGCTACAGTAACAAACTTGTGATGGGGGTACAATCTTTCCTTACTATACAGTCCACAAAGTCACGTGGGTATCACCTAAACTTCATACCGAAAATACGATAGAAAAGCTGGTGAAAAGTAAGGCTGTGTTTTATCGAGGAGGGAAAAAATGTTTCTTTTGTTTTGCACAATACTGTTTGTATACACCTCTCAAAAATATTTGGGTTTGTATTTGTAAAAACAAAAGTTTTTGTTTTATAAAATATACAAACAAAAATAAAACATTATTCACTAAGCTTTTGTTATCCTTAGCACCTTTGTGTAGGTTTTTGTTTTTTTATTATTTTTTCGCGAAAATGGATTACAAAAAGTGTGGCCAATTTAGCATATTTAAAGCTAAACATTGCATTATGTATATCTAGATGGAGTTTTTTTTTTAATTTTTTTAAAATGTGTTGGGGCTTATTTCATGCTCCATAACAACAGGACAGAGCCAGAGTAAAATTTTTTGTGAACTTCACAAAGCTATCGGCGATATTTTTATTGAAAAAAATCAAGGAACATAACCCGATTCTGTTTAAGAAACAATTTATCTACACTATTGGCTAAATACTGACACTGAAAGAAACTAGTTAGCTTTAATTGTAGAATCATTACGACTATGTTTATTCTGTTGTGCGTTTGATGAAAAAGACGTTGCTGCAATGGTATAACAAATAAAATTTGATAGAGTAATCGATTACAAAAAGGATCACGACTATCATCATAAACCTGCAGAGTGTCAAAACTTCTGGAACGTGTAGCATCAACTAGCAGGTTCTTTCACTTATAAGGAAAATATACCAAAAACAAGTGTTTTTAGTAAGTTGACTCTACAATCTGTTGTTGTTCTTGGTCTCCTTGATGATCTTTTTGTCGCCCCGACGTTTGACTAGCAGTTGCAAGACTAAACCTTATGCTCGTTCACCATTAGACCCATCTTTTCTGATTTCTTTTAAATTTGTAAAAATTATCAGTTACCCTTTGCTCTATCCTTTCGACGAAATCAATGTCATTCGAATATGCAAAGAGCATGTGGCCTTTAATGCTCACTTATTTACTTAGTTGACCATTTATATTAACTTGTTGGTCATTGGCCAAATTAAGAATGAATTTCCAAGTACTTCGCTCATATGCGCTTCTTCTCTAGTTTCTCATGTTCAGTTTCGAAAAGTTTTCCTGGACCTAATCTTGCCAACAGAGTTTCAGTTGTCCCCTTTTGCTTCTTCCTTCAGAATCGTATTCAAACGTCTTTTGCGCTGGAGCATCTTCATTTATTCACACAATATGCCCAAGCCAACGCAGTCTTTGGATTCTTACGCGCTTGACTACATCTATGTCGGCATATAACTCATACAGCTCTTAATTCGCATTATGTCGATATTTTCCGCCTTCGCAAATTAGTTCATTTATACTGCGAAGTATTTTTTTTAATAATCCAAGAAGACCTTCACTTTCTGTCATCGCTTCGACTCCTATACATTTTGATCTCCTCACAATCTTGTCTTTAGAATTCTATTTTCTTCCATCGGAAAACATAACTCTTCCCCTTTCTTTTCTTTCGATACCTCTCCCGTGTACTACGCGTGGCTTCTATTTGCAGAGCTATCTTATAAGACGCATTCTTCTCTGCAGTTGATCTACGACACTCTTCGTCATACCAAAGGTTAATTTTTGGAGGTTTCAATGGAGTTTGCAAAATGCTGTCAATAGGGGCAGACATCGGGGTAAGGAATGCTTTGTGGAAACAGTTGGGTTAATAGAGTGGAGGTGGCATTGGCATTTTGTTGTGCTTGCAGCTTTGCGACATCGGTTTTCCTGCGTTCAGTGACTGGCGCACTAACCTCAATCGAACCTATACCTCGTCAGTGTTCACTGGGCCTGTTTTTTTAACCTCTGCTTTTTCTAAAGTTTCCTCCATAAGTGAATTTGAGAAGTTGAACTAAAATCTGTCACCCTTTTAAATGCCGCTGTTTATTCTTACTGAGAATTTAGTGTCACTTAAAGTCATTAGGTAAAGGCTTACAGGTTTAGCTTGGATCTTATATGCAGACATATTTATATTCAAAGAAATTATCTCTTGCGTGTCGAAGGCGGCTTTACTTTTCACGGGTTTTTTTCATAATTTGGCGGAGTGTAAAAATTTAGTAGATAGGGGATTTTTGTCGGCCTTAAGCCAAACTGATAGGTCTGTTACACTTCGTCAAGTTTTGGCTTCAAGTTTTCGCACAACACACTGATAGCATCTTCTATGCGATATGTAACCTATTCCGCGCTAGTTGGCGCAAAGGGTTTTGTCTCCCCTCTTATGTATCGGACATAGCTTGCTAAGGTTCCTATCATCGCTAATGCTTTCATTATCCTAGGTGACGCAAACTATCTGATGCGAACACCTTTTCAGCTCTTCTCCTCCCGACTTTACAGCTCTGCAAGATTTTTATCTAAATCTTCGGCCTTGTTGTTTTTAAGCCGGCTAATTGTCACTTTGGCCTCATTCGAGCAATGGGGTGAACATTCGACGACGGCTTACAAACTTGAAAAATGCTTCTTCCAAATTCATGTTTGGTCGATAACCAGATACCCATTTCCATCCCTACACGAAGTTATTCCAGTATGCGAGTCTATTGCTTGACGTTTTACCCGCTGGTAGAATTGGTGACTGTGAGAAAAAATGCGATGTGGGCAAACATAATTGGCATGACATTTTGTGGCGGACCCTCAAAACGTGTTCTTTTGCCTAATTCAATTTTACTCACAAATACCTTAAATAATTTAAAAACCCACCCCACACAGAAATGATCTATTTTTTTACTTTATCTTGTAGCTTAGCGTTTAAGGCAGTTTTCTTAAAGGCTCATCTTTAAAGGTTTTTTGTTTTTTTTTGCCATCTTCCCCCTTCCACTTTCTTTAATTTTTTTTAAGTTTCTTAGGGAAATTACGCTTGTGGCCACATTTTAATTTTTAGTCATGTTTTCGTGCTTTTATGTTATTTTTTCTGTTCTCGACTCCTTCCTTCTCTT
Source organism: Melanophora roralis (assembly GCA_963583895.1). Classification (NCBI taxonomy): domain Eukaryota; kingdom Metazoa; phylum Arthropoda; class Insecta; order Diptera; family Rhinophoridae; genus Melanophora; species Melanophora roralis. Next base: position 27,703,345 of record OY757187.1, on the reverse strand, counting down.
CATGATATTGTGTATATTGTTGCTTTTTGTGTCGGCGACTATTGTTTTTGCCTTTATTTTGGCTTTCATTAAAAGAAAATAATGAGCTAAAAAAAATTGAGATAAAAAAGATATGTACAATACAAATCCTTTGATGTTCTTTTTGTTGTTTTAAAAATATCTTAAACAGACTGTGAAAAATAAGCATCTTTTTTTTAGGCCTTTAAGAAGGAATAATGAGCAACAACAATAAAAAGGATAAACGAAACCGAACATATTTTACAAAGTATTTTAGGCACTTTTTTTGTTGAAAAGGCGTGTTTAGGAAAAGAAAAAAATTTTAATTTTTACTTAAATGTTTAAAAGGAGGGGTTCGTTTCAAAGTTAAATATAAAGACATAAATATTTTTTTAATTGTTATAATCTGTTTTCTTTTAATTTATTATAAAATATAAAACGAATAATTAAATTAACGAAATTTTTTAAAGGATTATAATTAATATTGGACTAACTTTAACGTTTATATGTTAAGTCCAACTTAAAAGTTTAAAATGGTTTCGTTTCTAATGTGTTAAAAATATGAGCACCTTTTACCTACTTAACTCCCTCTCAGCTTAGTTAAAATTGTGCAAATTGGTTTTTTGATTACAACCAAACCTGTGAAAATAATTATTTTAATTTAAATTTTGCTAAAACCTTAAAAAAATTACAACTTGTCAGTATTAATATTTAATTGATACAATTAAATTTTTAGTTAAAATCGCCACTTTTAATTAATGCGTTAATTAAAAAAAGGGAATATTTTTTGCTGTGTTGGGAGAGGCATTTCAAGCATAGCTACTTTACCCATTTCCCCAAAATTTTTTATATCTTAGTAACCTTACGCCACTAATTGTAAAACTAATTTTTTTTATAATGGGCCTATAATTTACCATGAGGCCCATATGATGAAAATAAAAAATAACCGCATGAACTGTGAATAAATAATTCTTCAGGGGGAAAAACACAGTTAAAAGTCATTTAAATAGAAATGACCCGACCGATATTTTAAACAAGTGCTTAACAATTTTTGTGAGCCATTAAGTAGCAGACGTCGAAATCCCACTCGAATGTTCATTGAAATCTGCTAAACGCAAACACTTGACAAATCAACAACAAAACAAATAAAAAACACAAAAAAAAAACAATTTTGAAAAAAAACTAAAGTAATTTAAATATAAAGGTGTAATAATACCAAAAGAAATTTAACTTATGTCAGGTGAAATACACTGGAAAAATTTGAGTCTCTCAGAGTTTATTATTGCAAATCTGGAACATATTATGAAATAAAAAAATAAAGTCCCGGTATAATCTTATACTAGACTAGACTTTATTCTCATAATTTTTGTAACCTAGTAGATGGTTTACTATTAAAAATATTTTTTTTTGAAAATCCAATATTAAAAATTTCTATATTTTAGTGTAACTTTCCAAGCGTCACCTTACAAACCAGTTTTTTTTTGCAGTGTACGTATATACGTTTTTATGTGCTTACATATGTATGTTCGTACACATTTAATGTTGTACACATGTATCCTTCTTAAAATAAATTAAACGTAAATTTAAATAATATTTCTTTAGAAGGCTTACCAAAATCTCGCAATACATTTGTGTATCGTTTGAAATCGTTGTAGTCGTATAAGAACATGTGCAGAACGAATTTTGACAGTCGTCATTGTTACCTTCAATATGTCACCGAAACCCACTTCTATACAATTTTAAATTTAAACAAACCCTCGTTCTTTCTTTCACAAATCTGAAGTGTATTGTGAGTAGTTTTTTATTTTGCCGCAGCACCTCTGTTTTCAATACAGTTGTTTTTGTGTGCGTGTTTTGTTGTGTATGTGTTTATTTAACACATATGTAAGTACATACACTGGCCATAAAATGAAATTACTTTATCAAACTTCTCCCTAGTAATATACCACAAACATGTACACAAAACATACTTAGGGGATTCAAAAGGTGTTCTATTTGTCCTATTGTCATATTGCCATAAAATGTTGACAATGGTTTAACAACCTTTGCCAACTATTGGACACTCGGCGCAGGTGAAAGTGGAGTTGTTGTGATAATTTAATAAGTTTATTAAACGACGTGGTACCTTTAAAGAACTATTTTTGTGTGAAAGACAACAAAACCATTGTGAAATTTTATAACAATATGACAATAGGACATAATAGGACACCTTGTGAATACCCTAACTGTCTCAGACATCACAACAAATTCAATTAAAAGTAAACTTTGAATTTTTATTGTGTTGTTATTACAATATATTCGATGACAGTTTTAAATTTGATATTATAAAAGTAACTCACTAGCAACATAAAAGTAATTGTTATTTTGTATTTGCTGTCAATTTAAATTTACCTAAAAATTTGTTATTATTTAAGCAAAAAAAATTGTTTATGATATATAAGTTCACGCAGAACTTCAACGCGGAAAAATAAATTGAATTGTTTTAAAATATGTTAGAGTTTCTAAAATATAGCGGATCGAAAACTTCTTAAAATTGGTTTGTTTTAAGATGAACTACCTCACCCCGTGGTCTTATACTGCCATGTTTCTTTTTCATAAAGCGTAGATTATATTAATGTTGTAAAACTATCTGTTTTTGTATGGACTATCATTTCCCTTGCTCTAACCCAGAAAACTCATCTAACAGATTTGAATAAAGTGGATTGTTTTACCTGTTTTCAAAGTATGACGCATAAAAGATTTTATAAATTCAAACCGGGCTTATGGGGGATATTATTTCCTTTGCATTTATTTAACTAATAATATTTCACCACATACTTATATAATTTTACAACAGATTTAAAGTCGAAAGCTGTTAAAGTTTCCGAAATGAATGTATAAAAAATTTTATAAAATTTGTGAAATTCTAGGGAGGCTTTTATTCAAAAAAATTAGCTTGTTGCCCTTAAAGTGTCCGTTCAAAGCTTTGTCGTAGCAGTGGCTATAATATATAGACATGTTTGTGTGGACTTCGTCCTTAAATATTGGTATCTCGTATAAGGTTACCTGATCTTCCTGATTTTAAATAGCAATCCGTTCGGTAGGGCTTGACTCCGCTTTGGAAACGTGGTTTTAACAGATGAACAAACGGACATGACCAAATCGACTTCCATTAAGAATGTATATACTTCATGGGGTTTATATAAATATTATAGAAATTACAAACGGAATGACAAACTGATTATCGTTACGGGAAGGGTACAATCATAAAATTTATATATTTAAAAATATGACATTTTTAGAGACCACTTTTTGCATCAAGCCCCAATTTTCGAGGGATCAGACTTGAAATTAAAAAAAAAGAAAATACTGGCCAATAGATGCTATTTTTAACTAAGTAAGCAGGTTAACAGTAAATCAACCTCCCGACAAACAACAATCACTCTCTACAAGTTACTAATACTACTATCGTGGTTACTTATGGCTTTGAAGCATGAGTATTTGCAAAAGCAGATGAGGCAGTGCTTGAAGTTTTCGAGAGGAAGATTCTTTGGAGAATCTATGGACCAATCTGATTTGACGGAGTAGAAGCGCAGGAGATTCGAAGCGCATGAAGATCAATTCTGGGTTCGGCTAACGGAACAAACGTTCTGTAACAGCCATTTAAGTAAGAATAAGGCACACCAAACAGTTACCCTGGGGCATTGCAATGGTTTTATGATATTTCAGTTGAGGGTGCGGATTCTTGCAGACCATTAATAACAGTTTTTCTTGTTGACGTTGCTGTTAAAGTGAAAATGAGCCTCGTCGTTCAAAAAAATGTATTTACAGTGCGAAAATACCTCAACATCGTTTCACAAAATTTTTTGCGTAAATTAAAGTCACTTTCTTTTAGTTCTTGAACGATTTAAATTGCAAAAGGATGGAACTTCAGATCCTTGTATACATTTTCATGAATTTTTGCTTTTACAAGTCCCAGTGCGGCTGCTCTTTTCCGTATTGAAAGTCGCGAATGTTCAAGTAAACTTCTTTCAATCAGTTAAATGTTTTCGGGAGTTCTTGAAGATCGACTGGGCGCTGGCCGTGGGACATTCATATACGAAGTAGTTGCACGGAATCTCTGCGCCCACGAACGAATTAAATTTACATTGGGTCCATCACATATTCGCCGAATACCATACTTTGAACAAAATTGTCGACGAGCAATTACGTAGAATGAGCCGATTTATTTTTGAAATTATTCTTGAATCCTACTTACATATGTTAACATCATTTGAAATGAATTTTTTTTAAAACATTTCAAAATCTACAAAAATAGTCGTTATTCATGAAAATTCTTGCAATATTTACAAGTTTTTGAGTTTTTTGTTGTTCCTAAAACGTACAATTATATCAGATATTTTAAACGGATTTGTAGTGCATATAAACCTGATACATAAACATATCGCTTGCAAAATAGCAAAAGGTTATATATTATTTGTTTTTTGATTTTAAGTTAATAATGTTTTATGACTATTTCTGTCTACGTATAACTTTTCGTGTTAACTCAAAGATAGCAGGACGTATTTGGCGCCTTTGGGCAACAGGGCTTCAGGGTTGTATGTCAAAAGTGGACAAGAATAAAATAATAAACCACAACATAAATTTAATTACTATTCCCTCTGTAATAATGCACTTACATCAACCTTGTAGCGATATGTTAATTTCATATGGTTATTACTATTTGAAATGGACAAATATTTAAGCTTGTACTACAAAGAAATGTGTTGTAAATTTGTATCTGTGGAATGTTTGTGCAAATAACATAATGGACGATTTATGTGGATCGACAACAAAAGCAACAACGATGACGATGATGATGAATTCTAATGAGTATATTGCGTAATTAAAGCATTATCACCTTTGGAAACATAACATGATTGTTTCAAATTTGAATTGTCATTGTCAACAATGATGACAGTATTATTTTACTAATTATAACGTAAACATAAAGGAATTTTTAATTTACTTTAAATGTCCATCCTTTTCCTTTTAAGGTGATTATTGTGCACAAGAATCTAAGTAACATTCTAGTTAATTTTACATAAATTTCTTGTGTTAAATAAGAGAGAATATTATTTAAATATAAATAAAATATAAAGGAATATTCATAAAAAATTTTTGAATTTAAAATCAATTTCAAATACTGATTTTGTTTGAAAATTTCGCTTAAAACCTATTTTAAAATAAAAAAAAGTGTTAATAAATATATCCCATATTTTTAAAGTTTTGAAATGAATTTATTTTCATATGTGTATACACACACACACTTTGTAAATTTACACAATTTTAGAAATAATTGCAGCAATAAACACAAAAAGTTTATTACCAAAACTCCTTCTTCGTTTTCAATTTAAGATTGTTTTTCAGCCAAAATCAATAAGATTATAGTTAAACGAAATTCATTTTACAACATCAAAACTTTTTCACTTAACGCAGCATGAATACAAAGAGGATGAAAGTAAACTTTGTCGTTGTGTTTCGCCATGCAATTTTGTAAGTTTTGTTGCGACGTGTTGCAAGTACATAAAACTTTTTTGAGTTTTTAAAAGGAACAAAAGGTGACATGTTGATGTCAATTTCAGTGTAAAACTATATAACGGAAACACTTTAGGAAACTAAATATTTTGAAATAAATTTCAATTGATTTTTTTCGTTTTTATTAACTTACGAAATATGTATGCATGATTGAAAATTGCATATTAAAGATGATTAAGCTTTTGTAAATTTATGATTGAGATGTTCTAGTATTAAAACAAAAATTTAACAAAAGTACTTAAAAAAGACAGAAAAAACTACAAATTTTAATTTTAAGAAATAGTTTTTATAAAATTATAGTTTTATTTTGACAATATATTATAAGATCCTAATAACATTGTTTTCTAATTTTTATGTCAAACAAAATTAACAAAAAATCAAGTTATAATTGTCCAATAATATAAATTAAAAATAGAAGGCAATGACAACAGGTTGAGTTAAGGTACTTTGCTTTACCTAGAAAATATGGGACTTGTACAAAATTAACCGGTTTGAATCCTTCTATCTTATTTGATTAAGTTTTTCTTAATTGGTCGATGGATAGATGGTTGATGGAGCTTAACCCTTATCCAGTGTGCCTAAAGAGACTTTATTACAAACAAGCACGCAAGCAAAATTTTGTGATGAAAGAGTAACATTTGAGTAACATTTGAGTAACATTTGACCAAGTTATAGCACAAAACGCTTTTTCCGGAAGGACATTTGTATTGGAGCTAAAAAATTTTCTGTGCGAAATTTTATCAAAAAATTTCAAAAAAGGCGTACTTTGTTTACAATAATACATGAATAGCCAGCCGGACCGATGGACATGCTGAAATCAACTCAAGAAGTGATTTCGAGTCGATAGAAATACTTAAAGGTGATCTTAAAGACTATCATTTCTGAAAGTTACAAACTTTTGCACAAACGCATAATATCCATTACACGTATGTGGTGTGGGTATTAAGGCATAGTGAAAGAAAAAAGTTCCGTTTGCCATTCTGGATAACATGAAGGTTAATTAGATAATGTTTACAGTCAAAAACATTACTACCGTTCAAAGGGTTCTAATGGTGAATATTCGTAGCTGGTTTCGAAAAGACATTCTAGTTGGATAGTATCGGTAGATTCTGTTAATGGAAAATATTAACTTCTTAGTAAAAAGAAAATAAATCAAAAATGCACTAAAGCCAAATTAAAAAAAGAAATTGTTTTAAAAATTTGTAAAATTTTGTTATCGTGAATTTTTGAATTTGTCTTAAAAAAATATTTTAACAGGTGCCTTTTTATTACATTATAAAGTATTTTATTTTGCATATAATTTTTAGTGTTAAGCTACATCGAATTAAAGCAGAACTTTGCAATTAGAAATTTTAAGGATTTTTTCTGCTAAAAATTTTTAACTTACGAACGTTACTCAAATGCCGCACACCACACTGTTTAAATTTCTACCAAAACTAAATTAGGAAAATATTTGTGGCATCTAAACACGTAGAAACATCACATTACACAAGAATAAATAAATTAAAAAAAGACAAATAAACCTGAGAAACCAAGAAAAACTTATGTTTAAAACAAAAACCACAGTTGCCGTTAAGGAAGTACATAGTTGAAGAATTTTCCTTTTTTTTTTCTTTTGGCAACACATGCTGTAATTAGCTGTTTTCGGTTGAGAGTTGGAGTTGTATTTCGTGTCATTGAATATATAAGTAAAAAGAAAATAAAGAAAATTACCAAAATGTTTTTCTAATAAATAATATCCCCTTAAACGTAAAAGCGCATTAGTTGAATTGAAGGTATGAAACACCAATTTGAAAGAGCATAGATAACCATAATATTTTTTACTTTTTAATAATAATTATTTTTTTTCAGTAATATAGCTCTTTACAAAGTTTAAATTAACTTGAAAAATGTAAAAATAATATTTTGAAATGTTTAAAATTTCTAGGCTTTAGCAATAGTTCCGAAAAGTTTTTCCTTACTTTTTTCTCCAATGGTTTTCATATTTAAGTCTTAAATATATTAAAAACTTTCCTTTTTAAAATAATAAACGCAATTCTGTTTCTTCTATTTTCCTAAATCTTTAAAAATTTTCCTTAATAGAGATTTAACACAATTCGTTTGGTTGTGCAGTAGGGGATTTCTTAGCAGCAGTAGCAGTACATCTGCTAATTTAATTAAATACTTAATGTTCTTTATGGGTATTTAAAAGTTTTAAAAACATTTTAAGAACTGTTAATTGTCACGTAAAACTTGCAAAGAGAAAAAAAAACTTTTTTCAAACCAAAAGAAATTTTAAAAATGTCAGCATAAATAGGTTTTATATTCTACACAGAGTATTTTTCATAATGCAAGAAGAAGCAGCTTTAAACAAAAAATATAAATTTTGTCAGGAATTTTTTGATTTTTTTGGTATTTGGCAAATAAGTTCCAAGATGCTTTTAATTTGGGGGTTTTGGCAACCTTGCTTCTAAGAATTTTTTTAATAAGTAAATTAGTTGCATATTTTTAGGATGAAATCTGGTGAAAGTTTTATAAGATTTCAGAAGTAAGGTTCCACAGATTGTGGAAACGCGTAGGACTGACTGTTTTGCCAACTTTTTAAACGTGAAACGTTAAATAGAAAAAAATTTTGATAGTCTCATATGATTTATTTTATTGGAAATTGCATTTACTATGAAGAATGAGAGTGGGTCCACTAACTATGAAATAATGAGAAACTGTTACATAAATTTAAAAAAATATTTTACTTTGATAATATGGCTTGAAAACAAATGTTGGTTTGTTGCCAATGTAAGTTCGTCGTTACCAGCAAATAACTAAGAATTTTAATACAAAGTTATTCTTTTTATACAAATACATTAAATAAAGGGTATTTCCTTAGCCTATTTTGAATTAAATTTTTACAAATGTAATTACTAACACTCTGACCAAAAGGCCATAATTCGGTGGTTAAAAAAAGGATGATATTAGTCTGTTTCGAATTTCTAGATGTCGTAGAGGTTACCAAAAATTTTAATGCTTAATAAGCTCCTAATTTGTATAAAATAAGCACATAATGCTTTAAGAGCTGTCTTGCACAATAAAACGAATATTTTTTTTTATTTTGAACGCCATATTACGGCTTAAAGATTTTCCGCGAAAACAGAAAGTTGCGTTAGTAAAAATGGTTTCTAAGCTTGGAAAGGTCCTTTGAAAAAGGAGTCTAACAGGCCTATAAGACTTTTAACAAAATTGTCGAAATCGTTCTAGAAACTGTATGGCATCAATGCCTGTTAAACAAACTAAGGATAAAAAATTTTTAAAATTTATAAAAATTTAACTGATACTTTTAATTATACCAATTGAAAACTTGATTATTAATTTGGTGCATATTAGTTTAATTTCCTAATTAAATCTAAAATAGGACGAAACTTTTTAGCCTCAGATTTAATTGGCATTAAAAATTTCTTAATTGAAATCAAATTTTTCGTTGTTGAATTTTTATTTTTAGTTCTCGCCAAAGCCGAGAATTTAATAATTAAGGTTTGAAAAAATTGTAACAAGCGGTCCTACTTTGTAAACTACGATGCAAATGATGGCTTAAATAAAAAAAATATATACTGGGTTGTTCTATAAAATAAATTGAGTTTGAATATTTAGTAGACTTTATTGTTGTTTTTGATAATTGTATCTTTAATAAAATTTTTAATAATTTTTTTTTCATTAATGTTTATTTTTAGGTAAGTGATGGAATCTTAATTTTTAGGAGACTTAAAGGTAATTACGTTTGAATATTAAAATATTTGATGCCAAAATAAATAATAACAAAGTTAAAAATTTTGCTTGGGATCAAAAATGTTTGTATGAGAATTGCATCAAAAGTGTGCTCTTGAGATTCAATTATATGTGATATATCCATAGAAACAGCTGTTGGAACTAAACTTATAGGCAACACTGTATGATTATAGGTGACTTACCATTATGCCATAATCATAACCATAAAAATCAATTAAGTTTTGGTTTTTATTGCAACGGTTATGGCGTTATCACGTATAATTAAACCTTTAGGTAAAATAAGTTAAAGCGATAAATTCGGCTGTGGCGAATCTTACATACCCTTCATATTGTTTTTTTTAATCCAATCCAGCTTTGTTGTTTTTTAATAACTTCTTTGTGAGAGGTTTAAAGTCAATAACAATTAAAATTTTTAAAATAGAAAATTTCATAAAATTATTACTTTTCCCTCCTCTTGATCTTACCCCATTAGCTTTTCCAAAATGTACAAATCTCACTAGAATTTCTTTGCAGTAGCCTTGAAGTCAAAAGCTGAAATAGTTTTCCATTTACACTCAAAAAGTTATTTATGCACAATCAACTGGCAATGCTACTTAAAATAATTGGATATTGATTTAAAACGCTTCAACAAGGTACTCATTTAGATTTACACAATATTTCACTTAAATTCAGACATTAAAATATTAACTTCCATAAACTTCTAAAATTAACTAGATTTTAGTTTCGATTTTTAGTAGCAGACCAGTGCTATTGTAGATTTATTGAGATTTTATATGTCATATTTAAATAGATTTTTTGTAACTTAAGCCCTAAATAAAGCAACAATATTTGTTGTGAATATAAAAAACGAATTTGCCCCAGAGTCCAAAGTAAAGGAACTTGTAAATGTGTGTGTGTGTGTGTGATATATCTATACCAGTGGTGCCCAGCAATAGAATTTGATATATGAGAACGTACTGGTGCTTTTTCACTGTGTGTTTCACCTAAAAAAACAATTCGGTATTAAGCTGTGTTTTTGTATTATGCTTTGTCATGGTTTTTGTTGGCACTCGTGTTCTTTTACATATACAAAACCCGATTAGTTTTCGATCCCCAGAGATACGTTTGCTTAACATTGATCTATACACCATATACGTGTACGATGTATTATGCGTTTGTGAAAATGTTTGTAGCGCCTGAAAGTAATTGTTTGATACCCACCTTTTAGCATACCGATCGACTGTAAGTCACTTCGTGAGTCTATTAAATCATGTCCGTCCGTCCGTCCGTCTGGCTAAGTGTCCATGTGTTCTTGTGAATACGCTACAGTTAACAGTTTTTATTAAATTTGGCACAGATAAGGTTTTTGGCACTGGTACAAAGTCTTTTGATTTTGGTGATGGTTGGTCCATTTTTTTGACATAATCCTTATACAAATGTGCTCCCGTAAAGGGCATTTTGGGCAATAACTGAAAAGAATTTTACTCTGTTTTGACAAAAATTAATAGACGTCTCTACCTTTATGCAACCAACTAGTATAGAGAAAAAAAATATGATGGGTCCATTTTTTAATATAGCCCCATAAAAAAGTTGTCCCAAAAAGAGGATTTTTACCTATAAATGTTTGAATGGTATTTATCTTTCTCAAAATTTTGCACACATATTTGTATTTATTCCATCAAATGTTAAATTGAATGCAAATATTTTCGATCTATTTTTTTTAAGCGGCCATATAAATGTGGTGTAGGGTATAATACGGTCGGGCTTGACCGACTATTTCATTTTTACTTGTTTTAAAATTGACTTTTCGATTGTCGGATAAACCGCGTTTTTACTCATAACATTTTTCAACCAAATTCTCTTTGCAACTATGTATATTTTTGGGCTTTTTTTGATTTCGATTTTTATAAAGCCTTGCACTGAAACAAAGCTCTAGTGAACATTAGGGTTGAGTTAATATTTTGTTGGCAGAAATTTTACGCTCCAGAAAATACATTATGAAAAAATGAAATTAGGCTTCGTTGACTCTTACCTTAATTTGTTGCATTTAATATAAGTTTCTGTTTTTTTTTGCAAATAAAAAAGTTAAAGTTATTTTATTTTTAAAATATACATTTTTATTTATTTATGTTTTTTTTTTATTTCTTTACTTATAATTATAATTTGAATATTACTTAATATTTACTTAGAATCGTTTTGTTTCTATTTTTCTAAGGATTTTCCTTAAAGTTAACATTAATTTTACATAAATAGACATAATTATACTAAATATTGATTTTTGTTGATTTTAATTTTTTTTATAACTCAAGTTCTTAGTGCTGCTTTTTTTTTTGAGTTCCAGTGAATATTTTAGAATACAAATAAATTGAATACACACATACATACAAATAGTTATATAAATACGTTTAAGTTTGTACAAATATAAAAGTGTTGTCAACAAATATGTATAATGAAAATTAATAAAATGTTTTAATTAATTAATAAGAGCGAGAAGTTAAAGTGAGAGTTGTTCTTAGTGATTTCTACAAATGGAAAAGCTTTAGCGAACATTTAAATAAATATTTTACATTTGGCTATTGGAATTATTTTATACATATGTATTATTTTTTTAAATTAAAAAAATCTGATTGTTTTTATAAAAATATAATAAAATATAGTTTTTTTTAAATTAAAATTATTTTCTTTAAATTTATAAAATTAAATTAAAAGAAAAAGTCTTATGTACATTTAAGATATTTTAATCTTAAATTTATATTTTTTTGTTTTTTTTTTCGATAAAAAAATTTATCTCTTATAAAATATTTTATGTTTACACATAGAAGGCAATTTATTTGTTTTTCTTAACAATTATTTATATTAAATTTGAATCTTTCGAGATTTTAATGAGATTCAAAAATTTTTAGATTGATCTATTTTTATTTTGCTTAAATGGGATTGATTGTTAGTTGTTTATTTAAAACTTAAAATTAACAGCAACTAATTAACTTAAAAAAAATTTATATTTGAGCTTTGAAGTGGGGCGAGTGTTTGTCGTTTTTTTTCTAAAAAAAAAATTATTTAAAATATGAAACAATTTTATTAAAAATTATTTTAATTCAGTTCAGGTCTTGCGGTCGCAGGTAAAAAGATTTCCTTGAGTCAAAACCATTATTTATTTAAAAAAAAGTAAGTCAGTTAGAGTCTTAGAAAAAAATAAAAAAAAACTAAAAAAAACTTTTAAAAATAAAAATTAGAAAACATATAATTTGCCGCCATTATCTTAAATATTTTTTATGCGTTTTGCTTAATAAATAAAAATATTATTTTACTAAATTAAAAGCTCTTTAGAAAACTTACAAAAAAATTAAAAAAATCTATTTAAGGCTTGATGTTAAGGCACTGCTACACGTTCAATATATATTATCAGTATTATTTGATCGTAATACTTATTGAAAGTATAGCAAGAAATGGATTACGGTTCAAAAAATAAATATTGAACTTTTAGCATGCTTTGCAATATTTCTTTGTAAAATTTTGAAAAAAGATTTCAAAAAATTTATAAACAAAGCAAATTTAATTGAAAAAAACTAGAAAAATAAAAATTTTAACACTTTACATAATTTTTGTAGCTAAAAGTTTTCCACATGGCCAAGAAAACAAATACTGACGTGATAAATATTTAAGCATGTAGCGCACGTATGCGATTTATCAACTTTTAAAAATGGACTGCGATCCAAATATTACAATATACATACAATTAGGGGATTCACAAGGTGTTATATTATGTCCTATTGTCATAATATTATAAATTTCACAATAGTTTAAAAACATTGTTGTTGTCTTTCAAACAAAAATAGTTCTAAAAAAAATACTACGTCGTATGGTATGTTTATTCAATTGTCACAAGAATTCCACATACACCTGCGCCGAGTGCCCAATAAGTGGTGAATGGTTTTTATATCGTTGCAAAATTGTATAACATTATGACAATACGACACCTTGTGAATTACCTAAATATATGTACGTCTAGCAGTGCTCTTTAACTTATTTTAAAGCAAAAGCTTTCGTTAAGCTTTTTTAAAAAATTTTTCTTTGATGTTAATTTGAAATTTTTTTGCTTAAAAAAATTTTTTTTTTTAGTTTTTAAAATACAGTTTAGTCCCTTCAGTGTGATACATGTTTGTGTGTATGTTGTAATTGTTTTTATTATTTAAGCCAGACTGTTTGCTGGCATCCATTAAAGATCAATGATGTTTGTGTTTTGGTGTTGTTCCTTAAGCGTCTTAATGTTTCATCGATACAGCACATCATCAAACTGAAACATTTCCGCCTTCTCCCAGTTCTATACGTCGCTCTGTTTTGCATTTGTATTAATTATAAAAGCTCCATTAATATGACAATTTGTTGTAGTCTTACCATTCGTATAATAGTTGGGTGATTTTCCGTTGGCAAACATTACCGTCGTTTGAGGAGAACCCACACCATTTAGGTGAGCCACTAAGGGATTTTTTGTTGCTTCGCCGGGCGGTGTTGTCAAGGTGGGTGTAACGGGTGATGGTTTAATTAATTCCAATTTGTCATCTGTTGAGCCTTTGAGGGATGTTTTCACTAAGCCCTTCAGGTCAGTGGCTGTATGGGGCATAGCGTAGCGTAATTTGCTCCAGAACCAAGGATCGCCCCACTTTAAGTATGTATTCATTTTCAAATAAGCCTTAAGATCCGAATCTAAATTGTCCAATACAATATCGCCATATAGAATCAAAATAACTCTGGCACGGCCCTCATTAAGCGAGGCTTGATGGGCTGCCTTGAATTCCATTTTAGCCCACACCGATTCGATAAAGTTTTGTGATAATATAACAATAGTTCTTCTGGAATCTTCTATTGAACGTACAATCTGGTCTGGTATACATTCACCGACCATCCAATCTCTAACATGTACACACAATTTAAAGGGTGGTGAACCATTCTCCAACTGTGGCACCAAATAGTCGGCAATAAATTTCTCATCCTTATGCGAATAGGATATGAAGGCATCATACTTTTTGTCCTTATCCAATTCTTGTTCCGTAACAAACCACATGCACATATTGTGGGCATATAGCCAGATCTTAATTTCCTTTTGATATTTATAGTATAAAGCTGCTAAGGAACCAATCAAAAGGCCCAGCAATGCAATTACTATACTGACCGCTATATAAAGTTCATTGTCCGCACAAATGTCATTGATGGATAATTCGTTAAAGTATTTGGGTTGAGGAAAATTGGAACAAGCCATTTTTGAGAAATCATGTATCAATTTAAATTTACTTTGGGCAAACTTTAAAAATGGTTTTGCCTTGCAGTCACACATCCAAGGGTTCTCGGAAAGATGTAAAATGTTCAAGCTTCTGCTTTCATTTAAGAAATGTATGGTACTAAGATTTAAATATTTCAAACTATTACTTCTTATATCCAATTCGGTTAGAAGAGCTGGCAAATGTATGCTGTCAATTGAGGTCAAATTGTTGCCGGCCAAAAATAGTTTTGTAACATCAGCATAGCCTGGAGCATTGGCTAGAGGTAATTTCATCAAGTTATTATTATCTAAATACAACTCTGTGCCAGAAAGTTTGAATTGTTCAATTCGAGGCAATGCAGGTATTTTGGTGAAATTACTATTTGAGCAGTTGACCATTAATACCTTGTCCAGAGAACGTACCCAACAGCTGCAGCCACGTGGACAACGTTTGGGATTGGTGCCCTCATGATCAAAGGAACACAGCAAATCCTTTGGATTTGTATATTTAACAAGTTTGCCCTTAAGGTTTTCCGGCTGATTGCATACCAAGTTATCGGTAAGAAGTTTAATATGACTTCTGGCATGTTTTGCCTTTTCTCCTCTCAAGTATTGTACAAAACTCAAAAGCACACAATCGCATTGTATGGGATTGCTGTTCAAGTCCATGGTAATTCTTTTGTCCTGGCTTATTTGCAGTGTCTCGATTGATTGTAAATTTACCATTCTCAGTTGATTGTGGGTTAAATTCATTTTCAAATCTTGTTTGGTTAAAAACTGAAAATCGCTATCGTCCATTGTGGTGATGTTGTTGTAGCTCAAGTCCAATTCTTCCAAATCCAACAACTGGAATTTCCAATCCTGATAAATGTACATAATTGAATTATTGCGCAAATTAAGTTTGCGCAAATGATTGACATATTGAAACGGTGAACCGAGAACATTTTGTAGACCATCAATAACTCCGCCATAAGACTCGCTTAGAGTCAATCTATTGTTTTCCAAATTTATATTCTGAACATTTTGAGTGCTGGCAAAGGCGCTTAGATGAATTGTAATTAGTCTATTGTTGCTTAAATCCAGTGTTTTTAAATTCATTAAGGATGAAAAGAGTTCTCTAAAAAGTGTAAAGAGAGAGAAAAATAAAATTTAAAAAAGAAAATTCAAATTTTCTTAAAGGTCTTACCTTTGTATTTCCGTTAACTGATTGTGGGAAAGTTTCAATGTTGTCAACTTTTTGGCATTTCTAAACAATTCTTCGGGCAGACTGAGTAGAGAATTGTATGACATATCCAGATCTACAAGCTGTTCTTGACTCTCCAACAACTGGTCAGGTAAAATGCTTAATTTATTATTGGCCATTGAGATCATTGTAATGGCTGTAGAGTTCTTAAATAAATTTCCCGGCAGCGACTCCAAGTCACAAGTCAAACGCACATCATTTAATTGCGGTAGATTTGCAAGGAACTCTGCTGGCAAACTTTTTAATGGCACTCGATTATTTGTTAATCTTATTTGTGATAAATTTTTATTTCTGCTAAACAGACCCTCAGGCAGTGAGTGAAAACGATTGCTATTCAAGCTTATGTTAGTCAGATTCGTTAGAAGCTCAAAGACATCGTGGCGAAAAGTCTCAATGCCATTGTTACTTAAATCCAAGTCAGTAAGTGAGGTAATGCCTTCGAAAATGTCTTTGCTAAGATTGCGCAATTCATTGCTCCACAAGTTTAATACCTGTAATTTGTGCTGATTGCGAAAAATGCCCTGAGGCAAAGATTTTAAATGATTGTAGCCTAATTCTATGAAAATTAAGTTTTCCAATTTGGCAAAAATATCAACAGGTAAATCCACATTGTTTGAACGTAAATCCAGCCAGGTGAGATTTCTTAAAGTATAGTCGGAGAAAAGATCTTCAGGCATATGCAGTAGGCGTGAAGTACTAAAACGTAAACGACGCAAACCATGCAGACCACTTAAATGTTCTCGGGTTATATTCGTGCCCAGATCATTATTGTTATCAAATAGTAAAGTGGTATATTGTTTAACACCCAACTGCTGGGGTATGCTTGCTATAGACAAATGCCCTGGCAAAGGGCAGCCTTGTATTTGCACCTGCGAGGTGTTGCCTATAGCCATATTGGGCAACAGCTTATAGTCCTTGTAATTTATGTTATAGCACTCTATCATTACATGATCACCCGGACGTATTTTAATGGTTAGCCTTGGATCATTGACTGGACATTCTATTTGTATGTCCGATAGAATGGGTATACATTCACATTGGGATTTGGCTGCAAGTTCCATGCATTCCTCTCGCAGTTTAGCACCTAAACTTGCTCTTGAAAATGGCAGATGTGTGGCTGCCAGCATTAAAATGAGGTATATAAAATGGTATTTAGAGATCTTCAACAGCAGTCGATTTTTTCTGCTTTTACGAGAACACAAGGGGAGATTCTTCATGTTTGCAGTTTGAGTAGGTCTGGTGAATGTATTTTTTTTTTGTATTTTGGTTAACTCAATTTGGCAAAAAATCTGAAAATACAGAAAATAAGATAATTTTATAAAAACTTTAAAAAAAGGATACAATATTAACCCCTAAATAAAAAACCAAAAGTTACAAAAAGAATTTTAAAGCCGGATTATTATAAGGAATAAAATATACACACATACACGCAAAGTAAATAGATAAATAAGAAAGGTGACTGGAATATGAAGACGAGCAACTGTGATAAAATATTTATTAAAGAACTATCTTGAAAAAGTAAATTTTCCGAGTGGAATGCATTTTCAGAGCCCGCTACAACTCCTCATCAGCACTTTTGGTTCGATACGGATCTTTGGTAGTAAATATCTTCTACATTTAACCCAAATTCAAATGAAATAATATTTATTATAATATTTTCCTTTAAAGTCACAAGAGATTGGGGATTTGTAATTACAAACCCTTTCTTCAAAGTGGCCACATTTAAAAAATCTATGGGAGTTAGATCGAGTGACCTCAGGGGCCATTGGATATTCCCAAAGTGACTGATCAGTTTTTAAGAAAATTTTTCGCGAAGCAAATTCATTGTGAATGCAGTCGTCTTTTTGAAATCACATGTGTGAAGTGTACGATAGATGGGCTCGCAGGTTTAGCAAAAAGAATTCCGTAATCGCTCGTCGATAATTTTCACCGTTGAAATGCTTCGCCTAGCCTCGAGAATTTTCGAAAAAAATAATCCAATTATTTCATGCGTAGATAACGCACACAAAGCAGTTGCCCCGCAATGGTTTTTTGTGCTTTAATCGGGGGTTGCGTATTCTTGGAGACGAGTAACGGCAGTTTTGCTTATTGACGTGGCCGTTTAAGTAAAAATGAGCCTCGTCGCTCCAACACCGTTTCAGAAAAATAAATGTTTGCGTCACTTTCTTTTAGTTCTTAAACGTTTTGAAGGATGGAACTTTAGATCCTTTTTTAAAATTTCATGAATAGGAGCTCTTGCAAGTCCCAGTGAGGGTACTCCTTTCCGTATTGAAAGTCTCAGGTTTTCGTGCTTTTAAGCAGTTCAATGTTTTCGGAAGTCCTTGAAGATCGACTAGACCCTGGCCGTGGGACATTCATAACCAAAGCAGTTGCGCGGGATCTTTGCACCAATGAACGAATTAAATTTACACTAGGTACATCACGTATTCGCCGAATACCGAACTTTGAAAAAAATTGTTGACGACTAGTTACGTAGGAACCATTACTCCTAAAAAATGTTTCCACAGCGAACGCGCGATGATAACTCGACAACTGCGACATGGTGATTGAGAAATCCGCATAATTGATAGTTCCAACAGCGCTACTCTCTCTCCGCAGTGCTTAATACTTTTTGAAATAATCGTGTTTTAAAATTTTAATTTGCCACCAGACACCCTGTATTAATTAAGGTCTGATTTTCTCTTTAACTTTTATCAGAAAAGAAACTTTAAGTGCTAGTCCTTTACTTGGGATTTGACTTAAACCCTCTTATATATTACTAATTTTTAAAAGCTTAATTAACGTTAATAACACTTTTTTCAACGGCTAATTGAAATAAGGCAAAGATTTAAACAAGAAACTTTTTTATTAAATCATTCCTCTAGGTGAAAAGAAAGTTAGAAAACATTTTTCTAGTTGTTGAAGCAAATCTTAAACGAACAAAAAACCAGAAAAAGTATGTTAAATAATTTTCTTAAAAAAATATTCTTCCTAAAATAAAGTTTGGTTTTAATAGCCATTAGCCAAGTAATGTCCTTTTAATATTTAAATATAATTGCCAACACTTAACTCTTTTTTCACTGTTTGTGTCAAGTTTCTTGCGCCTGTATTTTTTTTTCGTCCTGCTATTACAGTTAAACTGCTGAAGTGGACAAAACGGAGAAAAGGTCAAAGTTATTTAATTTCAACCTTTTCTCCGCTCTATAGAATTTATTTCTTAATTTCCAAGTTTTGAATAAATAATGAAGGTGTTTAAGAATTTCTTTTATATTTGACTTTGTTTTTTATTGCTTCTGAGCGTATAAATTAAATTGTTTAATTAAAAGCTTTACCTATTTCATGCTCTTTCAACTGTAAACGAAAAAAATGCGCAACTTTTTCTGAATAGATCAAATTAAAAAAGTTTTATTTATTTAAAACTGTTTACAGGAAATAAACATTTTAAATATCTCAAACTTTTTTCATTTATCGAATTAAATTTGTTGTTTTAACTTCTTATTAAGCAATTAAGATAATAAATTTTAAATGTAATGGTATTTGTTGGAATGTTTATAAGAACAATAACTTATATTTTATTGTTATTATTTATGTCTGGCAATATTTTGCAATTTTTGAAAATCAATACAAATACTTTGCTCATTGTTTGGTCTTACGATTATTTGTTGAATGAGTAAAACATTTTGCTTGAATTCTTAAAGCAAATAGAAAACCCAAAACTATTTTTGACGTTTGCATTTCATTTGAGCAGAAACTATTATTGTTGTAAAAATTTATAGCTTGAGCATGCAAAGGTGTAATTGACCATTTAACTACATATACTTGGCTCTTATTGATATAAATTTACTAAATTCCCAAAATGATATAGAAATTAAGGATTTTTTTTACCCAATTAAGGATTTTCAAATAACAAACTTTATTTTTAAAGAAAAAAACTTTTCTTAAATATTTAGAAGGTTAAAAAAAATAAATCCCAAAAATAATAACTATTTTTTGTTTTTTAAAATTTTAAAAAAAATATCATTTTTTGATAAATAAGTTATGACAACAAAAATTGTTTTTTTTTAAATTTTATATTATTTAAAAATATAAAAATTATTTCTGCAAAAAAAAAAAAAAAATAAAAATCAAAAACATATTTGGGGTATTTAAACGGTATGCTATCAAGTCATATTGTCTTAAAGTTTTAATATTTTACAATAGCTTAAAAAATTGTTTTTGTGTTAAAAAAAAGTTCTATAATAACGAAACTTTTTGAACTGTGTTTATTGTTTTGTCATAAACAGTAGAAACCTGAGCCGGGCGGTCAAAACTCTTTAGTGAAGCCGTTGATATAATTAACAAGTCGCAGTCATTAATTTTAAAATATTTTTGAAATTACTTATTTTTCTGTTTTCTCCAGCAGCTGATTCAAATTAAAAATAGCACACTTAATAATAAGCGGATGCTCACAACAGTAGTATTTTTTTTGTTTTATTTTTTTATGACATATGACTTTATGACTACCTTGTAAATACCCTAATTATTATTTTTTTAGAAAAAAATTTAAAATCTGAAATTTTAAAATCACTTGATTTTCAGTTCAAAACTATAAAGATGATGTATTATCTAAGAAGAAAATTTGTCATAATTATTATACTTTTTTCTACAGGGTATGAGTAGGCGTGTTATTTTGGTAAATAGAAAAATAGTTAAAATTGTCTTCAAGAAATAACAAATAAAATAAAAAATGCAAAATAACGTAATTTATCAATGACATTAAATTTCTACGTTAACAATAATATAAAAAAAATAATAATCGTGTTTAAATAAAAAAGTAAAAGTGAATTTGTATATAAAAAAAGGCAATTAAAAATTTTTCCCACACTCTCCCGCAACATAATCAAGTACAAAAAATAAAATAAAAAATTTTTAAATGTTAAGCTTTTGTCTTTTCTTTTTGCTTTAAGATTTTAAATTTTTTGTTTTTGGCCTTAATAACAACCTTAATAATTTGTTTGTTGTAACATTAATTTAATTATGCTTTAACATTGTATCTGTTATTGTCATTTCTGACAATAATGTTTTCAAATCACAATGTTGAAGATCTTGTAAAACAAAAGCCAAATAAATATTTAGTGAATTTTGCATTATAATTATAGTCAGCAATATAATGGGAAAATTTTGCACATCTGTTTTGTTTTTACATAAATCAAGAAGTCAGTTTAAACATACATACGTACATATGTATGTACTTAGTAACAAATAATAAAGTGAAAGTTTTTCCTTTATGTATTTGTATGTATATATGTTTTTTTTTGTACATTACTAATGATTATTTTTTACTTTTAGTACTTAAATTTACATTAAACTGAATGTGTAATAGTAATAATAATAAATATCTACAATAAAACAGAAATTGCAGCATTGATATTGATGGCCTTAGCCCGGCTGCCTTTACCCGCCTCACATTATCCCACACACAGTTCGGCCTTTATGGATTTAAATTTTTAAACCATAAAAATTACTCGTTTGTAAAGTACATAAAATCATCATCAGTGTCATCGATAATGTCGTCATTGTCGTTTTTATCATCATCACCAGTTGAATTACGTTGTCAGACATGTTGTAATATTCATGCTTGCATGCATGCTGCATTGATGCTGCATTTATTTGTGCATGTGCAAGTGTATGTGTAAGTGTATGTTTGTGTAATTTTCACAAATATCCTTACAAGCGGTTAAACACAGCATTGGAAATCTACAATATTTATCCGTAAAGGATTGTAGTTGTATAGTTTATTCTCTTTAATGCATATTGTATGATTTTATACATGCATAAACATGTTTGTAGCATGGCATGATGGTAACTGTGTGACTAAACGAATGCCCTTCTATTTAATTGTTTGTATTTATTGTTTTCTGATAAATGAAGCGTAATGAAGATTATTGCATCAACAGTAAAATAACTACCGTTCTCCACAACTCACAAGAAAGCAGTGATGGGAATTTAGCGATTTCGTCCTCAAATACTCAAAATATTAATTTAAACTGCTTTGCCACGTTATGTATTTTCCATATGAGTTGTCAGATTTTTAACAACAAAATTAATACGTGACCTCTAAAATTATGTTTATTGACACTTTAAACTTTAATTATTTTTTCTAATAATCTACCTTAACAAAAAAAAATAAAAAAAATCGTTATTGCGTTTTAGTATATATAAAACAGACTTTCTTTATTAATGAAATTATTAAAAGATAAAAAGTTGCAAAGCATTTTTAAATATTGTAAAATAAAATGAAAAATGTGTTTTCAATTATTGGTTAACGTTTTTAATTTTCTGTTGCTGCAAAAAAAAAAAGAAAAACAA
Organism: Melanophora roralis; assembly: GCA_963583895.1. Lineage (NCBI taxonomy): Eukaryota > Metazoa > Arthropoda > Insecta > Diptera > Rhinophoridae > Melanophora > Melanophora roralis. Next base: position 27,681,230 of record OY757187.1, on the reverse strand, counting down.
ATAACATCACAAATGTTTTTAATTTTTATTTTTGCTTCCGTTTTACATCTAGACACAGAATATTGATTTCTTTCCATAGCTCGTCCGTTTCCTTTTCAAAGAAAGCAAACAATAACAAATAGTTAAAACAGCCATTATCTGCTTGTGTATTTCTGACTAGAAAACGATTGTTGGTAAAAGAAGCAACAATGCAAAGATATTATTGTCAACAGTTGCAGGGTCAACAAGTTTTAGCTTGTTTTGCTGAATTTAAAATAATTAAGTTGCAGGGAATCAGTCAGGGTACACGTATATCAGGTAGGATTGAATGTCAAAGACAAATAACAAAAACTCACAAAATCTTTCTTCTTCTTTTTGAGCTTTTATTACAATACTACAGTTGTTGTTTGTAAAAAATGAAGAAAATACATAAACATAAACAAAATTTGACATTAATATAACGAAATACCGTTACTCAGCTGTTTATCTGAGGCTACCTGATATGCGTGTACCCTGGAATCAGTTAAAAACAAAAAATGTTTACTTATACATATCTTAGACCTTTTTATCAAAAATGTAGCATACTTTTAGGAAACTTAAGAGATAAATGCAATAAATATTTCAAATTTGTGTTGTTTTTTGTTTTTTTTGTATTAGAAACCCTAAAATTACCCAAAAAGTTAATATGTTAGTTAAAAAAACAGACATAGCGCTACAAAAAAATCAAAATGTGTTTTCTTCAGTTTCTCTTTAAAATAAAGGGGTTTTTGTTTAAAATAAAAAAATACTTTTGTACTACAAAATGAAAAATTTAAACTAAAAAATATGCAACGTTGTTCCGACTGGAATCTCTAACAACCCAAAAAATTTTCATTATCGCAGAGGCCCTTTGGTCCTTACTCAACGATGCATTATATCTATGAACTTATTTTTTGCTCTTTTCACTCTGTTGCATTTTCATGCTTAAGAAAATGTGCTCTAATTAATTAAACTGCTTCTTAGGGAAAAATAAAACAGGAGAAACTTTAAAATAAATTGTTCTTTTTGATTGCAAAATTTCTAAAGAACAATAACTATTTACTTAAAAGAAAACTTAACACACAAACAATTTGTATTTTTTGTAAAAAAATGTATCGGTATGTCCTTATCGCTATAAAGAATTGCTTATCTTATAGAAAAGCAATCCAAAACTTAAAATTTTTTTTGCTACAAAAATCTATTTTGAAATATAATTAGTTTTATCTTTTAATAATTTATTTATTTTTTTGCAAGGATATAGTTCTTATGGCTGGTTAGGTAGTTTTAAATAATTTTTTCATTTAAATTTAATTTAAGTTTTACTATAACAAAAAGGTCTAATGGAATTTAAACAAAAAAATGCATTAAAGCGATTAAAAAACCCAAAAAACCATTTACCACTACATTTGGAAAATCTACTTAAAGTGCAGACAAAAAACTTTTTTAATAACACCCCAACACCTATGTATGCACCACTTGCTTAAAGCTTTAACCACAAGTATTGTGGCAACTAAATACACGTTAATTTTTTCCGTTTCCTTTTTGTTCTTTCCCACTCTATCACAAATTTTTTGATGTTAAGAGCCAGTACTTAAAATGCTTAATAAAGGTTGAAAATACTTGGTAAAATTATGATAGGTACAAGATTTTAACTTATTTTTGGTTTTTTGTTTTAACAATCCTATAGTGAAAATAAATATCATATATTGTAGATAGATTCTTTCCTATTGATGGAAAAAATTAGTAGAAAATTCTAACCGAAAGTTATTGATTAAAAAATTATAAATTGAAAATTAAGCTAATTTGGCATGCTTCCCGTGATGTTTACTTTAAATAAGTTTGATTAAATATATGTTAAAATACGTGTGAGTGGTAAATATATTTAAAATACTTTATCATTTCCAATTGTGTTTCAAAGGTTTCTAATCAAAATTCAGAAATTTCTCATTCAATTTCATAATTTTCAAATTCAATCTCAGAAATTTCTATTTTAATTTTAAAAAAAACTTCTAATTAAATTTCAAAAATTTTTTATTTAATTTTAGAACTTTCTAATTCAATTTTAGAAATTTTCTATTTGCTTTTTAGAATTTATAATTTCAGATTTTTCTACTTGTATTTCAGAATTTTTTAAAAACAGAATTACAAAGTTGTAAAATATAAATAGAAATTTCTAAAATGATCATGAGGGTTTACAATTGATTAAAAAAAGTTTTGAATATGAAATAAAAGTGTCCAAAGTAGAGTTAGAAACCTTAGGATTTGAATTAGAAAATTTTAAAATTAAATTAGAATTTTCTGAAATTAAATCAGAAGTTTCTTAAAGTGAATTATAAACTTCTGAAAAACAATTTGCAATGGTGTCGAACTAATGGGTGCAGTTATAAGTCTATTCATAATAATTACAGAACGTTACTCGATGCTTATTCGCTCCTTAAAACATACAATATTTATTTTGTATATCGGCCTAAGTTTGGCTACTTACAAATAGTGTTTACACACTAAAATCAGACCTTAGTCTTAAGCTCCCCTAGACATACAAACGCCAGTGTATTGTTTCATACAAACTTTTTTTAAACTATTTTTAATGTATTAAAAGTGTTTGTTGCTCATTTAATTTTTTTTACAAAAAAGGAAAAAACCAAAATCTATTGTTTGTAGACAATAAAAAGCAACATTAATAAAACTGGAGTAAAATACGTAAAGTCCTAGGAAAATGGTTGGGCAAAAAGCATCAGCGACTATTTAAAAAAATGGTGCTAACAAAATCATAGTCTGTATGTTGAAAAGAAGTTGATGCTGTGGATGCTCTATATACCCAGTCAGCAAAAAATTGCGATATCTGCCGAAAACTTTGCCAAAATAAGGCGAACTTTTAACGAGTTTCTCTAAGCTCTGATGCAAAAATACGCCACCATATCTATAAAAAACCTGACACAATTTTAATAACCTCTTTTTTACACAGTCTTAATATCAATTTTTTTTTTATTATAAGAGTCATTTTTATTATCTTAGAACTGCTACACTAACTCACTAACTTGATTTGTGAATCAATTTAGTTCAAAAAAATACTTTTCATAAATCAAAGACGAAAATTTCATGCAAGGAAATAAAAAAAACACTGCCATATCTTAAAAAAAAACGATTAACAATCTTACAGATATGTCGTATAACAAAAAGCAAAGAAATGTCTGATAGAAATCTGTATCAAAATAGTGCGAAACAGATTGTGTCAGGTCTGTGTAAATCAGACAATGTTGCTCAATTTTGTTTGGTGGATAGGCAGGTAAAACATAAAAATTAATAAAAAATTATTAAAAATCACAGAGGAAACGAGAAAGCTTATATGCATGTATGTATGTATGGTTTTATAGAAACTATATTTCATACGTTGCGTTATTGCTGTAAAAAGGGTAACAGTATGGTGTGCAAATTATCACATACACATATTGCACTTGCAACACTCACACACCTGTTTTGGTTTTGGATTTTTTTTCGACGTTCTGGTAGAAAATCTAAATTTTTAGAGTTCTTTGTTTACATTTATGGCCAGGAAACTAACATATAAAAATGAATATTAAAATTGTGAAAATTTTAAAAAAAGATTTACTTTGTTAAAGAAGAAAAATTTTTATCTAAAATTTATTCATTTAGTGAGGTTTGCTATCAACTGCTATGAATAAATGCTATGCATATGCAAATAATAACCCTGCAGAAAATGTTATTTGTGAAGCTGAAGCAAACCATTGCTGGCATTTTTACCAGTTCTGATGACTAATTAAAATTTTTACATCTCCGTGCCATTGAAAATCTACTACCGATATTAGTACTATCAATAAAAATTTATATATTGTTTGATACCAAGGTGTATGTATATCAAGTGGCCTTTGTTAATCAGCTGAATAACAGTATTTCGGTATTTAAATGTCAACATTTTTTTATGTTTATGCAATTTTTTTCTTGTGTAAAAACAACAACTTTAGAATTCTAAGCAAAGCTCAAAGGGTGTTTGTAAAGAATTTGTAAGTTTTTGTAAACTGTCATTTGACATTTGTATGACGATTTAGTTGTTTTTGTAGAACTTAGGCCACCTGATTGATGTAGATGCGCATTGTTTGGTACTATTAACAATAATAAAGATATGTATATACTTTGTTTTTTTTAAAAATAGTAAAAATAAAAACAAAAGTGGTGACTTGAAGACTCATATCCCTAAGTTGCCTACAGGGAATGAATACGTTGGGAAGTATATTTGCCAAATGTTGACAAAGTTTCAAAGTATTAGAAAGAAACTTTGATATACACCTAACGTGGTTTAATCCATATAAGATTTATATAATGTCTTTTATACATATATTTAATTGCTCAGTCAGAGCTCTAAATCCATGTGCTTGCTTATGAATTGTGACTCCATTGTTATATACACACATGTTTATATTCATTCGTATAATTGTTAAGTATGTGTAATTTTTAAACGTTTGAGTGCACTTATATGACTACAATTATGTATGCTTGATGATTTTAATGAATTTCCCCAAGTGTTTAGGAACATAAAAATGGGAAGGAAAAGAAAATTGAATGATGCAACAAAAAAAAAAACGAAATCTCATACGTTCTAAATATAAATTGCGGTGTGTGGTAATTGCAGTTAAATAAATAAAAGCTTAATTTAAAAAAAAAAAAACTAAATAAAACAAAATTTACTTACAAAATGGTTTCATTAAAAGAGATGAACGTCAGTTAACTTACCTGGAAATAAGGAAAAAATTTAATAATTAAAAATTGTTTTAAAGAAGAGAAAATTTAAATTTGTATTAAAAATAAAATGTTTGTACTTCAAGGTGGACTGGAAAAAGGCCTCTCAAAGAGCCATTACCCTAAAAACAATTTCAAGATCAAAACCTTTGTAAAAAGTTTGTTAGAAAAACCCCGCTTCGCATATGTATCTCTGTGGGTCCATTCGTTTCATTAAACGAAAACAAGAAATACGTATCCACATACATATGTATTTAGTGTTTAAAACTTCTTACAATAATTTTTTCTTCCTTTTTGAATTTAAATTCTGAAAAAACATTTATTTTCCTTCGTGTACGTTTTATTTACACTTTGTTTTTGTTTTTATTTTTATTATATAAAATTTATTTTTATTCAACTGTTACAACTAAAACTCCTCCTTAGTGATTATTATTACTTAAAGGTACTTTTAAATCCATATTATACAAGTTTTCAACAAACTTAAGTTTATTTTTTTTGCAACAACTACAATATGTTTTCTAGCGGTTGTTTGTATTTGTTTACCCAACCAGCAAAATTGGCCGACAACGTCTACAGACATTTGCATATATTTTGCATTACATTTGTTTACAGATATTTGCTAGACATCTCTAGGAATTTAGATGCTTACGTATCAGTAAGATTTCTAATTAATTTCTAACAGACATATCTATATGATTTTTGTTTCCTTGTTTGTTGTTTTGTGCGTTCGCTATAAAATATTCAACAGGATTTTTTTGCTTTACTTATCTTTAATTTTTGTGTTTGATTATTTTATTCTCACTGCAAACAAAAGTTTGCATTAAATTAAAAAAAATTTTGTAAAATTTTTATATCAGATTTAAAAAAAATATATTATTAAAAAGAAATTTATAATATGTGTGCAATATTTTTTGTTTGTTTCTTAACAGGTTTTTATTTCATTTTTCATTAAAGTTCCCTCAGTTTTCTGCTAGACATGCCGGCTACAAATTTCCTAAGACATATCTCAGAGATTTCGTGTCAACAACTTCATATTTTTCACGGTCAGAAATCTGACAGAATTTGTGAAGAACTCTGACAATTTAGCTGATTTTGCTGTTAGATATCTTACAGATGTCGGTAAATTTTGCTGGCTGGGTATATGATTTAAAATTTGTTTAGATGTGTGTGTGTGTAATTGTGTGCTGTTGCTTTTGTTTGGCGACTACAAGTATTTCGTTGAAAAAAAAAATCATTAAAATAATTATTATCTTCTTCCTGCCATATTATAAAGGCAACAACCTCTTTTACACTCAGTGATCTGTATATGACGTCTTGGGTTAAAACGGAAGTGGTTTAATATGTGTAAATACTTTTTAGTGAAAAAGAAAACAATAATAAGGTTATCTAGAAGGCCTTTTTAAGAATGTATAAGATGCCCAATTCCTAAGGCTTCTAGAAAAAATTATGTAAAAGCCTATTTAAGAACATTTTTATTAATTTGTTTTAGGGGTTTTTTTAGGGGATTCTTAAAAAGATTTTTTAGTTGCCGAATTTTCAGAAAGAAAGTTAGGAAGGTGGTTTATGCGCCGAATCTTAAATATGCTTTCCCGAAATTTATCATGCAGGAAATAATAGCGTTATTTTAATTTAAAAATTAGTTTAAATTTAGTTTTTTATAAGCAAATAATTCACTTAAGTATAACAATATTGGTGACTTTAGTTGCGCCTTTAAGCATGCTGTACTTATTCGTTTATTTTATTAGTTCAAATAAATTGAGCTTAAAGAGGTGTCAAATATTTTTTCACATCCTTTTCGTTAATTAACGGATGTTGCTTTAATAAGTACCTAAATAAATAACGTTTTTGGTAAGTGGCTGTAAGCTGGATTTTGATAACGTTTGTAACTTTAAGGCCTTTTAGTTTTAACCGCTTAATATAAATATCATTACATATACATATGTAAGCAATTGTTTTTAATGCAGGATCTTAAACCATATAATAGGAATTTATTTTAAGCATCCTTTTTCTTTAAGTTTTAAGTGTTAAATGTAATATGATTATGTTCAAACAATTAACACACATATGTATGTACTACACAAGTATCTTCTCATATGTTCAAATGTACACTTAAAAATAAAAAACACATTTGCACAAATACTTGTCATAAAGTTTGATGCTTTTATATGTACTCCAGAGGCAACAGCAAGAAAAGCAAGTTGCACAAAAAATATTATTATTTTTATTACTTCTTATTGTGTAAGTTGTGTGTCTGCATTTTTGTCTACCTGTTTTAAGCTATAGAAAGGACGTTAATTTTATGTACTTTTGTTATTACTTTGCCATGACAGTGTGTCTATATTATATTTTTATATATAAATATATTATATTATATTTATACATTTAATATTATAACATATAAAATACATACATACACACAAAAAGAATGCGAAGTGTATACATTCATAAAAGACTCCGTTTGCTGCATTTCTTTAAAAATCTCAAAATGTGTTCCTTACGCTGCATACACAAGGGTAATGTAGTGTTAAACGTTGTATTAAAAATAATGAAGCATAAAATTTTAAGTTTTTAATAGTTTCAAAAATGCTTTTAGTACCTTTTTCATATCTCTAACAGAGCATTTTTAATTAAAATTAAACGCTAAGTTTTATTTCACCTAAAAAAGTTAAGTGTTTCGTTGTTTAAAAACAAAACTTTTGATGATTTTTAAAATTTGTTTAACAAAAATAAAATAATTTTGTGAACAACTTCAAAGATAATTTTAAAAGAGATATGTACATATGTATGTATGTTGCGGGTCTTGTACATTTAAAATTATGCTAATTATTTCTTTAATAGAGAAACAATCGATTTTTTTTAAATAATCAATTTAAACTAGTCACATGATTAGATCACACGTGACGGTAATCGGTTCAAATTGTAGCAATTTTTTTTAAAGACAATTTATAATGTTGATTGGTACATTTATTGTTCATAAGATATTGTGTAAATCAGACATATTTGGTCAAAATTTAACATGATTTTAATGGAGTTTTTACGAATTTCTGTCAGATAATTGTAAGAATATTAATATGCGATTGGACTCTGAATAATTTTAGGATATTTCAATATAAATATATCATAGCTTATAAAGAATATAAGAAATTATAAAAAAATGTTGCATTAAAAAGTTTTTTTACCCACACGTCACACCTAACAAAAGAAAAAATACACCCTAAATTTAGGTAATTACCCAGAACTTGGCAGCACTGCTTAATTTAAGCCCAAGTTGACGTTCACGTCGCACCCAGAAAATTCATACAGTAACCAACTGTTAGTAATTTAAAAAGAATTTTGTAAAATTATTTTTAAATAAAGAAAACAGTTGTAGTACAATAATATTTTTAACTGGTTTGGACAGTTGTTTACAAACACGATTACACAAAAATTCTGATTTTAAGTTGTAGTTAATTATTTCAGGTGCTTTTTTTTAGAAAAAGTCAAACGAATATCATTGGTAGACAACAACAAAATAACATTTAACTTTATTGATATTTTTTTCTGAAAGTTTTAGTTTAACAGTAAAGTTGTCAAAATAACAACAAAATAAGTATATGTTCGTCATTTTGTTTCAAGACATTAAGTTCAATAAGCTTGTTTCTGACGTGCAAAAAAGGAATCCCGTTTGCATTTCTTTATAGCATATAACTCAAAAAGTGAAGTTTACAGTCAAGAACACTACTAATGTTAATTGAAAGGAACTTATTTAAAAATCCAATTTTTCTTACCAATACGAGTATTCAACACTTTAGAGACCAGCTACGGATTTTCATATTCAGAACTGTTTGAACGGTAGTAATATTTTTTGCTGTAAACATTAACTGTTTACTTAAATGTTATCCAGAAAGGTAAACGGAATTTCTTTTTCGTAAGTTAAAACAAAGTCTATTGAATTTATTGTCTTAGGACAAAACGACGAAAAATCAAAGGCATGCATAAATATTTGTTATTAATTTTATTTTTATTATTACCACTCTAAAACAAAAAGTTTCAGAAAAATTCTAACAAAGTTGCATATAATTTTGTTGTTTTCGACTTTTTTGAAAAAACTCCAACTAAAAATCATCTTTTTATATAGTCGCTGTTGCGAATAACCAGTTAAACCATTTATTAAATAACAATTTAATTGTTTTTTATTTAAAAATAACTTAATGGAATACATGTTTTTTGTAAATTATTTATTACAGTCATATCTAAATTTGCACAAACTTATTTGCATACAAGCATAAATCTGTTTTTGCATACATAATTTTAGGTCAAAAATAAATTTTATTTTGTGCACATATCTACGCAATTATAAGTAATACATTTAAGTTATTTAATTTGAAATATTTCATATGATAATTTTTGATATTTTACAAGAATCTTCATATGATATTAAATTTCTCATAATAAAATTTTTATCAAAATGCATGCAACTTGAACTTTAAAAACATTAAATTTCTTAGCTTAGAACAATAATTGTAAATATTGACTAAAATTCCTGTTTGCTTTTTCCATTAAATATATGTAAGTAGAAGATAATTAAATTGTAAAGTTTTATGAATTTTACGAAGAACATGCTGATAACTAAGGCTCATAATCATAATAATTAAAGTTGGGTCATAAACGGCTAATTTGACAACTGTCTTTAAAATAATTGCCAAATAAGCCCTTATTAAACCTACTTTAATTGTGACTATGAGTGTAAGATTTTTAAACTTGTAAACAACTTTTTTCTTTTGGTCTTCTTCTAACAAAACTGTAAACTATCTGATACAACCACATTTTAATATTTGTAGAAATTTATACACAAACTTGTTTAATTATATGGTATTGTATTAAATATGAATTATAACTTTAGATTTATACTTATTAAATAAATTTACATATGTACATACATAAATGTTTTATGAATGTTTAAGTAATGAACATCATAAAAGCCTTCAGTTTGTAGTTTATAGATGTCTTTGCAAAAATATGATAAACAAATCATAAAATTAGAAATTTCTTATTGTCTAAATAAATTATAATTGTATAAAATATACACCAACACATATATCTGGAATTTTTCTTTGTTTGTAAAATATTATGAAAATGATATATTATTTAATTTTCCGAAAATGTATGATAATGACTTACTACAAAGGATATGCACATACACATACATATGTGTACACATACATATTTCATAAGAATATTATTTTCATATACTCCCCCAATGCTTTGGTTTCATTTCTTTGTTAATTATTAGTAACTTGTCTTTGTAATAATTTATCAAAAATATTGTTGAGTTAAATTGTATTATCTTTATCAATGCCATGTTTTAGCAAATGCTACATAATTAGTTTTGTATACATTTGCAGTTGTACATATGTTTGTACGTAGGATTATTGTTTTTATATGAAACATTTATTTACTAATTAATTTAATAAATTGTGTATAGTTTGGAACGAAGAAGTGAAATTTTTGTTTTTGATTGACTAGCAATTCAGTTTATTCTTTAGTGATGGCAAGTTATTGAGTAATGAGTATTTGTACTCAATGCTTTAAATACTTACTAAATACTTTCACAGTAGTACAAGTACAAACGCAAGCATGTACAGAATTCTGCTTCTAACTGTAAACTTCAAAGTATAACGCTCTTATTCATAAAAACTAAAGTAGGCTTATTTTGAGTTTTTTTGACAACTATGTCTTCTTTGGTTTCTTTAAAGATTTTTTTGTTATAAGCGCTTAATACCAGGGAGCGTAATAATTATGCCCAAAAAAATTAGGCTTAAAAAAATAATTTTTTTTTTAATTGTTAAAATTTTGGTAAAAGCAATTTTATTTTTTTTTTATATTTTTATTTTGTTAGCAAAAATTATTATTGTTATTAATATTTAAAAAAAAAATATGGAGACACTAAATAATGTTGTCTAATTTATATATTAATTGAAAATATAAAAATTATTTAAAAAAAAAATAATAAAAAACAAAAAATAATTATTTAAAAAAAGTCAAAAATTATTTATTACTTTTTGAAAAAAAAATGTAAAAAGCACTAGTTAATACCATTAAGATGGTGTACTCCGCTTGACTTTGTGAATTTTCCTTGACATGATTTTTATCTTTAAAAATTCGAAAACAAATATTTTTTACAGTAAAACACGAAATATGTAATTTTTAATCAAGTAAAATGATTAGAAATTCATAAATTAATATTTTCAAGCACAACAAAGAGGGATTTTTAAGTAGTGTATAAAATGGCTTAAACGAGTACGAAATATGTTTGCATACTTATAGGCTTTGTTCAATATATTTATTTATAATTATAAATAGATACTGCTTTTATATGCGCAAAGTTACTAATTGCTGTAATTAAACGACCATTTAACTAATTATAAATATTAAATTAAACCCAAAGTGCTTAAGATCATTGTTTTTTTATTAAATGTTGTTAACTTTGTACTGGCTGTAATCCGATACTGTTTTCTGCTAATGATTTAAGTGGCTTATTTTCTTCCTAGTTAGTTTCTTAAGTTATACAAGGGAAAAAACATAATTTTTTTTCACTTTGTTGCAATATTCTGCATAAATTGCTTTCAAAAAGAGCTCGGGAAAAATAAAGAGAAATAATGCTCAAAAATTATTTAGATTTAGATGCACTTCCGTCCTTCGCCTAAATGTATGCATTAAATTTCTGCTGAAGTTGCCAGTTTGAGCGTATTAACAAAAGTATGTGCGTATAAATCTATATTTTTTTTTTACCATTTTTGGCACTCTGTACAACTTTTTTTCGTTAAAATACTTAAGATAATTTGTTTTTGTTATAACCATAACCCCCTATTTATTATATGTATTTCAAATTTTTGAAAATGTGTACATACATACACATATGAGCTAAAACACTTATATGTATATATATATATATAAAACTACCGGTACCGTGAAATAACTCCCAAATGAAATAACTCCCAATGGAAAAAATGAAATAACTCCCAAATGAAGTAACTCCCAACGAAAATGAAATAACTTCCAATCGAAAAAAATGAAATAACTCCCAACGGTAAAAATGAAATAACTCCCAATGTTTGGGAGTTATTTCATAAAAGTCACAAAAAAGTGAAATAACTCCCAAATGAAATAACTCCCAACAAAAATGAAATAACCCCCAATTACAAAAAAAATAATTGTTTTATGAAATAAGTCCCAACGGAAATGAAATAACTCCCAACAATAATGAAATAGCTCCCAACGAAAATGAAATAACTCCCAACGAAAACGGAATAACTCCCAATTAAAATATATATAATGCGAAAACCTTTTGTATCCATAAATTAGATGTTACTAACGTAAAATTATTTTCTAAACAAACAAACCAAATGACTGCCGGCCTCCGTCTGGACGCAGGATAAGTTAACTCTCGTGGATCGAACCGCCGGCTTCGTTACAGCTTTAGGACAGGCGCGTGGACTTGAGGCACCTTTTTGTTTAAATAATTTTTAAATAAAAAAGAGTTATTTAGATAGCCGGCCTTTGGCCGGGCGCAAGGAAAGAAAAATCCAGTGGATTCGAACCGCCGGCTTCGCAGTAGCCTTCGGCCGGGCAATGGACTTTAAGCTCTACTGCTTTCCATATAAAGCTTCGCCAAATAAAACATGAATTTTATGACACTTTAGTTATGAAGCTGCAAATACTTCCGATGTACTACAGTTTAAAGTATATTCCCCGGCCGAAGGCTACTGCGAAGCCGGCGGATCTAATCCACTGGAGTTTTTTTTTCTTGCGCCCGGCCGAGGGCCGGCTATATATGCCACTTTTTTTTAAACCCAAAATTTTCAATTCATTGTCACCTTTTGTATCCATAAATTAGATATCACTAACGTAAAATTATTTTCTAAACAAACAAACCAAATGACTGGCGGCCTCCGTCTGGACGCAGGATAAGTAAACTCTCGTGGATCAAACCGCCAGCTTTGTTACAGCTTAAGGACAGGCGCGTGGACTTGAGGCACCTTTTTGGTTAAATAATTTTTTTAATAAAAAGGAGTTATTTAGATAGCCGGCCTTCGGCCGGGCGCAAGGAAAAAAAACTCCAGTGCATTCGATCCGCCGGCTTCGCAGTAGCCTTCGGCCGGGCAATGGGCTTTAAGCTCTACTGCTTTCCATATAAAGCTTCGCCAAATAAAACATGAATTTTATGACACTTTAGTTATGAAGCTGCAAATACTTCCGATGCACTACAGTGTAAAGTATATTCCCCGGCCGAAGGCTACTGCGAAGCCGGCGGATCGAATCCAATAGATTTTTTTTCCATGCGCCCGGCCGAAGGCCGGCTATATACCCACGGTTTTAAAACCCCAAAACTTTTAAATAAATGTCACCTTGTATACTAGCGTGATTAAATTTTTTTAAATGCTCTGGTATATACACTTGCTTTTAGTAAAATGAAATAACTCCCAATAAAAATGAAATAACTCCCAACAAAAATGAAATAGCTCCCAATAAAAATGAAATAACTCCCAATAAAAATGAAATAACTCCCAATGATAGAAAATGAAATAACTCCCAACAAAAATGAAATAACTCCCAACACTTTGAAAAAATGAAATAACTCTCAATAAAATTTTATTGGGGGTTATTTCATTTGGGAGTTATTTCATTATGAAATAACTCCCAATGAAAAATAATGAAATAACTCCCAACGCATTGGGAGTTATTTCATTATGAAATAACTCCCAATTTGTATGGAAAAAAATTGGGAGTTATTTCATTTTTTCATTGGGAGTTATTTCATTTGGGAGTTATTTCACGGTACCTAAAACTACCTACTCCTCTACAAATTTAAAATAAATTTTACATGTTAAAAACAAAAATACAATTAATGCTCTACTATAGGCTTTTATAAAACAAATTTATAATAAATTTAATAAAAAGAAAGGAACTTCTATGACGGTTATTTTTTTATAAAATTAAATTTGTATGACCCTGTTATCCAAGCTAAAAAAAAAAAATTAATCATTTCGTTTTTTTATGCGTCTCAAAATGGTGTCATCAGTTTTTGTACAAAAGCTGATTAAAATTTGGTTATAACATCTAACTATGTACATATATTCAGTTATAATGTACCTAAACATTTTACAGAAAAACTTTTTCAGACTTTTTCGTTTGAAAACATGTAAATTAACTTTTAACATTAACTTTTTAACATTATTTTTAACATTACAGCGGCCATGTTACGATTCGAATTTAAATTTTACGCCATCGATCGATTTTTCAGTTTTTTCTTAAGTCATTCTAATATGATCTTTCAAATTTCGAATTGAATTGAATGCCATTTTTTGCCTCAGAAAAAAAAACTGTTTCTCCCAAATTAACAATATTTATCACTATTTTTCTTCTTTTGGATTTTTTAAAGTTTTGTACATAAACTGGTATTGGTTTTTTATTTTGCTTTTAAATTTCCAATTACTGTATAAAGAAATTAGTTCAACAGCTAATAAGAAACATTTTTGCTCTACACTGTATAATTTCATACTTAGTTTTAGAAACAAAATTAAAAAAAATTTAATTAAAATTTTTAAATTTTTATTAGAAAGATTTTTTATGCGATAAAAAAGGTGTATTTTTTCGTCACATCTCATACAAAGAATAAAATGGAAAACCTTTAATTATAAAAATTATATTTCAATGCTGGTTAACAATAAAGTCTTTTCTTTGATTTGTATTTATAACTTTTACATTTTATTTAAATAATTATTTAACAATTTTTTTAAATAAATTTTACAATCTTGAATTTAAATTTTTGTTTAAAAATCCTTTTACTAAACTTTTAAAAGCACCACCAATTCCTCCTTTTCCTGAAATTTGTCTTAAATTTTTAACCAATTTTATTCCATTTTGAATTACATTCTTAGCACTTTCGACAATGACTTTTCCAGAATCGTTTTCATTTTCTTCGCTTTTGTCATGGGTCCTTGCCAAAACTTCACAGGAAACAAGGGCCACGATTAAAATGACAGCAAAGAAGGAACGCATTTCTGTTATCTTTGTTAAACGATTTACTTAACGTTTTGAATTAAAGACTTTTAAGTTCTTGTATAAAAAACACATCTATTTATACCTAAAGTTTTGGTCGATGGTTACGTAATAGCATTGAAATGTTAACAAGAAAAATATTTTCTTAAAGATATAATATTGACACTAGAAAATATATAGTTTTGGTAACCTTAAAAATATGTTTTGTTCTTATTCGATGAAGTACATATTTACTTAAAAATATTTGAAATAGTAAGGTAAAGGGCTTCCAATGTTAAGAGCATGTTTAGATATAAAATAAGTCACTTAAGTAGGTAGTATCATACTGCTATATAACAGTCACTTCCTTAGTTGACAAACTTTTGAAGACTTGAAATGATTGAAGCTTGTGTCAGTTTGTCAATAGACAGTGCTTAGGCTGTCGTTATGTTGGCACATCGTAGCAGGGGCGTAATTATCGAATTTAATATCGGATAAACCTTTGAACAAAAATAAAACTCGATACCTATTGAGTTGCCTCATGATTGCATTCGGTTGAATCGAGTTTCAAAACTAATTGTAAAAGGTTTTAATAAAATTGTAAATAAGTCGCACAAAACCCTTACCAAAAATACAAATGAAAACGAGTAACGTTAGCAAAAATTAAAAGTTTTGCAATTTTTATAACAAAAACTTTATATTTTTAAAAAAATTTTACCTAAATACACTGACGATTTAAACATTTTTTTTAATCGAAGTGAGATGGTTTAGTGCGTATAAAATAACATATGAGGGAGAACAGCTACGTTCTTGACTTGACAATAGATTTAAACAGCGAAATCGACGAATTCACATTTTTTTTTAAATTAAATCAAATATTTTTAAATGTAGCAAGTCTTAAAACTTCCGTAATTTTTTACGAAAAATTTAGTTATAAAATTTTATAATTTTACGGAAATAACGAAAACTTTTCGTAAGTTTTTTGTACAAAAGTTTCGTTTAAATTACGAAGCCATTTCTTAGACCAGAAATTTGTAATTTCTTAGAAGTAACGATTATCTTTCGTAATACATACACTTATTTTAATATTTACGAAACTTTCATTAAAAAAATCTGTATATTCTACGCACGAATTACGTGCTGCGAAATAACGAAAAATTTCATACAATCTACGAACAAATTAATTTCATAGATTTTTCTGATTAAAAGCACTTAATTGTCAATTTGTTTTATTTTTAAGGCTGCCAGCAGCTGCAACTAGTAACTTGTAATAAAATTTTTGGTGAACCTTAGGACACCCTGAAAGACTAAAATGTGTAATTTTTTTAATGTCAATAAAAAAGGAATTTGAGGAAATAAACAAGCTTTAACGAAAATATTCTAAACTAAAATAGAGCCAACTGTACAAACAACTGGTTTACATTAAAATTCCAACGAAATATTTTTAAGCTGAACAATTTAAATTTTTTTAAATAATTTTAAAAATAACTAACAAAGCATTAAATAAAGAAAATTAATAGAGATATCGTTAAAAAGAAACTTAAGTAACCTTGAAAGTAAACTTAAAGCTAAACTAACTAATCCCCATGACAAACCTGATGATGATATTATTTGGTAAATGCTCTACTTTCCATTTCTTATCAGTTCTAGTTCATTCTTATGCTTACGCTTCCTTAAATAATCTGAAGTACATATATTTCATTTGATTGTTCTGGTTCTAACCAGAGTATGTGATATATTAAACAAATTGTGGTTCTCAGACCCGACCTATCTAGAGCCTAAAGTGATATATTCGCTTGATTCCTAGTGCACAATAGCCACACAGAGAAAACCGTTTTACTTGTGTTATACAATATTGCGCCAATCAAGTTGCAATCACAGAATTCTGGCTAAGAAGATTAAAGATTTCTTCTTTCTAAATAGTAATGATTCTTGAAACTGAAATTCCTTTTCGAAAAATTCCAAGTAAACACTTTTCTTTTCCCATAAAAAGCGGTCTTACTTCATCTATAAATTATAGGTCTGAATGGCTAAATGGAAGTTTGTCGAAAATTCAAGTGCACTTGAACCCAAAAAAAATTTGACGTTGAAATCTTCGACATGTTTAGTTTACGTGGATAAACATGTATACTTTATTGAATTAATTTTTAAACAATTTACATATATTTTATTTTGCAAAATTGTCCCTTCAGCGGCCGGCTAATATTCCTGAGAATAAAGTTTTTAAAAAACCACCAGTTCCTTTATTTCTGGAAATATGTTTAAAAGTTTTAAACAAACTAAGTCCACTTTTAACAATGTTTTTGGCATTGTCGACAAGGACTTTTCCACGGTTCTCGTTGGAATCCTGCATATCTTCTTCGCTTTTGTCATAAGCTCTTGCCAAAACCTCACAGGAAATTAAGGCCACGATTAAAATAACGGCAAAGAAGAAACGCATTTTTGTTGTCTTTGTTAAGCGATGTATTTCACGATTTTAATTAAAAACCTTTAAGTTTTTGGATGAAAACCCACACCTATTTATACCTAAAGTTTTGGTTGAAAGTTATGTAATAGGATAAAAATGCAAACAAGAAGAAATATTTTCCTAAACATATGGTTTGTTCGAGGTGATTTTTATTTAATTAAAAAATATTTTGAATAATTAAATTAAGGGCGTCCCACAGTTTATGCATGATCTGATTTAAAATGTCATACATTTATAGTACCATATCGCTTTGAATATCGAATGAAAAAAACTTCTTTATTCTGTTTCAGGCCCTAGTGTATGTTTGTAAAAGGCCTGTCGCTAGTCAAAGACGAAACTAGTAAAAGGTTGGCAAATCATTCTAAAATGCATTACATTTGCTAGGTTTCAAATAATCAAATAGTTTAGTCTTTCTATGTAGATTTTTGTAAATTTTCCATCTGTTAAAAGTTGGCCAATTTATTTATTTGAATGTGTGGTGGAACATATGTTTATGTTGAAAAGCTTTATCATATTTTTCTTGCAGTGATTTTTTCTAAATAATTTCCTAAAACAGTCGATTGTCACACGGTTTTATTCCTTTGGTTGCCAACACTTTCAAACAAGTAACGGTGTATAAGATTTTTGGTCAACTTTGGGATACCCTTAATACGTACAGATGTTTTACTAAAACATGTAGTTGTAAATAGTTTTCTTGGTTTTATGTTTATAAAAAAAGGAATGCAAGGTAAAAATTCCTAAGCGATTTACCTTGAAATTTTTATGAAATATTTTTTAACTAAAACCTTCAAAGACAGGAATTTTAAAAAGCCTTGGAAATAAATAACAATGAATCTGTTAAGAAAAATAAAAGAGTTAATCAAATGGTTAAAGAAAAACTGAAGCAATAGTGAAAATTTTCGGTACCTATCCCTTAGCTAGCTGATAACCGTAATAAATCCCGATGATATTCTCCAGTTCATAGTCTGAACAATGTTCCTTTATATTTTTAGTTCACCTTTATACATCCTACAATAATTTGGGGTGCCTTCATCTCATGAGCTTGGCCTGGCTCTAAAAATAATATGTCTCACAATGAACCTAAGCGTGGTTCCCAGACGCAACATGCCCAGGCTCAAGAGTGTCATGCACGACTTGTAATAACCAAAAATTTTGCCTATCGAAATACCCAACTTTTTCGGTAATAGGTAAAGAAGTTTAGTTTGGAAGTTAAAAAATTTATTTGCTACATCTATTCTAGGGCATTGAAAATCCACGAGTGATGTACGAGGAGCAACTACACCCGCTTAAAGTGAATGCATGGTGCGCTTTTTACGCGGAAGGACTCATCGGGCCATTTTCTTTGAGTATGCCGCAGGTTAAACGACAACAGTGGACGATGCGTGCTATTGGGCCATGTTAGCCGAGTTTTTTTTGCCGCAATTGAACGACTTAGAAAAGGAGGACATGTGGTTCTAACAGGACGAAGCAACAGCTCACACTGCGCAAGCCACAACCGATATTCTAAAGGCCGCGTTCCCGGGTCGCCTCATCTCTCGGTTTGGCGATATACATTGGCCCGCAAGATCGCCAGATTAAACCGTTCCAGACTTTTTTTGTGGGGTTTTTTTGAAACTCCCTGCTTACGTGAACAATCTCAAAACCCTCAAACCCTCAAGGATAACATTCGACACGAGTGCGAGAATCTATTGCCCGAAGTTCTCGCCGAAATGATGAAAAATGCCATAAAACCAGCCCGTATAGCAATTAATTGTGACGGAGCCCATTTCGCCGATATCATCTTTTCGACTTGACAAAGATTCAAATAAACCTAATCAAAAAACAAAATCAAAGTTTTTCATTTAGAAAAAAAGGAGAGCCAAACAACTTCGTAGTAAAGTTAATCTGTTTCTGTTTTAAAAGGTATTTGTGCTTAATTCCATTCTAGTTGTTTTTGCATTTTATTTAAATAATACGATTAACGGAAGACTTTGAATATACGTATGCAGATTTTTGATGATGTAGTATGTAATACTTCTGTCAACTACAATCGATAAAACTTGTTCTGAGAGGACTTTTGTGCAGGGGTTATGTAAAACAATGGATCGATCATCTCCATTTTTAGTCGACACCTGTACTTTGATCACAAAATAACGTTCCGATCAACTTAACGAATTGCACACCTACCACGTACATATGTATGTATGAAAATTGTGAGGGTAGAATCATACAATGTATATATGTATATAAGATATTTAAAACTATATATTTGTTTTAAAATATTTCAAAAAAACGGCTTCAAATGATTTTGATAGATTTTGTGGATAAATTTGTTTGGATAGAAAATTTTTTAGTGGCAACGCTGAGCATAAGGGGAGAAAAAACAAAAGCATATATGTATGTACATATGAACATGGCTACATTTAAATTATAAAAAAAAACCTTAGCCTAAAAGTCTGCTTTAAAAAAGATATAAAGAACAACACCACAAAAAGGTATTGTATGTATGTAAAGATTATTAATGCTCAAAGCTATAAACAATAACTTAATATATAAAGTTTAAAAAAATACATTTCAATATCGGTAGCTAAAATATAAAAAGGCGTAACTAACAAAAATATAATTTAACAAAAAAAAGGGTGCACTGATAAGCCCTCCATGCATTTCTTCAAACAGTTTTCACAGAAAATCATTTCTTTATATATTGTTACAAAATAAAAGTAAAGTTGCGTCCCTTTGCATTCATTCAATAAATGTAATTCAAATTACTCCCTTTTATTTTTTGCTTAATAAAAACGTAGTTTTTGATTGTAGAGGTGTACAATTTTATCAAGGTAGGTTTTTTAATGACATTTATAATAGTCAATTAAAAACTCGATTTTGAATTTTTTTTTGCTAGTTACGCCTTTTTGCAATTCAGCTAACGATATATATATATATATATTAAAAAAATTTTTTTAGAAATTTTATAAGAAAAAAACTTTGTTATTGAAAATTATGATTTTGGTCACAGAAATTAATTATATGTTATTTTATTAAAGCATCTACATTGAAAAAACTGAGTTATAACAGAGAATATTAAAACAAACAAGCTAAGAACGCTAAATTTATTTTAAAAACTACATTGAAAAGAGTATAGAAAAAAAAATAAATAAAATAGAAAAATATTATACAGACAGTAAAAACAACAAAAACAAAAAAGGGTTGGTAGTTATGTTGAAATAATAGGTTTTTTAAGTATAGAAAATTTAAACAATATGGAAAATAAACAAATTATACATATGGGGGATTTCATGTCAAGTGACCCAACTTTTAAAACCGATGTCTTTCGATTGTAAAGAAATTTGGACCAAAGTTAGTTCTTGCAGAGAGTAGTTTAGACACAATTTTTTAACACGATCGGTAAAGAACTCTCTGAGCCAGAGGGGTTCAAAATTTGAGGTTTTCGGCAAATAGGTGTTTTTTCTAATACATGTAGTTTATTACCTTTTGCTTTTAACAAAATTCGTCCCAAATACTTTCGATAGCATTTTTTTCAATCTTCCAGAAAAAAATATTTTTAAAATTAAAAAAAATTTTTTTTTTATTTTTTTTTATAAAATAATTAGAAAAAAATATTTTTTTTCCAAATGTGCCCATTTTTTTTTTTTTTTTGCTCAAAAGAAAGCTTAGGTCTTTCCTTTAAAGAGCTTGGAAGTCGCTTAGTGGGATGCGAGTGGGATATCTTAAAAAAAATAATGTTTTGTAACTCAAGGTAGAGGTTTTCAAATTTTCGCGCATATTCTATTTTGATTTTTTTGCTATTTATGTAAAATTATCTCTTAAGCAAAAAAAAAAAAATATTTTATGCTAAGAAACAAAATAGTTTAACCTTTCCGACGGTATTCATTGAAAATATTTACAAAACGTGTTCTGACATTGCCCTATAAAAGTGATTTTATTCCAGAGGCCTACCATTTTGTTGGTAATACAGAGTCGAGTGTATGAGACTTTATTTGGTACTTGCATACCATCGGAAAGGTTAAATTATTTTGTTTCTTAGCATAAAATATTTTTTTTTTTTTGCTTAAGAGATAATTTTACATAAATAGCAAAAAAATCAAAATAGAATATACGCGAAAATTTGAAAACCTCTACCTTGAGTTACAAAACATTATTTTTTTTAGATATCCCACTCGCATCCCACTAAGCGACTTCCAAGCTCTTTAAAGGAAAGACCTAAGCTTTCTTTTGAGCAAAAAAAATGGGCACATTTGGAAAAAAAATATTTTTTTCTAATTATTTTATAAAAAAAAATAAAAAAAATTTTTTTTTAATTTTAAAAATATTTTTTTCTGGAAGATTGAAAAAAAAAGCTATCGAAAGTAATTGGGACGAATTTTGTTAAAAGCAAAAGGTAATAAACTACATGTATTAGAAAAAACACCTATTTGCCGAAAACGTCAAATTTTGAACCCCTCTAGCTCAGAGAGTTCTTGACCGATCGTGTTAAAAAATTGTTTCTAAACTACTCTCTGCAAGAACTAACTTTGGTCCAAATTTCTTTTGAATCGAAAAAAAAAGTTGGGTCACTTGACATGAAATCCCCCATATATTTATGTTTTTTAAACTCTATTATTATTATGTGGTTCTATTAAATTAAAATTTCTGAAAGATAAGAAATTTAAATTAAGCCAAAAGAGATAAATAAAAATGTTTTCATTAACTTTAAACTTAAAAAACAAGATTATACTCTTTAAAAAAACAACTCTTTTGTGTTAACTAATTTCTGTACAGATATAAATTTATCTCTTTGTTAAAGATAATATTTCTCCTAAATGCATGCTTTGCTTTTAATTTAGTTTTTTTTTAAACAAATTTTGTGCTTGTTTAACTAACATTAAAGTGTGTTTGTATGTATTTAATCTGTTTTTGCAGAGATTATTATTTTTTTCTGCAGTAGTTTTTCTTTTGAATTGTAAGTTGTTGCAAGAATTTAATTTTTTTACTGTCATTTAACTTTTTTTTTGTTCCTTAATTTTTTTACATCTTTATTTTCTTTAATTACGCCCGCATTAATCTTTGCTGTATAAGCAAATCATATCAAAGTAGATAATTAAAGCAAGGGAAAATGGTGAAAATACATGACGCCTGCCAACAACAAAGTAAAATATTGAAACAAATTACAAAGTCTTTGAAGTTTTGAAATGTCGTCTCTTAAGTATTTTGTGCATACGTGGTAGGTTGTAAAACTTGAAACGCCTTCCCCAAAGGTATGGTGGATATTTTTGGTTTCTACTTTCTTTTGTAACCAATTGATATAAGATAATACTTGCATGAACGTAGAAGATCTAGGTTCATCTCTCAGTCCTACAGTGCCAGATTTGTGTATATTAGAGGGACTAAATTTTATACCTTAGAAACGTGTTAAGAAAACACGAGTATTTTTGGAACCATGTTTTCCTATAATATAAAGCATATCTGGGGGAAAAAATATGGTGTGCGGGTCGATTTTACACCGCAAAATGTTTTTTTTACCGAATTCCACCGAATACAACAATATTTTTTAAGTCTGGAAAATTTTGAAAAATATTAAAAAATGCAAAAGATATTAATATGCTAAGACTAGTTACTTTCACCTACAATTACAAAGAATAAAAAATGACAATAACAAGTCCCGCTTTGCATATTTACATATAAAGTTGTTTTTTGTTAACATGTTTTGGCGTTGTATTTTTTGTTTGTTTTTTTTTTTTAACAAAAGATCAATATCAAAATAAAGCTTCAAAGGATAAAAAAGATTTTTCAATTAAGAATATGTTTTATATAACAGAAATATTTTGCTTTAAAAATTGGCGACATCGAGCAAGGTCAGCAAACGGTCATGTTTATATGCGCCCACATAAAAGAGTCTTATTTTATAATTTTGCATATTTTTGCAAACGCGTTATTGTTGGGTATAAAAAATTCGGCACATCCCTGCATATCAACTTCAAACATATATAAAGCCTTTTAACTTTTAACTTTTTAATGATTTATATTTCATGGAATGCTAACCAGCCAAGCATATGTTGTTTTAAAACATGACGTTGATACTGATAATGCTAAAAATAATGGTTCTTTGTGACACAAAATTGTTTGTTAAATGGAAAACGATAAAAATGTATTAAAACTGAGGGAGCCTGCAAAAAAAGAAAGATAAAAAGCGGTGCGCTTAAGAATTTTGTGTGATTTAAATTTGTACTTGAAACAGTACTAAATAAAAATAAATTGATAAAAAAGTAATATGCTTTAAATTTTATTTTAAATAAAAAAGTTGAAAATATTAAATTTTACTATGTAACAAGAATTATATTTTTAATTAACCTGGAGTTAAATAAAAGATATTTTCTACTAACACTGAGTACCAACAAAGAGTGCTGACGAGAAATTGTAGCGAATTTCGAATATGCATTTCACTCGGCTTGAATTGGGGAAAATTTTTTTTAAGTGTTACTCTTCACAAAAAAGGCCCACCCAGAAAGCCTTTAAATTAAAAACTTTAAATATGGAAAAATAGTTTTTAAAAACCGCTACAAAAAGTTTAACAGAAATAAATGAAACTATTATAAAGTTCATTCCAGGGCAACCAAAACTATGCTCTTAAAAAAAGGCCCTTTTGTGCATAAAATATGCGGTAAAAAGTTTATAATATGCTTTAAGAAATAAAAAATATATGCTCTGAAAATTGGACTTATTGGAACTAAGGCCTATAAATCGGAAAACGCTGCATTTAAACTTTAATTCCTCTACTGAAATAACGAGTTGACATTGCCAAAAAAAAAATCCGGGACAAAAAAAGGGAAAGCCATAATGAAGATAAATAATGTTTAATCAAATGGATTCATAACTATTCGGGTATGAATTTTTTGTCAAATTAAGACAGACCAGAATGGATTTCGCTACAAAATAAAATATTTAAATAAAAAAATAAAACACTCAAAAATTTTTTTGTTTTTTTTTTTAATATAACAAAATGCAAAAAATGCTTTAAAATGGGTTATAAAAAAAATATGCCCTTAAAAGAAAAATATGCAAAAATATGCTATTATATGCAAAATATACCCTAACAAATTGATGCCAAAACTTTGCAAAAGTTCTGAAACAGATAATAATGAAGCTCGCTGCAAAATAAATGTTAGAATCAAACAACAAAAACTTGCATATGTAAGTGGACAATTAACACTCGAAAGATTTTTTGTTCGGGTTTTTTACATTAAATATAAAAAATTTTAAAAACTTTAAAAACGAGTTTAACCAAGAAATATTCCTTTTTAGGGAAAATATGCTGCTATAAACAAAAAAAATCGATGTCAAAATTTTGCAAAAGTTCTTAAACGGTTGAATAGCAACATTGTAAGGTTTTGGTTGCCCTGGTTTTTACATAAAAATTTATCTAAATTGCAACGTGAAATAGGTATTTTATTTGCAAAATAAAAACCATTTTTGTTATACTTAGCTTAAACGAAAAACTTTTTTTCATCACTTTAATAAACGTTTTCTGAACACCAAGCCGCAGCTTTTTTTTAATGCAGAATAGACTACTTATGCATAGTTTACTTTTAGGCTTAAACAAAAAAAATTACCTTGTCTAACAATAATTTTGTTAGTTTTGTTTCACTTAAGCCAACAAAATGCATTAAAAAAGGAGAATAGGGAAAACAATTGCATAAATTATTAAGGAATATTGTTGTTTTTTTTTACTTGTAACAACAATAATTATAATAATTATACAGCGCCAAAATAAGCTGTTGCATTTCCTCTTAATGTTTTAAGTCAAACTAATAACAACAGATAGAAAATTACTTAAAGATCTCGGTGAGACAAGAGTCAAAATACTTTTATTTAATTCTTTCTGAAAAAAAAGAAATACTACAAAAACGTATAACCAGTAAACTAAAGAAAACCTATTTTACAAGCATACCCACCCACTATCCGGCACAAACAAAATGTAATTTTCTGTTTTCAGTTTTAAAAAAGAT
This sequence comes from Melanophora roralis, assembly GCA_963583895.1. Lineage (NCBI taxonomy): Eukaryota > Metazoa > Arthropoda > Insecta > Diptera > Rhinophoridae > Melanophora > Melanophora roralis. The sequence goes on along the minus strand of OY757187.1, from coordinate 27,656,012 downwards.
ATGGCAACAAGATATACTTAATAAGTTTTTGTTTTTATTTTACTCTAAAGCCAAAAGGATATAGAAGATATTATGATAACTTTGCCATCAGCTTATGATAAACGAACATAATAAGGAAAAAAAAAGAAAAATGCAAGAAAATTACCAGCATCAAGCTACTTTTATAACTTACTAAGGTGGAAAATTAAAGACGCAACTATAAGACGCAGCAAATGAGGATGATAATGATAACGATGGCTGCTCTAGTGCTTAAGAAAACCAACAAAATAAGTCCTATAGAGATAAGAAATTGGATCTTTTTGTAATTGAAAACAAGGTCGTACATCGTCTCCATGAGCAGCGTTATGTAAAATACAAAAGTTTATAGTAATTTTGAAAATTGCTTTTGTTTTTATGCGAATATCATTACTTATAACATTGTATAAGTTTGCACATGCTTTTGCACATTAAAATCTACTTAAGAAAATTGCTTTTTTCTGTTTCTTTGTTTTTATCTGGCAAAAAAATTTTTGTTGGCGAATTTTATGCGTTAAGATATTTTCTATAAATTAAGTAATACAACGTTAGAGATATAAGCGAATTGATTAGATATATTTGACTTGTATTTTTTGTTCTTAAAATTACCGTGCACAGTTAATAAAGTAAGATAATAAATTATTATTAACGAATAGAAACTAGTAGTTCAATAAGGTAAAAATCAGGGACCGGAATAATTAAGCAAAAAAAAAAATATAATAAAAATAATAAATAATTTAAGATTTGCAGTTCTCGCAGTGTTGCCACCTTAGGTGTAATTACACATTTCATGTGTAATTTTTCGTTTCATGTGTAGCCCATGTGTAATTGGTTGCATGTGTAATTCATGTGTAATTTAAAATTTTATCATTGTTGATAATTATTATTATTTTTATAGTTTTTTACACTTGTATTTAAAAAAAAGGGAGACCGCTTTATTTGGCTTTGCCGAATCTAATGTACCCTTCACATTGATCTTTTTATGGCCATCTGATCTGACCGAGTTATTTCGTAATGGAAATATGTACTATAATAAAAATACTTTGTACCGGGTTTGAAGTCGATAGCTATTCTAGTTTTAAAAATAGAATACTTCAGAAAATAATGTTTAATAATAATAGAAATACCATGTAGAAGGTTAAAGGCCAACAGTTTTCAACTTATTTCGTATTAAAAGTTAATTAAATTTGTTCTTCGTATTTTTTTCAAAGAGTATGCATTATTGTCCAATTACTTATTGTGGAACATTTAAAGTCGATATATGTTGTAGTTTGAGAAATATAGCTTATCAAAAATTTTACAAAAACAGTTTATTTGAATGGGGGTTGCTCCTCTCCCTGCTCTTATTCAAAAAAATTTGTTTTCCAAAATGTAGGTATTATTGTAAAATTACTTGTTGTAGAACACTTGACTTCTATAGCTGTGATTGGATAAAATTCTTCCCAAAATTTCCTAAATTAAGGTCCCTATCTTCAAAGTATCTGTGCTAAGCTTTGTGGTTATTTTAGAGTTTCGCTTGCATCTCGGTCAATAGTAAACCGATTTTGATGATTTTAAATAGCGATTAAATCAGGTATATTTCTGATTATTTTCTGAGCTCCTTTTTTAAGGTTTGGAAACTTAAATTCAAAAGACACACAGATGGACAGACTTGGCTTTAACGACTTACCTATCTATAAGAATCCAAAATATTTATACTCAATGGGGTGTTAAATAAATATTGTAAAAATTAAAAATGGAATGACAATTTCATATACACCCTTAATATTATATGAAGGGTATAAAATTTAAAAATATGTAAAACATTTTTAATGCAATAATGAATAACTGGGGGCAACAGAAAAAGATTATTATAATGCCAATAAAGTAATAGCTTCTTTAAGTCCCTCCTTGTAATCGAGGATGGTAAGTACTTATTTAACTCCCTCTTTGTAAGCGAGCATGGTAAGTACTTGCCCAATGTCATCGCCATGTAAAAATAATGTGTTAAAATGCTAATGAGTAAGAGTTTTTGGGATTTTAACTGATTTTAAAACAAGTTTTTGCTGGGTTATTAATTTTAGGACAAAAAAGGTCTTTTTTAAAAAAAAGCATGTGTTATTCGTAATTTCATGTGTAATTTTGGGTTGATCCATGTGTAATTTAGCATTTCGTTGATGGCAACACTGAGTTCTCGCCATTTTTTTAAAGATCAATTAAATTCGTTTTAACTTACAAAAAACAAATTCCGTTTGCCTTTTTTGAGTAAAAGAGTAGCGAGATTTATTAAAACTTACAAACAACAAATCTCGAGTAGAAGGTTAGTTAATTTTAAGATTTTCTGAAAGTTAATTTTTTAGTTTTTTTAAATATAAAAGAACGTTTTTGTTGATTTAAATGAATATCTTGTTGAAGGATTTAAAAATTTAAATTCAGTTGTTTGATGTTACATTTCCAGTAAATTAGTAAAAACAACCGAATTTTTGGTCAATCGAATTAATGGGGCTTAAAAATCGATTTTTTTTATGTGTTTAAAGAATTTCATATGTAAGAATTTGATTTAAGATGATTTAAAATCAAATAAAAAAAATATTCTAACCGAAATTTTTTAGCACAAAGTTTTTGCTTCCAATAACAAAATCCATTTCGGTTGGCGAATATTTTCGATATCGCAGCTAAAACCGTTTTCTCTGCGTTTGCTTATCAGAGGTTAAAAGAAAAATGAAAGGAAAATTCATTTAACTCTGATAGTGTCGGGAAAAAAACCTTTTTAATATTATTCTTTAATAAAAATTATTAATATAAAAAATTAACTAGAAAACCTCTTTCAAATAAAATAAAAATACAAAATGGTAAATAAATTTTTAATTTATTAAATAATTTTGAACATTTTTTCTGGATAAGACAAAGATTTCTTTAGAATCTGTAGAAGTTCTTTACATAGAAAAAAAGATGCTTTAGAATTTTTACATCCGTCTTAAAAAAGTAATTCCTCTTGAACAAAAAAGCATGCATTGTACGAGAGGATTTATTTTGCAATATTTTAAGTTTTGTCTAATTTTATTTTCCATTTTATTTCATTTCAGTGCAATCTCCTGTATATACAAAAAACACCTGAAATTTGCGAATTTTTGGGTTTAACTAATCCACCATCTTCAAGTACACAAACAACAACAACTATACAATCATCAACGGGCCACACAACTGAACCCAATAAAAAGCCCAATACAAATAGTGATGATAATGATGATGCTAATAATAGTCATCCTGCTGAGAGAACAAGCTCTTTGGGAAGTAAGTTTGTCTAATTTATAAATAAAAAAACTCTAACAATTTTTATATTTTTTCTTTAATACTCTTAACACTAAAATAGCAATATTGGCTTCAATATTATCGGTAACCTTCTTTGTAGCCTGTCTGGGAATGTTTGCTTTTTCACCTGAACCCCGTAATAGAGTAAGACGATTGTTTCATCGAACAGCAGTGACGGCGTTTTATAGAAGGGTAAGTAGAATTTTTATTAAAATTTATAATATTTTATAAAAGTTCATTATTAAAATTGTAAAAGCTAAAAATGAAAATTTTTTTATTAAAAATTAAAAAGCTCCGATACTAGCATTGTGTAATGCATTTTTAAAATCAGCTATGATTTGTCGTCAGCACTCTTTCTATTCGGTATTAATGCAAGTTGAATGTAAATTTGTTCTAGAGCTGTTGCCAAATAAGGTTTTGCCACCCTAAATTAAGGGTTTGGTTGTTTTGAGTTTTTAAAAACGTTTAGGGGGGAGTTCTGGTTAAATTTTTGGCTTTAATTTTTTATTTCTTAAACAAATTTCTTGGTGATATATATTTGTAGTAAAAGTATATATTTGGTTTCAAAACTTTTCCCGTTAGGGAAGATCTTAAAAAAATAATTAGGAAAACCAATTGACTACTTTCATAGATACGAGCGTTGCATTTTATATTTCGGGATTAGAGAATAAAAACAAATATTAATCATCGAAAATCACTTTATTGTTTTTCAAAATACTTATGAACCAATTGTCGAATCACTCTGATCTCCAAAACATGCATTCTGAATACAGCAACCGCTTCTTAAGGTGTCGAAAAACGTTGACCTCTAAGTTTGTTTTTTACGAACCGGAATAAAAAAAAGTCATTCGCTGCCAAGTCAGGACTATACGACGGATGACTCATCAAATCGATGTTTTGGGTGCTTAACAATGCATTTGTTTAAGCCGATGTGTGAGAGCTCGAATTGTTGTGGTGAAGAGTGATTCATCTTCGGCTGTTGATTTTCCTGATTTCTTGAAACACAACTGGCAACAAATGGTTGTGTATCACTCAGAATTGACTGTTCTGCATTCTGAAAGTGATGTCCAGTTTTCTGAAAAAACTGGCGATCATTTGTTTGGAAGTTCTTCGTGCGCGAACAGCTTTTGTTGGATTTGACTCATCTTAAAACACCCATACAGTCGACTGCTGTTTACTTTCGGGCTCATACGCGTAAATTCAGGATATATCACCTGTCACGATATCATAGACGGGCTTAGAAGCACCGCGATCGTATTTTCTGAGCATTTCTTCGACTAATCGACACGAGCCTTTTTATGAGCGACTGAAAAATTGTGTGGGATCCAACGCGAAAAACTTGTTTTGACAGTCAAAAGTTCATGCAATATTAAATGTATGCTGGTCCCACTAATGCCTAAGGCAGTCTCAATCTCACGATAGGTCACGTGACGATTTTCCAATATCAGTCCATGCACAGCATCAATGGTTTTCGGAACAACAACTGATTTTGCACCACCTTCACGAAATTCGTTATAAAGTGAACTACGACCACGATTGAATCCACCATACCATCGATTAGTACTGGCCCTTGATTGAGCTTCATCGCCAAAAACAGAATTTGGTTCATCCACGTCGAAAGTTGTAAATAGTAATCGCACGAAAACGTTCGCGATTAAATTTAATCTGAGTACGTATTACTAAGTAAATGTCAAACTTTACGATAGAGCTGTCAGTTGTCAGAATGAAACACTAGTGTTCCCAAATTCCGAAACATAAAAGACAACCCTCGTATTTGTTTTTAAACTAGTACGAATTCAACAGTTTTTTTTTGGATTTCTTATTTTTTTTATTTTTGTCTTGGCAATACTGGACTAAAGTGAAGAACGTTATCTTGAAAAATAAAAGAATATTAACGTCTTATTTTTTTCACAAAATTACAATAAAAATGTCGACAAAAACTATTAAATAATTTATTCTTTTATTTAATAAAAATATTTTATTTTTTAGGTACCCAATAGCGAAGAAGGAAATTTACTACTTAATCCCAATGGCGAGTTTAGTGATTCGGATGATGACATGCTACTTTAAGAGGAAAATAACCAAAAAAAAAAAACATTCCAAAGAAATAAATGTGACATAAATATAAAACAAAATGTTAACCTCTTTCCTTAAGTAAATAATCCTTTTGACAAATTCAGGGAAGAAAGGAAGTTAAAAGACAACAAAATTATGTATTTTTCTAAAATGTATTAAAAAATAATATTGCTAATTCTAATACTTAAGTATAATACAAGGCAACAAAAGCTTGTGAACTGATCTAGAAATAATAAGTAAAATGAAGAGAGAAAAAAATATTTTGCAAAATAATAAAAAAAATATTTATGTATGTATAAGTAAGAAAATCGCTATACAACACCAAAGATTTAATTATAGACATACATTTGTACATCAATATGTCTATCAAAAATTTATTTAAAAAACCAATGCACGCACATACGTATGCATATGCCCTTATCCTAATATATGTGAGTATATTACATATGTACTTCTAAAAAAATAATTCAATTATTTTTATTGATACTTAAACGTATGTATGTATTTTACATACATATCTTTCTTTACAACAAATGATTGCTTTTATTTCTTTTATATCTTTCATTGTATTATATTTATTAATTAAAAATAATATTTTGTCTTTGTTAATTGTTATGTTATATTTTCTTTTCTTTATTTTAAAAATTAAAATTTTAAATTGTACTTAAATTGACTTATTTTATACTTAAGTTTCTTTTTGTTAATAAATAAAAAAAAAATTTAATTGAAATACAAAATTTTTACAAAACCAAACTTTAATGAAACTTTAATGAAACAAAGTGGAACAATCGATAGAGAAACGGGGGTTTGAATTATTACATATTAATATTAAAAAAAAAAAAAGAAAATTACGATTTCGTACCTTAAGCTTAAAATATATGTACTTGCGATAACATAACGCCATGTTGCCCATAAGTTTAATTCGAACAGCTGTTTTTTGTGGTTATGGTTATATCTCGTATAATTGAATCTTTAATATCATTACGATTTCGTACCGACATTTCTTTACGAAGTGCTGTCAACCCTTTTACATACATACCAGAAATAATCTAAGTAAACTTTACTTAAATCAAGCCATAGCGGTGTCAAAAGTACGGTGAGTACGGTTTTTCTTAAACCAAGTACGAAATTTCTTACTTCAAGTACGATTTTTTTAGTACGAATTTCTTACTTTTAGCCACAATTAATCCAAAAAAAGATTGATTTAAGTTCAGAACCGTACTTGATTTAAGCCAAAAAAAGATTGATTTAAGCGTAAACGGATTAATACAAAAATGAAATGTCATTTTTTGACTTATCTAGCTTTATTAAAGAAGAAGAGTTTTTATATATTTTATTTTTATTTTATTAATAATTAATATTTTATAATTTTCTAGCACCAGCGTGCTACCTCTAGGCCACCGAGACACTTTGTTTTTAAATGTAAAATAATTTATTAAAACAACAAGTTTTTTCCTGCTTAATTTTTGAACCAATCAGAATAGGCTTGTTTTAAGAAAATGTAAGTACGGATCGTACTTAAAAATTTCAAGAACGATTTTGGATAAATTCAAGAATAAATTCTTGATTTTAGAACGTGGTTTTTCTTTCTGTGTAAAAATCGTTCGATCTCGCTAATATTTCGGTTCTGAATTCGGAAAATTTTTCGACTAGTCGTAACGAATTCTTAACAAAATTGAAACTTTTGGTGTGATGGGAATAGGGATGTATGATCTAACTGTTTGTGCTAGATGTTTGTTTATTTGCTTTTTTGTATTCATGTTTTTATTCAAGTCTGTTTGTTGTTTAAGTGTATTGGTTTTAACAGTTTTTATGTTCTGCGGTATTGTGGTAACTACTGTGGCTCTTTGTTGTTGTTTTTTTGTTATTCTATGTTTGTTTTATGGATCCCAAAGCTTACAATGAAAACACTATCAAACAATCTGGCATAACAAAAACAGTTTTATATTGCACTTGCAAAATAGTTTAAATATATTTTGCAACTTAACAATAAGAAGTAAATTTTCTTCAGACCTATGTACATGTGTGTGTTGCAGAGAATAAATAACAAAACAAAAAACCATGGTGAAATAATTTACCAGGTGGCCGCAATTCCGGACAGACATTTTGATACTCTTACTTTTTTTTTTTTAAATTTTTAAGAAGTTTGACACATCCATTGAGAAAGTATTTCTATTTTTGTGTCAAACTCCATATATAAAAACCTGGTACATTATGTATTTCACCATGAAAAAAAATTAAACAAAAGCATGAAGTAAGTAAGGAGAAAAATAATAAAATAGTAAAATACATTTCAAGTGTATGCAAACCAGTGTTGCTTACATAAATATAAAAGCGAAAACCAAAAACACAACAACATGATTCAATATAAGTGCATTTTTATAAAGAATTTAACAATACTACTTTGATGAAGACGACAACAACAAAACCGAAAGGATTAAAAGAGGGCGAAGAGAGACAAACAACCCACAAGGATTCAATCTAAAATATAATAGAAACCTACAAAAGTAGATATTGTTTGTTGTTGAAAATGAAAATGTAACCACAAGTTGCTTTTGTAGCATAAAGTCTATGTTCTTGTGTTGCTTATTATCAGAAAAAAACTTCAACCAAAAAAACCTCAGCAGACACGTAGTGTACTTGAGCACACATACACATGTTGATGCATCTGTATGTTTATGTAACACCTACATCTTATTCAGAAAAAGCAATACATCTTGGGAATTTTATTACATGATGCCAATATTTAACTTTTGTTGCAAATTTGTATTTATTTATTTACTTGCATGTGCAAATGCTACATTTTTTAATCTTTTTAAACACAATCATTTGTTTGGTTTTCCTATTACTTCGCTGCTAGGTCTAAGAGAACTGGCTGGCCCTTTTTGGGCATGAACCGCTATCTAACAATGACCTGTTATTATCCCCACTAGAAGTCTTCTGTGGTTCTATAATTTATCGCAGAGTCTAAACTATTATTATAAAGGTGACGTGAAGCACGAACGTATATACATATATTGTTTTCTTTAAAGACTTAGTACCCAGGTTCAAGTCGCTGTTGAGACTGGTAATGTAAATAAATAAGTTTGACTTGTAAATTGTAGTATTGTAAATTAAATAACGTATTAATTATCATAAATATATACTTATGTATTAAAACAAATTAAAAAATTATTCATAAATATAATAAATAAGGATAAATAATTTTTATTTATTACAATTCAACTAACAATTTTAATTAAATCAATTAAAAAGTTGATTTAACATTTTTCTGCATTTTAATTAATTTTTTTGAAATCATTTTTTTTTTTGCTGAAAATCAATAAAAATTTAATTGGAACTAACACTTTTTTAATTGAAACCAGCTTTGTATTTTTTCTGTGTAGGCAATTTTACTTAAAACGGCCAAGATTGGGGAGCAAGGTTGTTTTTTTAATGAATTAACGTTGTGCTTTCCTCCTTTACCAACTGTTATATAATTTTAAGATGTAATTTGACAAAAAGAACATGTATTCAATAAAAATCTATACCTCTGATGTAGTTGGAAAAATACAAATGAAACGTCGGATTAAACTTATAAGGTCTTTTCATTTGCATGCAAAACCGAAAAAAATTCATGGCCTAAAAACCTGACTGTAGAAATTTAAAAAAAAGTTCTAAATAATCAAAGAAAAAGTTCGATGAAAATATCTTAACATAGAAAATGAAAATGGTCGAATATAAATAAATTGGTTACAATTCTCTTCACATTTTTATGAAAATTTCATACCGTCACACGTTTTCCTAAACTAAATTAGTTTTTCGTACAAATAATATATCAAATACGATGAAAAACTCTTAAAACAGCCACGTAAATAACAAATGAATAAAAGTCTTTCAATGAATGTTTTCCACAACACTTATGGTCATTTTTGGACTTTGCATTTAAACACGAATTAAGTAAATTTGTATTGAAATATATAAAAATAAAAATTAAAAACATTTAAAGTTTTTCAGTTATTAGTTTTGAGAATTCGCGAACAATATTAAGTACTTTTTACAGTCGAATTGTAAGTAGTGCTTAACGATAATTCTACTTATTTTGTAAGCAAAGTTTTTGCTGGGAAGGTGTTTGCCCTCTATTAAAATGTGGCAATGTTAGTAAAAGCAAAGCATAATCGGAAACTTTTCCTTTGAAACAGCTGTTAAAGCAAAACAAACAATGGAGATGCGGGTAAGCACATAAAACTCTCAAAGTTCTGTGGTTTTAATATAGTACCTAATTTATTTAATAAAGGCCTACATCAAGTCGTATCCTAGACCTGGAAGGTTTAGAATAAAGTTTAGAATAAAGAGTGGTGTGATGCACTGTTGTTAAAGCAACTTATATACTGTCATGATGTGTGGTCGATAAAAAAATTACTGTGATGATGTGTGGTCAACAACAACAAACCTGTGTGTATTACACTCAATGTTGAGTGGATACATAAACAAACATATATACAAGCAGGCAAATCAATATAAAATTTATACGTAAGCTCATTACATTACATACACACATTAAAAATCAACACATGTTTTTAAAACTATCACACCAGGAACATCCCGTTAACATTAAATATTTTTTTCATTTAAGTTAAATGAACAAAAGAGATGGCGAACAATACAGCACAGTACTTATTGTTGTGTGTGCACACGTAAGCTTTATGAAATGAATTGAAAAATGAAGATGATGCTTAATTTAGTGACGTCTCTAGCTGGCCTCTAATATTTAAACACGCAAGGCTGGCTCTCTAAATTGTAAAAAGGTTACTAAAAAAAATTTATGTTTAAATAGGTTTTAATCATAAGAATTTAATTTAAAAAATTGCCAATTAAGTCTTTTAGTTAAAATTATCTGAATTTCAAACTTATAAGGTCACACCCTTCACAGTCTTTTAGTGGTCATTATGAGTAAAAATCATTTAAAATCAAAACTGCCTGAAAGATATTTGTAATGGTTTTACACCAAATCTTAGTCCGTAGGCATTGGCTCGGCTGCGGAAACTTGGCATCAACAGACGGACAAATGGACATGGCTAAATCGACTTTCCCATCTATAATTATCCAGAATATATATACTTCATAGAGTCGCAAATAAATATTGTAAATATTGCAAACTGAATGATGGTGTAAAAACAACAAGTTCTTCATGACTAGGGCATAATTAAGAGATTAAAAGCAGATTATCCTGGTACCTATGAACATTTGTAGAAGTACGTTGATTTAGGGTCATATTTAAAACTTGAATATAAGGGTTCAAAGCGGACTGCATTTCATCTACAAATTTTGGACTGTTTTCACTTTTACAACTTTAAGATTTTATTTACCTTAAGATATGCATCCAAGTTTTATACATATAAGTAGTTTAAAACCATCCAAAATGTTTAACTCTTACCTTAAAAGATACAAAGAAAAAGAAACATCAATAACATATAAGCATATATTGGTTAAAAATACAACGTATACAAAAAAATTAATGCAACATATTAACGAATTCGTTCGTAAATTGTACAAAATCTTTCGTTATTTTGTACCACGAAATTCTTGCGTAGAATATATGAAATGTACAAAATTCTTTTGTATTTTTTGACAAAGTACATTTAACATTTTACGAAAAACTTTCGATTATTTTGTAAAATTAGAAAACTCTATGAAACATTTTTTGTAAATATTACGAAAAATGTATTACAAAAGATAATTGTTACGAATTCCTGGCCAAAAAATTGTCTTCGTTTTTTAATCAAAACTTTTGTACAATTAATGTATGAAATAACTTATGAAAAGTTTTTGTTATTTTCGTGAATTTTTATTTTTTTTTTACTAATTTTTTTTACGAAAATTTTGTATATTCCACGAAAATAAATACCAACCTTTTTTATATTGTTGCATGGGTTTTCTTTTAAAGTAATTTTATTTGTTTTTACTTAAACAAACGCTAAAGGAATATTTCTTTTTTCTTACAAAAGTGGCTTGTTTTTTAATTAATATTGTTAAATCAATTTCAGCCAAAAGTTGTTTAAGTAAGCTAAAGAGGAACTTACAATGATGTTAATATATCTTGTACAATCATGAAATGACATGATGGTGTCATTAATAACTTAAGCAGCTAAACTACTTATAACCAGCAACACAAGCACAACGATTAAGTAGAATTATATAAGGAAAACAAAATAAATGTGAAAAAACCTTAAGAAACACAAAATGATAAAATGTTACATCAGAACCAGGAATAAAAGAAATAATAACAAAAAACAGAAATAAGTTATAAAAATCCCGGAGATAAGTTTTAAGAAACAAACAACAAAAAAAGTATTTGAAATTTATTTCCTTTTTTTTTATTTAGAAAGAAGAGGAATATTTTTACTATATTCTCTGGATTATACTGTGATTAAAAGAAACTTTTAGCCCGTTTAAAAGTCTTAAATTAGGTTTTTGCATACAAGGCAAAACTTTTTATGACAGTTGCAGTAAGGAACATATTTTTTTAAGGTCAAGACTGCATTTACACGATGAGTTTTTTTAAAATCGATACCGTGAAATTTTGTGTTTATAAGGGAGTGGTGTAGAGAAGTATTGTCTTCTTCACTCTTTTGTGAAAGAAGTAAATCTAAAAAAATAATTTCTTAATATTAATTTTTTTTGTCAAAAATAGTAATTAATTTTGGATTTTTTTGCCAAAACATAATTATTATTTTTTTTATATTTATTTTTTGAGTGAAATAACTATTATTTTTAAGTTTTTGTTTTAAATGTCAATTTTGATAACAATAATTGTTACTTTTTTAGTTTTTGTATTAATTTAAAAAATAACAACTGTTTTTGGCAAAAAAAAATATCAAAAAGTAATAATTATTTCTTAACAAAAAAAAAAAAAAAATAAAAAAATAAATATTTTTGCCCAAAAATAACAAAGAAAAATTATGATTTAAAGAAAAAAATAAATTTCAATAATAATAAATGTTTTTTTTTTAATTTTATATGCTTATTTTTTATTTTTGTTGAACAAATTTGTGCTTTTTCTTTTGGCTTAAGTTCATTACATATTTTTTTTTTTTTTTAAGAAATTAATATTTTCCGTCAATGAAGAAGCTTTTATTTGAAAAAGCAGGGTTTTTTCTACCGGTACTTGCCGAGTAGCATGCATTTTTGAAAGCAGATACACAATTTCAACATCGGTATTCTTTGATTTTTTTCCTTAATTAAAATTATAACAATAAATTCTGCCCAAAAAATCACTAAACAAAAATTATTTCTTGACAAAAAAAGAAAATGAGCGTTGCCCAACGAGAGAGAAAGATTTACAAGAATGTGTTGGTGATATTTCATTGTGTTTATTATTTAAAAAACAATATAATATCCACCGTGTTGTTGTTTCTTTTTTTTCTTTGTGTTATGATTTTTTGTAAGTACGCGTGCTGTGTACATGTGAAACCCGATTATTATTCGTCTACCAGACACACTCTTGGCTTACATTGGCAAAAATACACTGACACATACACGGATGTTGAGTGATGATTTTTCATTTGGTGTACTTATCAAAAATTTTTGTACTAAAATGTACTAATTTTGAAAAAAAGTACTGATTGTACTGATTTTTTAAGATAACTTGATACTTTAAAAAAATGTTTCGCAAAAAATTTGTTAAGTTAGAGCCAAACTATTTATTAAAGTATTTTTGTAACAACAAAAAGTGTTTTAAAGTTATTTTAATCTCCTAAAACTAGTTTTGTGTCAGTTAAAAGCTTTCAAACAATTGAAAATGTATTTTCTAAATTAAATATCGACATGCGAGCTGTTCTTTAACTACAAGGATACAAACACCAAGAGCGAAAGATAGACATACTTAATCGAATCAGGAGTGAATATAATTCGATCGCTATAATTTAAGGTCGTTTTTAGAGTATTTACGCTTAAGAAGCGTACTGATTTTGATTTAGAAAAAAATGGTCACCCTTGATATGAACTTCTTTTATCTAAGCAACATCTCTTAGATAAATTTAAAATTTTAAATCTGTCTTCTAGCTGAAGCATGAACCTTAACGCATAAATTGTCCACTTGACTTAAACTTACGCTTTTCATAAACTTATATTAAGTGCTTTTTCTATTTTATGGTTTGTTTTTCTAATACTTTTTCTCCTAAATGCTCTCCACTTGATAAAAGCAACAAACTTTTTATATTCTTAAGGTGCGTTTAGACTGTGCTAATATTTGTGCAAAATAATAAAAATTTTGTTTGCCCTAGTGTAAACACTCGAATTTGTTAGCCACCAAATATTTTTCGACTGTTTGTTGGCTAAAAAATTCTTTGTTTGTGAACAAAGCTTTGCATAGTGTAAACACTTTGTCAGCACGTCGTTACAAATATTTGCCTCGATATTTTGTTTGTTCTTACAATATTTTTGGCGGAACAAATAGCGACAAATAATTGTAGAAACGTGGTAAAGTGAGGCCAAACGCAAAAAAATGGTAATAAATCTGTATCTTCGAAACTATTTGTCCAATTATAAAATAATGTATGAAGGAGTCGTAGAGGAGGACCCAAGGTCTTAGAAAATAAAATTTTGGACTACCCTGTATATACATACATTGAGCTACAGGGTGCCAAAGTTGACCTCCTCGGGCTTACAAAACATTTCTATGCTTATAACTTTTGTAAATATCAACCGATTTCAACGATTTTTAGATTTATTTGATGAAAATTAAAATCTGAAAAGAAAACATCATCACTCTTTCCTATTACCTGTTACAGTTTAAACGATATTTGGGTTTGAAATTTAAAATTGTTGTTTTTGACCCAGACTTTATTTGGTTTGTTGCAAATGTCTGCAATTGTAGTTATGCTAAAAATATTTTTAAAAATATTTTTGTATTTCTAAAAAGTTTGTTAAGCCTGCACAAAAAAATTTATTTAATTATCTTTATTCGTCTAGCCGTGAAAAATATGCAAAGTCAAAATTTTCAAGGTGATTTCAAAAATGGCATAATTTTGACAAAAATTTAGCACAATTGATTAACTTTTTTTGCAAATATTTGTAAAAATAATTATTTCTTTTTTAACGTTTTTGGAAAAAGCAGGCTTCAGTATATATTAGTAGTATATTTTTGAAAGGATTTAGACGTGCACCCTACGCCAGGCATTGGTCGAAAATATGGAATTTTTCAACTAAATTTTAAATTTATTGGCCGAGAAAAAAAAAAACGCAAGCCAGTTTTTGAAAAATTGGCCCGAAATTAAAATAACTTATCTTTTGAGTTTTCAGTTTTAATTAAGTTTTTCACCGCCCGCTCAAAAATGGGGTCACGAGGGTAAATGTTATTAATATAGGCAAGTTTTAAGATGCGTGTAATATAATAGCTCAGAAAATAACTTTAAAGTTACTTAACTCTTTTTGTTTTTTATTTAAATAATAAATAACATAATATTATAATAAAGTTTTAAAATCCATTACGTTATCATAAATCAACAACATTTTATAAACTTTCAAATATAAAAAATTTTCACAAAAAAAACTAAATATAATATTTTGGAATTTTTTTAATCTGACCCCTTATTTTTTTTCTAAAGGTAAAAAATATGATATGTAAGCAAATCTCCATCTGTTTACCTTTTCAATTATATATAATATTTGTATATTATTAGTTATTTTATACTATATTAACTGCCCTTAAAACAGCTATCTTGCGTCAAATTTGTTGAAAGTCCATTATTTTGTAGGGTGTGTATATACATTAGCTATGGCATAGTGATATATGAAAATTTTTGCAACGAAATTTTGAAGTGCTCCCGGCTTTTAATTTGTAAGACTTGGAAAAAAAATACATATGGCAAAAAAATGGGGGAGTTTGGTTGTGGGTAAATGGCGCCTCATCTTTTCACGTTGCTTTACAAACACAATTTGATACTATTTGGCAGATGGATTTCATAAACATAACAACAACATTATTTGACAGATGTTTGTCATACACACCGGACAAATAAAATTATTTTTGCAGTGTAAAGGGGTATACAAATATTTGTACCAAACATGTCTGACACCAAACCTTCTGTTATTTGTGCAAATAAAATTCAAACAAATATTAGTGCAATCTAAACGCATGCCCAAATATTAGTCACAAACCATACTATTAGCCCAAACCATTATTTGTTGTGTTTGGGCAAATATTAGCGTAGTCTAAACGTACCTTTAGTGTTGCCGGTTTAAATGCTTGTGCGTGCATTTAACTACTGCTAAACAGTTCGAAAGTACTACACTTACTACTGCATTTGTTGCACAAATGTTGCATTTATGATTTATTGCACTTCAACACAACAATTTGTGCTACACATAATAACTACTGATGTGATATGGAGTCAAAAGAAAATTTTGTTGCAAATACTAATAATGCTGTAGGAGCAAGTTTATGTGCTACTGAGTGTCGGCTTTTTTGAAACAAAGACCACATGAAAAAAAGTTGTCGGATTGAGCACTGAAACTTAATACAAAGAATTATTGAAGATTAAAGGGCTACAGAAACACACATATTTTCAATTAAATTAATATTTAAAATCAGAGTTATTTATCAAACAGCTTTAATCTAGTTACGTTAACTTTGCAGCATATAAGCATCAACTTAATCTCGCTTTCTTTTTTTTAACTGCTTAATGTTGTTTTTTTCTTTTTTTATGTACTTTAAAGGCCCTAAGCCGTCTTTAAGATATCTTTGGAACAAATTTTTGATAATCTTGTTAATTAATTCTGTTATAAAAATGAACTGACAACTACATAATCTGTTTCCCTACACACAAAAAAATTAACCAAGTGATCTTTTTAAGCAGACACGGGGTCTTAAGCCAAGGACGATTTATCTACTATGAGTTTCTTATTTTAGCCACACTTAAACCAATAAAGGGACTGATATAAGTCCGAATCCGTACATAATATAAGCCTAAAAGGATTGATTTAAGCGTAAAAGCGATTATATCCAAAAATTAAAAGTAATTTTTTTTACTCACGGAGTTTTTAATAAAAAAGTTTTTTTTAATTTATTTTATACATTTACATTATACATTACGTTTTGTCTTTAAATATAAAAATGTATATAAAAACAACAATTTTTTTGTTTGGTTATCCCGAAAACCTTAGAACGGATTGCACCTTAAAAATTTCAATTACGATTTTAGATCAACTTAAAAAAAAATTCTTGTTTTTTTTTTAGAATATGGGGGATTTCATGTCAAGTGACCCAACTTTTTTTTTCGATTGGAAAGAAACTTGGACTAAAGTAAGTTCTTGCAGAGAGTAGCATAGACACAATTTTTTAACACGATCGGTCAAGAACTCTCTAAGCTAGAGGGGTTCAAAATTTGACGTTTTCGGCAAATAGGTGTTTTTTCTCATACATGTAGTTTGTTACCTTTTGCTTTTAACAAATTCATCCCAAATACTTTCGATAGCTTTTTCTTCAATCTTCCAGAAAAAAATATTTTTAAAATTAAAAAAAAATTTTTTTTATTTTTTTTAAAAAAATAATTAGAAAAAATTTTTTTTTCCAAATATGCCCATTTTTTTTTTTTTTTTTGCTCAAAAGAAAGCTTAGGTATATTCTGTTTGATTTTTTTGCTATTTATGTAAAATTTTCTCTTAAGCTAAAAAAAAAATTATTTTATGCTAAGAAACAAAATAATTTAACCTTTCCGACGGTATGCAAGTACCAAATAAAGTCTCATACACTCGACACTGCATTACCAACAAAATTGTAGGCCTCTGGAATAAAATCACTTTTATATGGCAATGTCTGAACACATTTTGTTAATATTTTCAATGCATACCGTCGGAAAGGTGAAATTATTTTGTTTCTTAGCATAAAATAATTTTTTTTTTGCTTAAGAGATAATTTTACATAAGTAGGAAAAAAAATTAAAGTAGAATATACGCGAAAATTGGAAAACCTCTGCCTTGAGTTACAAAACATTTACTTTTACAGATATCCCACTCGCATCCCACTAAGCGACCTCCAAGTTCTTCAAGCAAAAGACCTAAGCTTTCTTTTGAGCAAAAAAAAAAAAAAAAAAATGGGCATATTTGGAAAAAAAAATTTTTTCTAATTATTTTTTTAAAAAAAATAAAAAAAATTTTTTTTTAATTTTAAAAATATTTTTTTCTGGAAGATTGAAGAAAAAGCTATCGAAAGTATTTGGGATGAATTTGTTAAAAGCAAAAGGTAACAAACTACATGTATGAGAAAAAACACCTATTTGCCGAAAACGTCAAATTTTGAACCCCTCTAGCTCAGAGAGTTCTTGACCGATCGTGTTAAAAAATTGTGTCTATGCTACTCTCTGCAAGAACTTACTTTGGTCCAAATTTCTTTCCAATCGAAAGACATCGGTTTTAAAAGTTGGGTCACTTGACATGAAATCCCCCATATGTTTTTTTCTTTCTGTGTACAAATAGTCGAAATAGTTAGAAGATAAGGCTGAGAAATTTTCAGTGACAACAATAGCATTCATTATCATACATACATAATTGCAATAGATTAGCAAGAAAGAGTTCATGTAGCTCCCTTCTTTTAAAAAATATGTACATGATTTTGTACAGCTTTCGCATGTAATAGAAAGAAAGGGTTAATGAAAAATTCAGAATTTTGTATTTGTAATTTTTTTCATTTAAAGGTTAACTGTTTGCTTTAAGACAATTTTTGTTACTGCAGGCTAAAGTTCAATCCTTACTAAATTCTTATTTTTTGCAAATGAGAAAATGAATATTTTCTTTATTTTTCACTTTATTATCGTTAGTTTAAGAAAGAAGTTTTTTTTTAAAGAGAAAGTTTTTACCGATACTAGACGAGTAGAATGCATTTTCGAAATCTAAATCTTGTATTTGTTTTAATTCAATATACAAACATACATACAAACACATATAAAGTATATTCTTAAAACTTGTTTAAAATACTACAGATTGTCAGAAAAACTACTTTTCCTCTGTCTCAAAAATTTCCAAATGGGATGATTACTTTTGCAAAACCCTACTAAGCTTTTAAGTACTAAAGTTATCATAAACATGTTTCTTTTTAAGCGCATAAAAGTATGTATGTTCATATGTGCGCTCATTTGTATAAATAACGTAAATTACATTTACATCAACGCCATATTTTCATGTTTGTTTGCTGACAAAGAAACGTTCACATTCACACGTTCATAATTATTTGCATAAATTTGCATAACACGCAGCATGCCACTTTTACCACCATCAGTAATAATCATAAACTGAAATTGCAATAGCGAAAACTTGAATATATTCATCAGCAGCATCATCATTATTATACCATTATGTTGACTAATAAATTAAGGGTGTTCATGTTTAAAATGAAATTTGTAACCAGCATAAATGCTGGCCTGAGTTGCAAACACTTTTTATGGAAGATCTTAAGGGCCCTACTTTAAAAATAAAATCTAGTTTTTGTACAAAATTGGTTAAGTTAGCTGTTAAGAGTTGATTTTATACATATTCAATGCTAAAGTAAATATTTTTTTGTTGCCAAAAAACTAATACCTACGTATTATGTTCTTTTTTGAATCCTTATATTACGCGCTTTTTTTATTAAATAATGCAACGAATAGAAACTCCCAGTGATTTTTATACCAACATTTCCACACTGTCACAAACACAATCGAAAATTAATCAAAATGCATGCTTGTATGTTGCAAAGTAAAAGTTATTGTGTGAGTAACACACATATACACATCCATGCCCAGTTGGCCATATCGCTGAACACGATATTTTTTTCTGTTGTCTTAAGAGATTGGCAAATTTGTTACCGACGGAATTTATTTTAAATTTAAAGCAGAATAACAGCAACAAGCACGGATGTTAGATTTGATGATTTGTCGTTATTTTGACAATTGGTAGTCCTGAAAATAGCAAAGTCCCGATTAAACGATAGTACTTTATCAAGTGAAGATTTTATCGATTTTAGAAATACAAGATGGCCCAAAAGAAATCTCTCTATTGGAAGATGGTATAATTTTTGCAAATGGCGACCAGTGTCAAATCTGTTTTGTTATTTGTAAACTTGACAGATTTAGAATACAAGTGAACAAGCTATGGGGTGTTACACTCCCTAAGAACGCGAAATAATCGTGTCTTTTTTTTGCGTAACAATTCGTCTGTAGTGTTGGCGTCGATTCCCCGGTCGTCCGGCACCGACTGCACAAACACTGCGCCGTCTGGCCACCAACCTTGAAGAGTATAGGACCACACGGTATGCTGCCAAGAGTGGCCGGCCCCGAAGAGCTAGTTCTGCCGAGAATATTGCCTCTGTTGGCAAGGATGTCAATCTGTCGCCAGAAACATCGACCAGACGCCGTGCCTCGCAATTAGCCATCAGCCGGTTGTCCCTTAGGCGAATGTCGGTCAAAGTCCGTGAATAAGCTGCTGCCTGTCGATCGCAAAACGCGTGTAACCTACGACCAAGCCATCCTAAATCTCGAGGCCGAAGCGCAAGATTTTTCGTTTAAAATCATAATGAGCGATGATGCTCATTTCCACCTCAGCAGGTACGGGAACAAGCAAAACTATCACTTCTTGGGCACCAAAAATCTACGAGTGATGCATGAGGAGTCATGTTAGCCGAGTTTTTTTTGTTACAATTGAACGATTTAAGACTGGATGACATATGGTTCCAACAGAACGGAGCAATGCCACACATTGCGCGAGCTACAACCGATATTCTGAAGGCGGCGTTCCCGAGTCGTCTTATCTCTCGTTTTGGCACGCAAGATTGCTCGATTTAACCGCTTCAGATTTTTTTTGTTGGGCTGTTTGAAGTCCCGTATTTACGTTCGACACGAGTGCAAAAATCTGTCGCCCGAAGTTCTCGCCGAAGTGATGAAAAATACCGTAAAACAAGTAGTATTTAATTGTGACGGCGCTCATTTGGCCGATATCATCTTTTCGACTGGACCAATAAAATTCTAAAGGTTTAAATATACAAAGTCGAAAAACAGAATCGAAGTTTTTCATTTAGAAAAAATATGAGAGCCAAACAACAAGGTACCTAAGGCATATTTTTAACAAAAATTTATTAACAAAACAACAAGTATCTCTTTATCATCTGTAATCTTCATAACCTAAAGAAATAACTTTAATGATCTTAAAATTCCAAAAGAATACATATGTATCTCTTATGGATTTTTCAATGTAAGCATAGAGACAAGAAAATTAAAATTTTCTGATGGTTATGGAAAAAAACAAAAGTTGTAAGAATAAATAATTGATAGCAAAAGTGAAAAAGTTGTCATTAAAAGTTATATGATATTCCACAGTAGTTTATTGCAATAAGCAGCAATAAAAGTGAGTTCATATGTTTATACACAAATGTCTTTTAAGAACACTTTTGCTATTTTTAGAAACGAGTTTTAAATGATGCAACACTTCTACTCTTAAATGGTCAAAGAACAGCAGCCAAGAACTTGTAGCGACCATAATGTTGGCAAAACGAAACATAAAAGCTTAAAGATATAAAGTCCTATAAATAGATCTACTTCAACGTTCTGGATCCATAAACATATGGGGTCTTCCATGCTAACTTCTTTCTTGCCAAAAAAATTTTTAACAAAAGCAATACACAGAAAAAAATTGAAAAAGGTTTCAATTAAGTAAAAAAATCTGACAATTTACTTAGATTGTCAATTAATTTTTTTTATCAAGACAATTGTTTTAAAGATTTAACGTTTTTCAAAAATCCAGAAAAAAATGCTTGCATATAAACAAATATGCATTAATGAAAACAGTTCACCGTTCATATTAAAAATTTTTTCCCAACAAACCTTTTAATTGTACTTGAAAATTAAATGCCAACAACAATTCTGGTTTCCAAAGCCTTAAAAAACAACAATTTTCCAATTTAACAAAGGCATCGACACCTTGATCAAATTTGCCCACAGAATTGGTAAATACTCACTTTGACTTGGTTTACGGCTGTTGCTCAATTTTGAAGTAAAAGTTATCGATACCTTTGCCTACCTAATGAGTAAACAGGTAATTTTAGAGATAAGCAAACACTAATTCCATTCGGGTAGAAAAACTACGATCTAAAAATCACTAAAAATTAGCAGGGGATTTTCAAGCCATATTTTTGCATAAACGTAATCGCTAAGGCCTTAACCAAAGAGTTATTGTTCTCTGGTTTAAAAAATGCTATCCGTAACGATCCCTAATTATTTTTTAGCTTGTGAAATAAAAAAACTCTGTTATATATTGCTTTGCAGGGCACACTCACGACAATTAAAAGTTCCAACAAAAAACTATCCAAAAAAACACTGCTCTTTTTGCTAACACATCTGTTGATCAGTTTTTTTAGATGTGTGTACCAATGCACACATGTTGTTAATGTACATATTTGTTGATTGAAAATAAATGGCATCAAGTTAAAATGGTTAAAAAATTATGGCATCAAGAACGAAATAAACTTTCTTGCAAAAGAAGGAAACAAGAACAATAACATGTTCTTCCTTTAATTTAAGACATTGATAAAAAGAAGCAGACTTAAGTTAACGAAGCCAACATCCTCCTTTAACGAGCTAAATAAAATTGTAATAAAAATTAAACATAACCAACAAACGAATATACACTTGGAGAAGAGATTTGTTGTGCTTAAGGGTTAATTTTTTAAAATTGTATGTATTGAACCATATCACTGAATGACTGACTGGCTTTTAAAACAAAATCAATGAACAAATTCGTTCATAAATTGAACGAAATTTTTCGTTGTTTCTTACCAAGAAGTTTTTGCATGAAAAATACGTAATGTACAAAGTTCTTTGGTATATTTTAAGAAATAATTTTAATAGTTTCGTAGATATTACGATATATGTATTGCGAAAGATAATCGTTACTATCAAGGCTTCGTAATTTAAACGAAACTTTTGTATAATTTATAAACAAACAAAAATCATTAACGAAAGTTTTCGTGAAATTATGAAATTTTATTACTTATATTTTTCGTTATAACTACGAAAGTTTCGTATAAATAAGGAAAATTTTTATTATTTTCTGGAAATTTTAAAATTATAGCCCAACCTTTTTTGCAATATGCACGGAAGTTTCGTATATTCCACGGAAAAAAGCTACACTTAAAATTATCTATGCATAATTTGAACGAATTCCTTCGTAGATTGTACGAAATCTTTCGTCATTTTGCACAACGAAAGTCTTGCGGAGTGAAATATACGAAATGTACGAAACTTTTATGTATATGTTACGAAATTAATTAAATATTAACGGAGTAGTTTTATATATATTTTTAAAAATACGACAAATTTTTTTTTTGGAAAATTATAAAAGTTAATTCAATTTTTTTTTGTAATTAAATGAAAGTATAAAAAATATCACGAAAGATAATAATTTTTTTAAGAAATTACAAATTTCTGGTAAAGAAATTTGTTTTGTAATTCAAACGAAATTTTCGTATAAATTTTGAGTAAAAAAAAATACGAAATGTTTTATTGTTATCATTAAAATTTTTCGTTAAAACAACGAAAGTTTCGTATAAGTTATTAAAAAAAAATTAAGAAAGGTTTTCATTACCCCCGTAAAATTATAAAATTTTATTACTTAAACTTTTAGTTACAATTACGCACGTTTCGTATAAATTACGAAAAAAAATTACGAAAAGTTTTTAATATTTTCTGAAAATTTTAAAATAATAGCTCAACTCTTTTTGTAATATGGGCGGAACATTTGAACGAATTCCTTCGTAGATTGTAAGAAATCTTTCGTCATTTTGCACGACGAAATTCTTGCGGAGTGAAATACACGAAATGTACGAAACTCTTACATATGTATGTATATTTTATTAAAATAATTAAGTATTTACAAAGTAATTTTATATATATTTTTAAAAATACGACAACTTTTTTTCTGTTTTTTTTTGGAAAATTATAAAACTTCATGCAATTTTATTTGTAATTAAATAAAAGTATCAAAAATATCACGAAAAATGTACTACGAAAGATAATATAATTTTTTTAAGAAATTACAAATTTCTGGTTAACAAATTTGTTTTGTAATATAAATAAAATTTAAATAAGACTATTTTTTTAATACAGACCATACAGGAAAAGGAAGACCAGGAAATAGCAAGGACTAAGTTTACGACAATTTTAGATAGTCATATGAATAAGGTTAAACTAACGAACAGGGATAAATTTATTTTAAATAAGGTAGATGAAACAGATAGGTTTTTAAAGAAAAACAAAAATTTACTTATTTTAAAAGCAGATAAGGGAAACAGTACTGTTGCAATTAAAAAAGAAGACTATAATTTGAGAATGGACAATATTGTAGGTGATACGACACAGTACAGATTAGTAAATAAAGATCCGACAAGTAGATTGCAGAAGACAAATAATGATTTAGTTGAAGAACTTTTTAAGAAGGAAATTATTACAGTTAGGGAAAAAAACATATTAAAAACTAATGTAGCTACAGCACCCAGATTATATGGACTTCCGAAGATTCATAAGGAAAATTTCCCTTTGAGGCCAATTTGCTCGTATGTGAATTCTCCCTGTTATGGTATATGTAAATATATAGCAGACATTCTTAGAAAAATTACTGATCAGTCTAGGTATAATGTCAAGGACTCTTTGCAATTTAGGAATAGGATAAAAGACAAACAAATACAGGACAATGAAAGGTTAGTTTCGTTTGATGTAGTTTCTCTTTTCCCGAGTATTCCAGTGAATGTGGCTATGGATATCATAAGGGAAAAATGGGACAAAGTTAAGGAGTATACAAATATTGATAAGGACCTATTTTTAAGGATTTTAAAATTTTGCATTGAGGACAACAGATATTTTCAATATGATGGAAGGATATATATACAGGATAAGGGACTTCCTATGGGCTCTCCTGCTTCTCCGATAGTGGCAGATTTAGTTATGGAGGAATTATTGGATACTTGTATTGCGAAAATGACAATAGAACCAAGAATTATGACTAAGTATGTGGATGATTTATTTTGTATTGTTTCTGATTCCTCTAGTGAGTATATGTTAGACACTTTAAATAGTTTTCATCCAAGTATTAAGTTTACAATGGAAAAAGAAAACAATTCAAGACTTTCTTATTTAGATACGTTAATTATACGTAAAGGTAACGGCTTAAAAGTAGATTGGTATCAAAAACCAACGGCTTCTGGAAGGATAATTAACTATTATTCTAAGCATAGCAAACGAGTTATCACAAATACGGCAAGGAATTTGGTGAGAAGGGTTCTTACAATAAGTGACAACGAATTTCATAGGAAGAACAAGAGGATTATTTGGAATATTTTAAGGGATAACAGTTTCCCCAGGGGACTTATTTCTAAATTAATTAATCAATTTACAGACCAAAATGCAGATAGTCGGAATAATGAAAGGAGACCGAAGATTTATAAATCATTTACTTATGTACCAGGAGTGACAGAAAGGGTTAAAAGATCAAAAGTGTTTGACTGTGAGAAGTATAGCATGGCCTTTAAGACTTACAATACTTTAGGTAAATTATTTAGTAAAACAAAAGATAGAATACAAAAGTTGGATATGGCGAATATAGTCTATAAGATACCTTGCAAGGGAAATGATAGGGAGGAATGTAGGAAAGTATATGTAGGAACTACAAAAAATAAACTTAAAACAAGAATTGCTGGACATAAATCTGACCAGAGATATAGGGACACTAGTTCACAGAAAACAGCGTTATCTTCTCATTGTTCGGAATTTGATCACTACCCAGACTTTGAGAATGTTTCAATATTGGATAAAGAAAATAATTATAAACGTAGATATATGTTAGAAATGTTAAATATTATTAACGTTCCAAAAACACATAGAATTAATTTTAAAGCAGACACAGACAATGTTGCCCAGAATTACAGACATCTAATATGTAAAAAATAACAGAGATAGGATTTATATAAGCACATATATAATTTTGACTAATATGGTTTTTTAGGCATACATACATCTGTTTATGTTTTTTATTCATAAGTTAATTTAAAAAAAAAAAAAAAAAAAAAAAAAAAAAAAAAAAAAAAAAAAAAAAAAAAAAATACACTTTATTACACAAACTTTGATACTAATCTTTTGTAACTACATTAATACATATTAAACATACAATGTTAAACTAATTTCTTTAAACATTTTTTAATACATGTATTATTGTTTTTTTTGGTTTATGTGTATATTGGTTTTTTGTATATAACACTTAATGTTATTTTTAGTAACACTAGCATTCTTACCATTACACTTTTATATTAGAACAGCTTAAATTAATATACACACTAATATTAAAATTTTGTAACTATTGTACTAACTAGATTCTTCAAAACTCTTTTATGCATGTATGTATTGTGGTTTTTTGTTTATTTTTGTATGTTGTTTCTCTGTATAACACTTAATAATATTATTACTTTTTTGGTAACACTATTATTCTTAATATTAGGATTTTGTATATTAGAAAAGATTGAAATTGACATTCACACTTATATTGGTATATGGATACATTTTTTAATAGTATAAATTTTGTAATAACACATTTTTTAAATTTTTGAATATTTTAGTTTTAGTACATTTTTGTAAATTTTCTTTAACAAAATATTTTGAAGTTTATATTAAAAATTTGTTAATATTATAATCGTTATTCGAAAAGCCAAAAGCTAATTTTAAAACCAAAATAACAACTTTAATATTTAACTAAAATAACCTCCTGATGATGCCACACAATGGAGTGGCGAAATATTGAAAAAATTTGCAAAAAAATAAACGAAAAAATAGACCTAAAGCTTAAAAAAATAGTCTTATTTATTAACATTAAAAAGGTCAAAAAACTAGAAAAAATAGAATATTAAACAAAAAGTGAGCACGCAACAACAACAGATAATCGAAAATGGGTTACAATAAATTTAAGAAGGATCAACGCCTTAAAACCAATATAAATCGGTTCAAGACTATAAGGGACAAAATAATAAAGACGAAATCAGCTATAACATTCCTTATAAGGTGCAGAAATGCCGGAATTATCCCAAAATTTATAGTGAATTCAACAAGAAATGTATCCAATATTTTTGAGGAAAAAGGATTTCCTAGGATTCAACAGGCAGTTAAGAAATTTATCTTGGATTTTCAAAACAAAATTTTAAGGGCTTGTATTGGAGAAAAGCACAATATATTGAAACAGTTTCAAGGTGAGTTGGGGGTGATAACCGATATTTTGAGAAGATTTTTAACGACGGACGAATTAGATGAATTTTTCACGTATGAGGATAGAATATCTTGTTCGTATAGAGAGAGGGTTAAGGCGACTCATATTAGGAAGTTTAATGATTTGGAGTTGATGCAAAAGAAAGAATTAGGGATCAGATTAAATAAAAATTGGTTTGTTAATAAAACAGATACGGATATTCCTACAGATGTACAGTGGACTCTTTCATTAGGGCATAAACACGCTTTGCCGGTTAGGAAGGAAGAATTACCGACTATGAGGTTAATAACTGAGGGAGAGGATTTAATACAGACCATACAGGAAAAGGAAGACCAGGAAATAGCAAGGACTAAGTTTACGACAATTTTAGATAGTCATATGAATAAGGTTAAACTAACGAACAGGGATAAATTTATTTTAAATAAGGTAGATGAAACAGATAGGTTTTTAAAGAAAAACAAAAATTTACTTATTTTAAAAGCAGATAAGGGAAACAGTACTGTTGCAATTAAAAAAGAAGACTATAATTTGAGAATGGACAATATTGTAGGTGATACGACACAGTACAGATTAGTAAATAAAGATCCGACAAGTAGATTGCAGAAGACAAATAATGATTTAGTTGAAGAACTTTTTAAGAAGGAAATTATTACAGTTAGGGAAAAAAACATATTAAAAACTAATGTAGCTACAGCACCCAGATTATATGGACTTCCGAAGATTCATAAGGAAAATTTCCCTTTGAGGCCAATTTGCTCGTATGTGAATTCTCCCTGTTATGGTATATGTAAATATATAGCAGACATTCTTAGAAAAATTACTGATCAGTCTAGGTATAATGTCAAGGACTCTTTGCAATTTAGGAATAGGATAAAAGACAAACAAATACAGGACAATGAAAGGTTAGTTTCGTTTGATGTAGTTTCTCTTTTCCCGAGTATTCCAGTGAATGTGGCTATGGATATCATAAGGGAAAAATGGGACAAAGTTAAGGAGTATACAAATATTGATAAGGACCTATTTTTAAGGATTTTAAAATTTTGCATTGAGGACAACAGATATTTTCAATATGATGGAAGGATATATATACAGGATAAGGGACTTCCTATGGGCTCTCCTGCTTCTCCGATAGTGGCAGATTTAGTTATGGAGGAATTATTGGATACTTGTATTGCGAAAATGACAATAGAACCAAGAATTATGACTAAGTATGTGGATGATTTATTTTGTATTGTTTCTGATTCCTCTAGTGAGTATATGTTAGACACTTTAAATAGTTTTCATCCAAGTATTAAGTTTACAATGGAAAAAGAAAACAATTCAAGACTTTCTTATTTAGATACGTTAATTATACGTAAAGGTAACGGCTTAAAAGTAGATTGGTATCAAAAACCAACGGCTTCTGGAAGGATAATTAACTATTATTCTAAGCATAGCAAACGAGTTATCACAAATACGGCAAGGAATTTGGTGAGAAGGGTTCTTACAATAAGTGACAACGAATTTCATAGGAAGAACAAGAGGATTATTTGGAATATTTTAAGGGATAACAGTTTCCCCAGGGGACTTATTTCTAAATTAATTAATCAATTTACAGACCAAAATGCAGATAGTCGGAATAATGAAAGGAGACCGAAGATTTATAAATCATTTACTTATGTACCAGGAGTGACAGAAAGGGTTAAAAGATCAAAAGTGTTTGACTGTGAGAAGTATAGCATGGCCTTTAAGACTTACAATACTTTAGGTAAATTATTTAGTAAAACAAAAGATAGAATACAAAAGTTGGATATGGCGAATATAGTCTATAAGATACCTTGCAAGGGAAATGATAGGGAGGAATGTAGGAAAGTATATGTAGGAACTACAAAAAATAAACTTAAAACAAGAATTGCTGGACATAAATCTGACCAGAGATATAGGGACACTAGTTCACAGAAAACAGCGTTATCTTCTCATTGTTCGGAATTTGATCACTACCCAGACTTTGAGAATGTTTCAATATTGGATAAAGAAAATAATTATAAACGTAGATATATGTTAGAAATGTTAAATATTATTAACGTTCCAAAAACACATAGAATTAATTTTAAAGCAGACACAGACAATGTTGCCCAGAATTACAGACATCTAATATGTAAAAAATAACAGAGATAGGATTTATATAAGCACATATATAATTTTGACTAATATGGTTTTTTAGGCATACATACATCTGTTTATGTTTTTTATTCATAAGTTAATTTAAAAAAAAAAAAAAAAAAAAAAAAAAAAAAAAAAAAAAAAAAAAAAAAAAAAATACACTTTATTACACAAACTTTGATACTAATCTTTTGTAACTACATTAATACATATTAAACATACAATGTTAAACTAATTTCTTTAAACATTTTTTAATACATGTATTATTGTTTTTTTTGGTTTATGTGTATATTGGTTTTTTGTATATAACACTTAATGTTATTTTTAGTAACACTAGCATTCTTACCATTACACTTTTATATTAGAACAGCTTAAATTAATATACACACTAATATTAAAATTTTGTAACTATTGTACTAACTAGATTCTTCAAAACTCTTTTATGCATGTATGTATTGTGGTTTTTTGTTTATTTTTGTATGTTGTTTCTCTGTATAACACTTAATAATATTATTACTTTTTTGGTAACACTATTATTCTTAATATTAGGATTTTGTATATTAGAAAAGATTGAAATTGACATTCACACTTATATTGGTATATGGATACATTTTTTAATAGTATAAATTTTGTAATAACACATTTTTTAAATTTTTGAATATTTTAGTTTTAGTACATTTTTGTAAATTTTCTTTAACAAAATATTTTGAAGTTTATATTAAAAATTTGTTAATATTATAATCGTTATTCGAAAAGCCAAAAGCTAATTTTAAAACCAAAATAACAACTTTAATATTTAACTAAAATAACCTCCTGATGATGCCACACAATGGAGTGGCGAAATATTGAAAAAATTTGCAAAAAAATAAACGAAAAAATAGACCTAAAGCTTAAAAAAATAGTCTTATTTATTAACATTAAAAAGGTCAAAAAACTAGAAAAAATAGAATATTAAACAAAAAGTGAGCACGCAACAACAACAGATAA
Organism: Melanophora roralis; assembly: GCA_963583895.1. Classification (NCBI taxonomy): domain Eukaryota; kingdom Metazoa; phylum Arthropoda; class Insecta; order Diptera; family Rhinophoridae; genus Melanophora; species Melanophora roralis. The sequence goes on along the minus strand of OY757187.1, from coordinate 27,626,252 downwards.
TCGAAAATGGGTTACAATAAATTTAAGAAGGATCAACGCCTTAAAACCAATATAAATCGGTTCAAGACTATAAGGGACAAAATAATAAAGACGAAATCAGCTATAACATTCCTTATAAGGTGCAGAAATGCCGGAATTATCCCAAAATTTATAGTGAATTCAACAAGAAATGTATCCAATATTTTTGAGGAAAAAGGATTTCCTAGGATTCAACAGGCAGTTAAGAAATTTATCTTGGATTTTCAAAACAAAATTTTAAGGGCTTGTATTGGAGAAAAGCACAATATATTGAAACAGTTTCAAGGTGAGTTGGGGGTGATAACCGATATTTTGAGAAGATTTTTAACGACGGACGAATTAGATGAATTTTTCACGTATGAGGATAGAATATCTTGTTCGTATAGAGAGAGGGTTAAGGCGACTCATATTAGGAAGTTTAATGATTTGGAGTTGATGCAAAAGAAAGAATTAGGGATCAGATTAAATAAAAATTGGTTTGTTAATAAAACAGATACGGATATTCCTACAGATGTACAGTGGACTCTTTCATTAGGGCATAAACACGCTTTGCCGGTTAGGAAGGAAGAATTACCGACTATGAGGTTAATAACTGAGGGAGAGGATTTAATACAGACCATACAGGAAAAGGAAGACCAGGAAATAGCAAGGACTAAGTTTACGACAATTTTAGATAGTCATATGAATAAGGTTAAACTAACGAACAGGGATAAATTTATTTTAAATAAGGTAGATGAAACAGATAGGTTTTTAAAGAAAAACAAAAATTTACTTATTTTAAAAGCAGATAAGGGAAACAGTACTGTTGCAATTAAAAAAGAAGACTATAATTTGAGAATGGACAATATTGTAGGTGATACGACACAGTACAGATTAGTAAATAAAGATCCGACAAGTAGATTGCAGAAGACAAATAATGATTTAGTTGAAGAACTTTTTAAGAAGGAAATTATTACAGTTAGGGAAAAAAACATATTAAAAACTAATGTAGCTACAGCACCCAGATTATATGGACTTCCGAAGATTCATAAGGAAAATTTCCCTTTGAGGCCAATTTGCTCGTATGTGAATTCTCCCTGTTATGGTATATGTAAATATATAGCAGACATTCTTAGAAAAATTACTGATCAGTCTAGGTATAATGTCAAGGACTCTTTGCAATTTAGGAATAGGATAAAAGACAAACAAATACAGGACAATGAAAGGTTAGTTTCGTTTGATGTAGTTTCTCTTTTCCCGAGTATTCCAGTGAATGTGGCTATGGATATCATAAGGGAAAAATGGGACAAAGTTAAGGAGTATACAAATATTGATAAGGACCTATTTTTAAGGATTTTAAAATTTTGCATTGAGGACAACAGATATTTTCAATATGATGGAAGGATATATATACAGGATAAGGGACTTCCTATGGGCTCTCCTGCTTCTCCGATAGTGGCAGATTTAGTTATGGAGGAATTATTGGATACTTGTATTGCGAAAATGACAATAGAACCAAGAATTATGACTAAGTATGTGGATGATTTATTTTGTATTGTTTCTGATTCCTCTAGTGAGTATATGTTAGACACTTTAAATAGTTTTCATCCAAGTATTAAGTTTACAATGGAAAAAGAAAACAATTCAAGACTTTCTTATTTAGATACGTTAATTATACGTAAAGGTAACGGCTTAAAAGTAGATTGGTATCAAAAACCAACGGCTTCTGGAAGGATAATTAACTATTATTCTAAGCATAGCAAACGAGTTATCACAAATACGGCAAGGAATTTGGTGAGAAGGGTTCTTACAATAAGTGACAACGAATTTCATAGGAAGAACAAGAGGATTATTTGGAATATTTTAAGGGATAACAGTTTCCCCAGGGGACTTATTTCTAAATTAATTAATCAATTTACAGACCAAAATGCAGATAGTCGGAATAATGAAAGGAGACCGAAGATTTATAAATCATTTACTTATGTACCAGGAGTGACAGAAAGGGTTAAAAGATCAAAAGTGTTTGACTGTGAGAAGTATAGCATGGCCTTTAAGACTTACAATACTTTAGGTAAATTATTTAGTAAAACAAAAGATAGAATACAAAAGTTGGATATGGCGAATATAGTCTATAAGATACCTTGCAAGGGAAATGATAGGGAGGAATGTAGGAAAGTATATGTAGGAACTACAAAAAATAAACTTAAAACAAGAATTGCTGGACATAAATCTGACCAGAGATATAGGGACACTAGTTCACAGAAAACAGCGTTATCTTCTCATTGTTCGGAATTTGATCACTACCCAGACTTTGAGAATGTTTCAATATTGGATAAAGAAAATAATTATAAACGTAGATATATGTTAGAAATGTTAAATATTATTAACGTTCCAAAAACACATAGAATTAATTTTAAAGCAGACACAGACAATGTTGCCCAGAATTACAGACATCTAATATGTAAAAAATAACAGAGATAGGATTTATATAAGCACATATATAATTTTGACTAATATGGTTTTTTAGGCATACATACATCTGTTTATGTTTTTTATTCATAAGTTAATTTAAAAAAAAAAAAAAAAAAAAAAAAAAAAAAAAAAAAAAAAAAAAAAAAAAAAAAAAAAAAAAAAAAATACACTTTATTACACAAACTTTGATACTAATCTTTTGTAACTACATTAATACATATTAAACATACAATGTTAAACTAATTTCTTTAAACATTTTTTAATACATGTATTATTGTTTTTTTTGGTTTATGTGTATATTGGTTTTTTGTATATAACACTTAATGTTATTTTTAGTAACACTAGCATTCTTACCATTACACTTTTATATTAGAACAGCTTAAATTAATATACACACTAATATTAAAATTTTGTAACTATTGTACTAACTAGATTCTTCAAAACTCTTTTATGCATGTATGTATTGTGGTTTTTTGTTTATTTTTGTATGTTGTTTCTCTGTATAACACTTAATAATATTATTACTTTTTTGGTAACACTATTATTCTTAATATTAGGATTTTGTATATTAGAAAAGATTGAAATTGACATTCACACTTATATTGGTATATGGATACATTTTTTAATAGTATAAATTTTGTAATAACACATTTTTTTAAATTTTTGAATATTTTAGTTTTAGTACATTTTTGTAAATTTTCTTTAACAAAATATTTTGAAGTTTATATTAAAAATTTGTTAATATTATAATCGTTATTCGAAAAGCCAAAAGCTAATTTTAAAACCAAAATAACAACTTTAATATTTAACTAAAATAACCTCCTGATGATGCCACACAATGGAGTGGCGAAATATTGAAAAAATTTGCAAAAAAATAAACGAAAAAATAGACCTAAAGCTTAAAAAAATAGTCTTATTTATTAACATTAAAAAGGTCAAAAAACTAGAAAAAATAGAATAATAAATAAAATTTTCGTATAAATTTTGAGTAAAAAAAAATACGAAATATTTTTTTTTTTATTACTAAATATTTTCGTTATAACAACGAGAGTTTCGTATAAGTTACAAAAATAAAAATTACGAAAGGTTTTCATTAATTTCGTAAAATATTAAAATTATAAAATTTCTTTTCTTTTAATTTGTGGGAAAATTTCGTATATTTTACAAATGAAAAAAAAAAAAAACTACAAAAGTTGTTTCGTATGTTATTGCTTGGATTATTTACAGTGTAGAAGGCTTCTAACAGAAAATCAAGTTAACTCTTTGAGTAAACAGCGGTATTTAATGTAAAATAAATTGTGGCGCAGGATAAAATATAGTCAGGCCTGAGCTACTAAAGCTTTCCTAATTTTTAAAAAAATTTTTCTTTTGAGACAAGATGATGATTGCTGTGCTAAACAATTTTTTTAAGTTGTTCATTTGTACCCTTTTAGTTTTCAGTGCTTCGAAAAAAAACTAAAATTGTTAATAAAGCTCAGTTCCTTGAAAATGAAAAAATGTTCTTTTAAACAGTTTTTATTTTTCACAATTAAAAATGTAGCTTAAAATAATATATTCAATTTCCGCGGCTAACAATTACTTAACAAGAACCCCCAAAAATATTGCTTTGCATTTTAATTCAATGTTGTTATCAGTGGTCTTTAAGTCACAGGTATAAAATCACAGTTATAAAAATATCGCTAATTTCTAGTAGAAAATCCTTTTCTTACAAAACAAAATTGTTATTATCTTAATAAAATAATTGAATAATAAGCGGTAAATTAATCAATTTGTAAATTGGATAAAAGAAGAAAAAATAAAAAAGGAATAAAAATGCCCTAAACCTATCTATTGCTGACTATGCAGTGTTGCAGCGTCATCTGAAGTTGCTACAGAATATTATATGAAATCGTTTCTGCACAACAAATCATTCATTCCATGAATAAAGTTATTTTTCTTAAAGGCTAATAAAAAACGGCCGCAAGAGGTTAACTTAAAACAATTAGAAACTAATGTCTTATATTTGCAACAGTTTCGATTCGACTCATGCTAACGGGTAAAACGATACAACCACTTAAACTGCAGTTTCCGCAATCAGTGGTAAGACAGTGTCTGCCACTTGAATATGGAACAAATTTCCAAGTTCTAATACGTTTAGTGTTTTTTTTTTTTCGTCTGTCATTTATCAAATAAAATAAAAAAAAGTAAGTATTTGTAAAAATGTTACAAATAAACGATTCTCAGTGTTGTTTTGTTTAAGTTGCATGGTCAGCATTGCTTTGTTGTTCTGTTTAAAATTCTATTCGTTTCTTATTTCTTTACAATATTTTCTTGGATTTCATATTAGGTAGTAGTTAACTAGATTATTTTGCCAGTGGTATTTGAGAATCGCACTACTTCCAAGCGCTTTAAGTGATTTAAGCTAAAAAAATATTTCTTAGGGTTTTTCGAAGAAAAGAAAACAGAAAAAATATTCAACTTCAGAGAACTTCATATGGTGCAAAGCATCAGCTTAATATTTCATTTTGTTGCCTTAAATTCTTGTTATAGTTTGGCTGTTGCTGCTGCATTGTAAAGTCTTTATTTGGTTTGAAATATAAATACGCTTCTTTGTTTTAATTTTTTTCTTTTTATTTCATTAAATTATTTTTCCCGCAATCATCATCTGCACTAAAGGAGTTTCTTGTTGGCGAAATAAATGTTGCATGTCTTGACATTGTATACAAGAGCGATTCAAGATCAGAAAGTAAAGACAAATCACCAGTTTCTTATTGTTATTGTTACACTTAATGTAACTTAATGCAAGTTGTTGGCTTGCATTTATTGGTTCTTTGCTTATTTGGCATTTTGTTTATTTTGTTTTGCATTATTTTATTATGCCTGAACATTTTTTTAAATCAAAAGTCACGTCTAATAACAATTTTAGGTATTTAAAGTTTTTTTTTTTAAAACAGACTCTTTCTTAAAGGAATTTTGACTTAACATACACAACGAGTTATATTTTTGTACACTGAGACAAAGTACACACAGGAAAAAAGTTTAAAATCGGTTCCGATTCCCAAAACGATTGAATCGATCAATAAAATTTTTAAATTCGCCCCTCTTATTGAAATAATTTTATTTATCAATTATATAAATTGTAAAAACCAAAATGGTTTTATCAACGAAGTAAATTGTAAAAACTGAAAAATGATCAAAACTAAAGCTTACTTCAAACACTTCCAATGCGTGAGTGAATTAAAAATTAAAAAAAAACAAAATTTTGTTGGTTCGGCTGGGGCTCGCACCACTGCGCCACGGCACCATGTTAAAAGTAAACCGCATTTGTTTTTATACAGGGTGTCTGGTGGCAAATTTATGTATTTAAATACGATTATTTCAAAAAGTAATAAACGGTGCGGGGGAAGAGCGGCGCCGTTGGAATTACCGATTGTGCGGTTTTGTTAGTCACTATGTCGCAGTGGTCAAGCGAGCATCGCGTGTTCGCTGTTGAGACATTTTTTAAGAGCAATGATTACGTAATTGCTCATCGACAACTTTGTTTAAAGTTTGGTATTCGGTGAATATGTGATGGATGGAGTGTAAACTTAATTTATTTGTGGGTGCAGAGATTCCCCGCAACTGCTCAGATCATGAATGCCCAACGGCCGGCGCCCAGTCGATCTTCAAGGACTCCTGAAAACATTAAACTGGTTGAAAGCAGTTTACGTAAAAATCCGTGGCTGTCAGTACAAGGAAGTGCAGCCTCACTGGGACTTCCAAGAGCGATTATTCATAAGCATTTAAAAAAGAATCTAAAGTTTCATCCTTTAAAATTTCAAATCGTTTAAGAACAAGAAGAAAGTGGCTTTGATTTAAGCAAAAATTTTTGTGAAAAAATGTTGAAGCGTTTTCGCACTGTAAATTCCATTTTGTTGGACGACGAGGCTCATTTCCCGCAACTCTCGATTGAAACACCAAAAACCATTGCATTGCCCCAGGATAACTGTTTGGCGTGCCTTATCCACGCATAAAATAATTGGACCATTTTTTTTCGAAAATTCTTGAGGCCAGGCGACCAATTTCAAATGTGAAAGTTATTGACGCACGATTACGGACTTTTTTGCCAAACCTTTGAGCTCATCCATCGTACTCTTCCCACACGTAGTTTCAACAGGATGGGGCGACTGCCCCCACAGCCAGAGCTTTGAAGAATTTGCTTCGGGGAAATTTCCTCCAAAAACTGATCAGGCGTTTTTAGGAGATCCCATGGCTACTGAGGTCGCCCGATCTTACTTCCATTAATTTCTTTTATGGGGCTACCTAAAAGATAGGGTTTATAATGACAATTCCCAATCTCTTGTGTAGCTTTTATGAAAAATATTCGTGGAGAAATCAGCTCAATTCAACCAAGTTTACTGCAGCGTGTGGCGCAAAACACAAGGCTCCATTTTGTGTGTTCAACACGACGGAAAACATCTGGATGACATACTCGTTAAAAATCCGCCTTTCAATCGTTCAATGCTCTTAATAAAACTTTGTGTCAATTATTATGTTTTTTTATTTAAGTTTGAAAATATAAATCTGCCAGCAGACACCCTGTAGTAAAAGATGTCACAATTCAATGTGAATGAATGAGTTTACTAGATATTTAAGCAAAAAAATAAAATCAAAAACTTTTTATATTTATTCAACTACAACATGTTATCAATTCTTCTTTAAAGTGTGTATTGCCCTTATAATCAACTATGTTTCTCTAGTCAGCACCCTAAGATAATTTTAATTATTTTTTTTTTTAAACTTTGAATGGCAAATCTTTTAAGCAACTAAATATATGTAATAGACAAGGCCTACAGACTAAGTACTACCATAGTTTTATATTATGTCAAGCCATTTTTTCTTTATTACTTGACTTTGTTTCTCTTCTTGATTATTATATGTGTAGGCACATATTTATGTATGTATGTTCATATGTACAAATATACTACACATACTAACATACGTTCATAGATACAAAAAATTGTTTTCTTCCTGTTCCTGTTTTTTCAAAATAATGCTATTGTTGTAAAGTCTGTTTTTATAAAAAAAATTGTTTTGTTGTTTCCTTAAAATCAAAAAAAAAAAAAATTGTCATTTGCATTGTTTTTTTTCAAGGGTTTGCGAGTTAATAACGATGAAGTTTTTATCCAGCAAAACTTTCCTTTCTCCATTCCAATTGTTTTTTTTGCTCAAAATTCTGCTCTGTTTTTCTTGTATCATTTTTTTTGCTTTTGTCACAAAGTTGCGCCATTAGGAAGTCATTCATACGCAAAGTACTTTGAGTTGAATTTTTTTCCGATTTATTTTCTGTATTTTGCAATTGGCATAAATTTTCTTAAGTTTTTCTTCCCTTCTATTTGCATATTATCTTTATTATATTTTTTTTGTTGTATTGTTTGGTTGGTGGCATGTGTACTTAATGTCCTTGTTGTGTAAAGATGTTGCATTTATATTAACCAGCATTATTATTGCCATTGAACAATAATAGTATTGAATATATAAAGTTATTGGAGTACCCAATAAGAAAAGTTTTTCAATTGTCATTGCTTATTGAAAATAAATTAAAACAAAAAGTAAAGATAAGATTAATGAATTATTTTATGTAACTTGCAAAATAACGAGGAGTAAAAAAATAAATGAATTATTAAAGAAAATGGTAAATTAATAAGAAGAGTAATCCCTAAGATGTCGTTTGATTTAACAACTAATGGGAAGTCAATTTTATTAAGAAAGAGCCTGGGCCGAATCTTATATACCTTTCACAGTGGTGTTTTTATATACCCCGCCATCTGATCCAGCTGAGTTGTAGTTGTACCGCAAATACTGAAAAAATATTTAATTTGGGTTTTAAGAAAATAACTATCCTTGTTTTTCAAATAGAAAACTTTACAAAATTTTAACGTGAAATATTTAGGTCCCTATATTTAAAGTATCCGTTTCAAGTTTTGCGACAAGAGTGACTATATTTACTGAGATATAGGGATATATGCGCAAACTTTGTCCAAAAAATGGGCTATTTTGGGTTGTCGCTTAGTCTGTCAGTAAGAAACTGATTTTGCCGATTTTAAATAGCGATTGTGTCAGAAATATTTCTGATTGTTTGATGCAAAATTGTGCGACTTTATTTGGCTCTGGAAACTTGATTCCAAGAGACACACACAGACGTACAGAGGGACATGGCTATATCAACTTCCATATCTATAAGGATCCAAACTATATATACTCACAATTTACTTACTTTAACTTCTTTTTTTCTTTTTGTGCAGAATATAAAACTATTTGAAATTTTTGCACTCCAAACTCATAATTTCAAAAAAGTACCGAAAACGTCTTGAAGTTTTTCAAAATTAATCGAACGCAGTTTGAATAGTGTTTTCATCTTTATTTATAAATCCAGAAGTTGGCAAAATTTTGGAGCCTTCCAAACGTAACTTAAATTAATATGTTGATTATGTTCAGCAACCCAACTTCAGTTAACACATTGTAAACCATTTGTTAACTAAAATTGGCAATGTTAGTCATCAGTTGCCATCTGTAATACAATTTCGGCAACTGACAACCAAACTGAAGTTGAGCTCCAATACGAAATCGACAAATAAGTTTTTAACTGTATTGGTTCAAAATGTTTAAAAAAGTACCCTCAAATTACTAAAACATAATGTGCTTCCCTTTTTTTTTAAGAAATACTTGTTTTAGTACCTAAAAGAATTAACAAATAATTTTTATCCTTTAATAAAAAATATTACCATGAAAGTAAGCAAATTTTTCGCGATGTTTTAAACACAATTTTGTTTTCTCTCTTTATTTGTACAAAAGATACAAAAAGAGCCCAAAAAACACCAATAGATTATTTTTGGTCATGCAATTATTTTCATAAAAAATTCACAGTGTAAAGGCTGGGACATTTCCATATATGCCTTCACACATAACCAAATCTTATATAAGAGGTGATTATATAAATATATACTTAGGGGATTCACAAGGTGTTTTATTTGTCCCACTGTCCCATTGTCATATTGTTTTAAAATTTCACAATGGTTTTGTTGTCTTTCATACAAAAATAGTTCTAAGAAATACTACGTGGTTTAATATGATTACTAAATTGTCACAACAACTCCACATACACCTGCGCCGAGTATCCAATAGTTGGCAAAGGTGCTAAAGCCATTCTGACAATAGGACAAATATAACACCTTGTGAATCCCCTAACTATATATTAGTTTGCAAAACAGAAGCTCTTGCCGTTTATTTATCTTGGTTTTGTTAGTGTTGATACTATAATATCTAGATGTAACTTTGTAAGGTGGTAGCGTAACTTTAGCTGATTAATGTTTACTTTGCTATTCTTTGCTTTAACAGCTAGATGCCAAAAGCTTCATATTTTGTGTCTGTGTGTTTGATTGTATTCTTTTTAAATATTAAGCTGTTTGTCCACGGATTTTAATTGTAAAAATTAATTATGGTTGCTGGTGTTTTATTACTCTACCATCTTCAACAAATAGATACACACCCCTGGCAAATATCTTTCCATTTTGACATACTATTCATTTTCTTGGCATTATTCTTAGCCAGTTCTTTATTTACGTTTTTACTCAACTATCTACACAATTGTTACACACCACGTAAATACTATAATATTCATTTAATTAGACTTGCATTGTTTTGGTTTTGTTCAAAATTGCACACAACTATAGACACTTTTTTGTACATGTACATATCCATATCCGGATATACATATGCATATGTCGTTTATTTGTAACACAACGTCATAATTTGAAAAAACAAATTTCGATAAAAACTCATTTGGAGTTTTCCATTTTAAATTTTTTATTAGAAAAGACAAGCGGCATTTTTACTTTAAATGCAAAAAGGAAAAGAAAATAAAAGACAAAACTTATACACAGCAGAAAGCATAGCATAACCAATAATTCTGCGTCATTAACTCCAAAGTTGAGTTTTTGGAGTTATGACATTGTTGTGGCAAATGAGCGATATGTGTATTTGCATTCATTAAAAATCCTCCTGTGTGCGTTGATTTAATTTCTGCAATTTTTCTATTCTTCTGTTTCGACTTTTTTCTGTCAATGTGCTTAAAGGCATTTTTAAATTGCACTGTGTTGTAATTACATGCTGCAATTTGAATTGTTTAACATTGAATTTTTAGTTAACATTATTCAAGATTTGAGTTTTTCTCTTTTCTTACCAATAAAGTTTTATTAAAAACCCACATCAATCAATTACATTTGCAATGGATTTTGTAAATATAAATCAAACAACCACGTATTATTCATGTGTAAATCAAAATATGTAGCTGCAATTGTTTTAAATTTGGCCCACAAACATGGCTTAAATATTTTTTTTGTTTTTTTATTAAATATATTCTACATATGTATTCATTATTTTTATTTGTTTATTAGTAATTTTCATGTTTAATGCAAAAAATCGTTTAAAACCTACAAGAAATGATTAGATTTCAAAACAGAATAATAAAATAATTTTAAGTTGCTAAAGCATGCAGAGGTTTTTTGCGTTTAAGTTAACACATTGTTTTGTTTGTATATTTTTTCCAACTTTTTAATTGGTTTACCACAATTCTGTTTTTTTAAAATGTGAGTTAAAGTTTAGTAACATCATACGGAAGCTCATTATTTGGTTAAAAAAAAGCAAAATCAAGTGTAACCAGAAAACGGTTAATAGAAGTATTATTACATATAAGTATATTACATTGATAATACCAAAAAAAAAATAAACTGAAGTAAAGAAAATTTGTAAACAAATTTTTAAAATTTTTTTAAATAATCAAAAATTTGTTTTTATATTTTTAAAAGTTTTGATTGCCAAATTATCTTAAAAGCATTCAAAAACTTTTTTTATATAGAACAATGAATTTATATTTTAACATAATTTAAAACAAATCATCTTAAATCATAAAACTATTTAAAACAACTTTGAATGCTTTTAAACTGCCCGGTACTGTATATCCATTAACACATTCTAATGTGTGAGTTTGTGGCTCTATTTTTCTCAAAAAAGTAAAATAAGTTTACATGTGTATGTGGGGGTGTTCTTGTGGTATTTTATTTTAATTATTACATATATGTATCTATCTTGTAGTGTACACTGATAAATGAACATGTATTTGTTGTGTAGATGTAATTTTTTAATAAAAATTTTTGTTGCATTTCGTATTCATTAACAACCAAAACCATCATAAAGACGGAGAAACTTTTGCGACATATTATCGGTAGATTTTTAGTAGATTTTTACTGTTTCGTTTTGAAGTAACTTTTGTTGGTTTTTGCATTAGAAATTGACAACTTATCTATAGCTGACTGATTTGGCTTAAATCAACTTAAGTCCTTTTTTAAAATAAACTCTGCCTACAATGTAAGGAAGTAGATTGTTGCTCCGTCAAATTTAGAAACCAGAAAAAAATTAAATTAGCAAAATAAAAACAAACTAAGAAGTTTATAAATTTAAGTCAACACTATTGCAGAAATGAGTTAAAATTCTTAACCAGATTGAGGCGTTAACAGATAGTGTGTTGATTTTTCCTTAAAGCAGTATGAAAGGATTGTGCGCAGTTCTTGCCTCATTCACTAAGCTTTCTGCTCAAAAAAGTAAAGGAAAAGATAACCAAAGCCCTAAATTATAAAAAATTGTTGGGTGATTTTGAAATGTTTTTGGTTGGTTTTAAATAATTCTCAATAAGTGTATTCAAGTTATTATATACAGAAATTATATATTTATGAGAGTTTTTAATAGAGTTGGGTTTAACAGCTCTTTACACTAACCGCTCTTTTCAGTTCAGCTCATCTTACTGAACTAGGTCGCTCTTTTAACTCAGTAATTCAATAAGCTCAGTAATTCAGTTGACTTGGTAGGTTAACATATATTTGTTATTGCAACCCTCTCTGAGCGAAACCGTGTTATATTGAAAGTATTTGAATTTAGGTAATAAAACGAAAATAAAATTTATTTAAAAAAAATTTAACTATTATAGGGCTCAGTAATGAGGGCAAATGAAACAGAAAAATAACTCAAAGAAACATCAACTAAAATACACAAAAAATCAATATGATTACGATGAACTGCTGAACTACGGAGCTAAAGCCGTTCAGTGAACTAACCCGCTCACATAGTTCAGTTTACTGAATAGAATTGAACTAGTTCGTTCATGAACTACACAACTCTAGTTTTTAAGGATTTGGTTTTAATCTGCTAATGATTTCGTATACCAATAAGTCTTATATAGACAAACCTAAATCTAAAATTAACCCGATAAATAAATTATTCTGGGATAAAATCCTAAATATAAATAAAAAATCGCTTTATTCAATTATGTTTATAATTTATTTTTATTACCCTTTTTAACGTTAATAATTTTTTAATTAATTTTAAATTGATTTAACATCTCATATGCCTTTGTGTCTGTAAAAGCAAAAATATAAGAATTAAAAATACCGCACATGTATTTTAGATTTTTTTTAAATTTAATATGAATTATGAAAAAAAAACTAAATAATGTATACAAAATTAAAATTTAAAATGAAAAAATCACAGAATAATAAATAAATCAATTGATGCGTTAATTAGTTGTGTTAAAATATAAATTTTATGCATAAAATGTTTAATAAAATCACAACTCAAATTGGATGTCCTTACATTTAATGTAAATAAAATCTGCATTTAATAAAAAGTATTAAAATAATTAAAATTAGTTTAATTAATTTGCAATGTTTTTGAAGTTTTAAATTAAAAACAAAATGTGTTGATTCTGTGCAAATTTGTAAAGTCGTAAATTAAATGAGATTTGTCGAAACAAAAAATATGTTTTTATGTTTGTGTGTATGTTTTGTTTTTTTTTATAAAAGTCAAATAACTTACCTTATATAATGTATTTGGATAAATAAAATAAATTTAAATATGATGTGTTGATATAATTGTTTATAGTTGTGGTTAACTGTAATTAGAAGAAAGTAAACAAAGTTTTAAAAACAATGTGTTTAAATGTGATTATGTCGTAAGTAGCAATTGGAAGCTGCGAAATAGCACAACTTTACAAAAATCTTAAAAATAAAAAATTACGGGTAAATAAAACTGTTTAAAATTTCGATAAATTCCTGTGAAGTATTTTTCTAACTTTTTAAATTACAAGTAACTCTGTTAACATCAATGTGATGGCATTGTTTAAAGTGTGGTCTTCTACATTAACTTAACAAATCAACAGGAAGGTTAGCGACACTGTCGTGATTTGGTGACACCAGAAATAAGAGTGAATCATGTTTGCGTTGAAAAATTGTCTTGGCAAATATTCAAGTATTAGGCGTGTGTCTAATGATTATAGTGTAGAAAAGGTATACGTTATAGTACTCTTTTATATGGATTTAATAACATTCATACGCACAGTATTCCAAAGATAATCAAATTTGGCGTTAAAATTTATTTTAAATAAAAATTTTAATAAATAAAAAGAAAACTATGACCTAAAAGAAAAACAATATATTTTCTTCTATTTTCATTAAAACAAACACATCCGTCCGATTCTTTAAAAAGTAACAAAGATATGGTTTGCATAAAAGCTGACTACGTTTTATAGATTATTTTGCAATAATACGATTCCCATCCCTGAGATCGGAGCTTTAGTTCTTTTTTCTTTTTATGTTATATTCCTACGTATGGGCATCAACCGTTTATAGGGTTTAATCTGAGTGTTCCTTATTAGAAGCAGATGGTTCTGTTCGGTTGTTTTCAGCCAATTTGTGGCGCAAAAATCCGTTTAACCTCTGACCCTTACTTGAAGTTGTTAAATATTGAAATTATTTTTGAGCGTAGAAAAATGCCGCACATACGCATAATAAGAATTGTAGTCATAAATCAAAGTGTGAATGAATGTCGCAGATTAAAAAAATAATACTCCATTATATTTTGATAACTTTTAGATAAAAGCTTGATTTCTTAAGTAATCCGAATCGACCCTAAATACGAATCGCACTTGAAAATGTCAAGTATAAATAAAGTTCTTAATTTTAGAATGCGTTTTTTTCTGTGTACCCGTTTGGTATGAGTGCTTTAGCACGCAAAATATATATAAGAACTATTATTTACTATAAACGCTTTATAGTTTTGTAATACCTTGAATTATTTCTGTAAAAACGTAAAAACTTTTTATTCAATTTTTTTTTGTAAATTTAAGCATTTTTTAAAATATTTTTGCTTAACAAAAATTCTTTGCAACTTTCTGTGTTTATTAAAAATTAACAAAAAACTTCTTTCATTTTGCTGTTATTTTAAACATTTCTTTCAGCAAACACCAATTTTCAACTCTAAAATTTTAACACCTACGCCATTCTCTTGTGAATGACTATATCTATTGAACTGACACAGAAAATATTTAAATTTATTCAGCTAAAAGTACAAAATGGACAAATAAAAAAACACACCAGTATGCTTTAAAGGATAAAATTCGATTTTGAAGTTTTCATTTGGTAAGAATATGTACGTATGTATGATGCTGGGTAATGAGAAGAATAAGCAAAACGAGCTGTTAACACAATAGATAACAATTGATAAAACCAAATACTACAATAAATATTTTGTCTTAACTATTAAATGCAAACAGTTAGAAGGAAATTAAATTTGTTAAAATAGGTTAACAAGATTACTAATCTTTGAGGGCTTAGCTTAACGAATAACCAGACAGGCAAATAAAAGAAAATATTCGGAGGATTGTGAAAGAGGCCACTTTTGTTTGATTTCTACAGAACTTAATAAAGTGAAAACTAAAAGATATTAATTTCTCAATTTGTAAAAAGTGAGATTTTAGCAAGTATTGAACTTGAGCCTAAAGTAATAATAATAAAATTGTCTTCAAAGTTTTTTATTTCAATCAAGATTTATATATGGTTGCTGGCAGCACGGTTGAATGTGATTTTTGGGAGTAGGGAGTTATGATAAAAATTTAATAGGTTTTAACAAAGTTGCATTAATTGCCGGAATAAAGTCTTGAATTTGTGGAAACTTTATAGAGATAGAATAAGAACTAAGAAAATTGAGGTAGATATAGCTTATTCCAGGGCAAGAAGTTCGATTATCACTAGTTTCAATTGTCACAGCCGCTATATCACAAAAGCTTTCTGCACCAAAATTTGTTAAATTATAATAAAAAATATATACCACTTTGATAAAAAGAGTTTAGGGATACCAAGCCGGAAGGCCTGACAGACATATGATCGACTAAATCTATTTGTATAAAGGAACAGAGCTAATGATTGACTGACTGACTCATTTGTAATCGTATAGCCCAAAGGCGTATAGCTAGAGATTTGAACTGCTTTTCCCAATTTGTAGATCTCCTAAGATGGAATTTCAGGAAATTCTAAATCAAAGGGGATAAAAATGGATCAAGTATGAAAAAATCCAAATGCTAATATATCTAAACTATACACGACAAAAAAACGTTGTATTTTTCACAAACAATAAGCGGACCTGTATTTGGCACTTTTTCGAAGCTTAGAGCGAAAAGGGTAAAAACTGAATTTTGATTGTGCCTGGACCCAGGCAGGTTAATTTCAAGCAAATACAGATTAGAAAACAATTCAAATTACGTTTAAAATGCCTCAAAAAAAGAATGTGGTTTTGTTATTTTTTTAAATCCTAGGCCTCTACGGGTACAAAAAGGAAGAAAATTATATATATTGGTAACATCAGATTGCATTCGGAAGTCAACTTAGTGGTCAAAAAGTAATTTTTTCCCCCAGAGTCCCCAAAAAGTCCTTTTTCTAATTTCTGTAAATTTTTTCCATTGTTGTCAGATTTTGATTTATAGGTATGAAAATAAATTAAAGAAGTATTTTATTTATATTTTTGATATATTTTTACATGTCCTTAAAAAAATAAAATATGAGATAGTGGATTAAGATTGTTAAAAATAAAATAAATAAAAAAAATAAAGTATTTTGTTTAAAGTTATATTCAAAAATGCACCTACAAAGAAGCGGGATAATTGCTTGCCGATTAATATAACCAAATATGGTTCTTAATGTTTGATGTTTTTAAATTAGCACAAGCTCTTAATTCTCTTTTTATGGACAAGAAATTCCGTTAAAAAATTTCAAGCTTAACTAAATTATTTACTGCTTATTTTTATTTATTGTTGAACTAATTGTTTTTGATACAAGTTTTTGCTTCTTAATTTGGCTTAAGTTCATATAATTTCTTTTTATAAGAAGAAAATAATATTTTTTCGTTAATGTTGATAGAAAATTTTTATTTGAAAAAAGCTGATTTTCTACCAATACTAGCCGAGTAGAATGCGTTTTTGAAAGCAGCTATGCAATTTCATCATCAGTACTCTTTGGACGGTAGTAGTGTCTTTTGGCTGTAAACGTCAACTTTTTAACTTACACGTAACAGAAAAAGGAAAACGGAATGTCTTTTTTCCTGCTTTTTTGTTTTGTAAGTTAGGACGAAGTTTACTTTTCCATATACACTTTGCTTATTTGTATTAAAAGTCTCTTTGGCAACACTTGAATAACGGTCAGGAATCATCATCATCGAAAATGCATTCTACTCGGTTAGTATCGGTAGATAACCCTACTTTTTTTTCAAATAAAAAGTTTCTTTCAACATTAACGGAAATGTATTAATTTCTTCTAATAAGAAGAAGTTATATGATTTAATTTTGCGAGTGTCATCTTTGATGCTTTTATCTTAGTTTACTTTAGCTTTTCATAAAAATTTATAGTCAAAGGGGTGATTTCACTTTAACATTAACCTCAAAAATTAATTTTTGTTTTACTTGATTTTTCTTTAAAAAAACTGAGGATTTATTGAAACAACAAAACGTGCATGCAACACAATAGTAAAGTGCTAAAGCAAACAAAAAAATTTAACCTGGCCTAATCAAAAAAATTTGAAATTATTTACATTTGTGCTGTTGGTTTTGGTAGCCTCTTACATTTGCAACATTAAACTTCTAAAATTCATTTTGGTTACAGTCGTAATCTTAAAACTTATTGTGCATTAACATGTACATACGTACAACTAAAATAAAAAAATATATTAAAAAAAAGAAAGAGAAAAAGCTTAAAATTTGTAATGAAAAAAAATTGTAGTAAAAAAGAAGTGACAAATTTGATGACAATAATATTAGTTTGACTCTTCTCGTATTAGTTCTTAAACGAATAAAAGAAAATATACAAAAAAGGGAATAGAAAAGTGAAAGATAATGCATAAATGCACTTTGACTTTTCCTTTTTGATACAAGAAAAAAGTCTCGATTTTTGTTTATATCAAAATGATCTTCTTAAAAATGCAAGGAAAGTTCATTTTTATTTGATTTTGTTCAAGTTTAAAAGGAAAAACGACAGAATGAATTATGTGCAAGAACCCAGCAAGAAACTACATTATTGCGATTCTTTTGTCTATTTTGCTAAAATTTTCACTTCCTTTTTTTATCTATATCCTGGTTTTTCGTGTTGCAAGAAAAAAAAAGAAACTTCCTTAAATTAAATTTTGCATGCTGAGCAGACCATTGAATAACTTACTACTTGTGGAACAAATATTAGAAAAAATAAATAAAATTAAGAAAACAATTTTAGAAAATATTTAATGTATTTTATTTATAAAAAAGTGATGGGAACGAAGATATAATATTAGGCGCTAAACTAAGCCCTAAAGCTTGTACTTAATGTAAATATTTGGAAGTACTTATTTATCATAAAATTTTTTATATACAAAAAAGTGCTTAACAATAATACTGTATTATGTTGTAGGCATCGTTTTTGGCTACAAAGAGAAATACATTATTGTTAAGATTGCTGAACATCTGGAAAAAAAATTTCAGAAGGGACTAGATAAGCAAAATCTTAATTTTTTATGTGAATAAAGGAATTAAGAAAATGACAAAAATAATAAAGTTATTTGACATTTAACAATTTGTTGAAAAAAAAATGTTTATAGGGTTTGAAATATGAAAGTTTCGGCAAAGTTAATAAAATATTTATTTTATTTATCATTTTTGAAACCAAGCCTGAACCCGAACCTCAGTAAAATTTTTATTGTTCGGTAGAACATGACCAAAGCCCAAGCCCACAACAATTTATAAACATATAACAGTTTAATAAAACCAACTGATATTCAATTAAAACAAACAATGTATGAAAGCATACATACATACATACAAACATATGTATATGATTGTACCTTCATCCGATTGTCTGTTTGAAGCCACTGCCAATATCACGTATTGCAATTTGAGAATTAACAAGGAGTAAAACTTATTTAATTTAACTTTTTGTTTAAGATTGCTTGAGACTTTTTTGTTAACAAACTCATTTAAAAACTTTTTAAAAGTCAATACTTTTTAAATGGAATTTTGTTTTGCTTTTTAAAATTTGCATATTTATGTACCAAATGGTATTTACAAAATTTCTTTTTTGACTGTTGGTAAGAAAATTAAAAATAAAAAAAAAAATTAATAAAGAGAATAAATAGTTTACTTTTTAATTTAATTATAAAGTAAAGTTTATTTTAAATATACTTTAAAAGATATTTGGTTAAAAAAATTACTTAATGGCTCTCTGCTAACGCCACTGTTAAAATCGCCACAATATTTCATCAGACAACGCTCTATTTAGTTTAAACAAGGCGCATGCATCAGGTGGGATCAGTTCAAAAACAACTAAACCGTCATAAGAATGTCAAAAACAGGTAACCTGACAGATAATAAAAGCCTGACTGTAAAAGTTATATTTTTTTTTGGGAAATATTTGAGAAAAAAATTTCTTGTGGTTTCCATACCAAAAATCAAAACATATTTTATTATGAAATTTGTAAAATGAATTAATTTCATGTAATTAAGAGGTTCAACGAAATCAAGTGCATATACGGATTAAATAAATTGACATATTTGTAGTCTTGTGTCTTTGGTTTTATTAAAAATCACCGTGGAACTCTATCCGCCAGGCGTACCGCCGCAAACACTCTCTGTTTCCTGGCAAATTTCAAGATAATAATTAAAAGTTTATATATTAATAAATATTGTTATTATAAGTGAAAAACTAATTATTTTTACAATTTTATTCACTAAGTTGTAAGTAAAAGGTTTCAATCAATTATCTGCTTATAAAACTTTTTCACTTAAACTAATAGAAGCATAACTAAAAATTTTTATATATTTTACTTAAAAACTTAGTTGATTACTTCTAGATTTAGAACGTTAAAAATGCAAAAAAAAGAAGAAAGAAAGTTAAAGTCGGTCAAGCCCGTTCATACTCTACATGACCTTTTTATGGGGGCTTTATGAAAAAATAGACCGATAATATATGTATTTAGCATAACAGTTGGTGCAAGATTTTGAGAAGGTAAAGTAATGTTCGAGCTTATTCTGGGAGGACTTTTGTACAAGGGCCATATAAAAAAATGGAGCGATTATAATTTTGTGTAAGAAGTGAGTTGAAAAATTTATAAACACTATTTCAGCAAATATTTATCGTCAGTTCAACAGATTATTTTTTTTCCAATTACGTTAGTTTATACATTTTCTAAATCATTAGTTTTCGTGTATTTTTTCGGTCGAAATGGAAAGCGAAAAAGGTTTGCGAGAATAATCTTAAATAAACTTTCAAAAAGTTTACAGGTTTATACTTAAATAATTTTAAAAGCTATTAAAAAGTATAAGAAAGACTTGAGCATTACGAGTAAGGACCTTTCTGTATTAAGGTCACTATATGTTTGTATGTATGTAATTTCTTTTGATTTTTTTTTACTATTTTTTATTCACTGTTCAAAAAGGTAAGTATGTTATTTTTAGAAGTTAAAAAAAGCTCCATATTTAAAGTTTAATGAAGCGTTCTTAAGGGGTCTTTGATTATTTGTGTTCAACCAAAAAACGTGTAATATGTTTTAATGGGTTAACATCTTCGTATATGGGTACTTTCACGTAAGAGAACACATATGCATAATAAAAAAAAAAAAAATAACCATTTTTTAACTTAAAAAAATTGTTAAAAACAAAACAAATGATTTATATTTACTTTTAAATAATTTATCAATAGTTTTAAACATCAGACACTGAATAATCTGCTCCGCTTCTTTTCCAGTTTTAGGAAGAAACTTTTTTGAGGCAATACAGAGCTTAATACAAATGAGAATACTTTTTACAAATACTTTAATAAAATGACTGTGTTATACCCGTCACAGTCTTATTAAAGTATTCACAGAAAAAACTGAGTTGTAGAATCAGTAACAAATTTCAGAGAATCAGTAAATATTTTGTCTGGCTGAGGACCTACAACGAAAGTTGTAAATTTAGACAAACAATTTTGCAAGAATTTTAGCTTCTGTTAAAAAATTTTGCTGAGCTGGTTAAATATTTTATTTGTCTAGGCGAAAATTTTGTTTGATTTAAAAATCAAATAAAAATATTATTAGAGACTATTAAATAAATTGACTAAAAAAATAAATTATTTTGAACAAGAATTTGTTTGAAAAATTTTTTTGTAGTTTTTTGTGTGTTTTGACGGCATGATATCCTCTCAGCTTGTAATTTTATTTAGTTTCGATTAAGAAAAGAAACGTCTAACATTCTTCGCAATAACACATTTTTATGAATCATTATATGTTATTAATTTAAAATGTTGAGTACTTAAGCTATAAAATGTGAGTAAAACGCTCACACCCGTCACTATGAAATTGCGTATATATTCGCCTAAATGTTAAATTTTGCCTCCAAAAATACATATTGAAGGACTATTTTTTTAAAATAATTATTAATAAAATTAATTAACTGTAAATGTAAGCTATAAATTCTAAGTAACTAAAGGATTGAATTGACTTTATAGTGCTGTGTTAGCTGTTGTACTACCCACAGACGACTAGAACAAGTTTAATAAAATTTTCTTTTAAAAAACAACAGAAATTAAAATTCTGTTATTTTTAAGGTTAAAAAACTTTTGCTATTTGTTGTACCTGAAAAAAATTTAATATAAAATTATTCCCAACAAATTATTTATTGAGTTTTAATATAAATATCCTTGCATTGAATATAAAAATTGAATATTTTTTCTTTTTTTTGTAATTTGCAGTAAAATAAAAATAATTAAAAAAAGAAAACAAAAATGTTTTTTCAACGATTTTCTCTTCGTTTTATTTTTTGAGGCCAAAAAATTCTGGTCATTAAGGATGCTATTTCAGCAAAAACAAAAGAAAAGAATATAAAAAATGCTAAATAATAAAACAGAATAGATTCAAACAGATAAATTCAATAAATGAATGGACAAATGAACGAATGAATGAATATTTTTGTCAATTTCCATTAAGATGGTGATGATTTTATGTTGCAAAACCAGCGACATAATTTTATTATTGTTTTTATTGTTGTTGTTTATCCCAGGACTTTAGATTTTCTATTATTGCCGTTTTTCACTTCTTACGAAAAAAAATTCCACTTTAATAAAACATACCTTGCCAGTCATTATTACATTTAAATGAACCATAAAATTGAATGGATGTCGGTAATGCCAAGCAAAAAAAAAAAAATTGGTTTGACATAGAGGAAAATTAAATGAAAGGTTGCTTAAATTTTGTTTTTCCCTACAGATTTGAAGGCATATTTAAATAAATTGTATTTCCCTGAATAAAAAGACAAAGACAATGAATATTTCATTGTACTAAGCACAATTGCCATTTTATTAAGCACTGATTTATTTCGGCAATTGTTTGTAAAGAACTTTATCTATTATAAACTCAAGCTTTTATTGATAAAATAAAATGTTTCTTTTATAAAAAAAGTGAAGGTTGATTTCGTTTATCAAGGGGGTACTTTTTCTACTTTTAATGTTAAAAATAAAATAATCTCGAAGATTTATTTAAAGCCTGTTTTTACAGTAACGTTTTTTTAAGTTGTTGGCGTTTTATGAAAATATCATCAATTCAACCCAAAAACGGTTTAAAATTGTCGCCTACATTTATGTGTTTAGCACTTTTTGATTTTAGAACGAACTTTGGGCCAACCACAGAAGAATGAGTTTTCTTCCTATTGGTTACAAAATACTATTCAGTGTATTGTGTAAAAGAGTAAAATATAAGGTCGGCAAAATAATTTGTCTATATCAGTGCGGCAAATCCACCTTGGACCAGGCATAAACACAGACTTTTGGGTAATATTTTTAAAATCCTCTTAGAAAAGGTTATATGAGACGCAAATTTGAATAGAACTGGCACACTTTACACAAACAGCAAATGTAGCTTGCTTACGCCGACGATATCGACATAATGACCTTTAAAAAATTTGGGAAAGAACTGGCCAGGGTGGGTCTGGCCGTATATAATATAAAACCAAATAGATAATATTAATGCACAAGGGGTCTTGTAGACTTGGGCAGACAGTGGAAGTTGAAAACTACAACCTTAAAACAGTCAAGGACTTTATCCTTCTCGGTTACGTTATAAACAAAACAAACAACATGAGTTTTGAATAAAAAAAATAGAGCAATATTGGCTAACAGATGATTCTTTGAACCAAGTTAGTAGTTAAAAAATTAAAGCCACCTCCTGACAGACAAAAATCACTCTCTACATGATACTACTACTACCTGACTGTTATATGGTTTTGAAACATGGATTCTTGCGGAAGCAGAGCAGTGCTTGGAGTGTTCGAGAAAAAATTTCTTTAAAAATATATATGAAACGAAGGATAAAGCTTGCACGCAGATGTTTTTGCGGGTTAAGCAGGCAGTTTGAAAGAAGGGCCATCTCTTTAGACTCTCTTAATACTTGTGATACCCGCAGTTTTGTACGGTGCCAAAGCACAGTTTTTTGCAAAATCAGGTAAAGTGTGTTGGACGTTCTCGAGAATAAAATACCCTGCGAAATCTATAGGACCCCAGACGTTGCGGGAGAGCCAGTAAACGTCCAGCTCAAAAAACATTCAAAGATCTATATGAAGGAAAGAAAATATAGAAACAAATATAAAAATTATTTGTGAATTATACTGGAGACAGCACACAAAGGACCAAGCTGTGTGGGAAACATTTTATAAGCAGGCCAAAGGCAACAATAGGTCGTTGTGCCATCTAAGTAAGTAGGTTAACTTAACACATTAAATTATATCACCATGATATGTTTTCTAAAAATGAATTTGAAACAAAAGCTAATTAAAATGTACTACATTAATAATATCTTCGCTTTCTAAAGAGGAAGTTGCTAAGTAAATATCCGTTCTTGTGTTAATGACAACAATAACTTTGCCAAATAATAAATATTCAAAGAGAAACCATGTTAAAATATTTACAAACACAAAAAATCTGCCAAACAAAACAGGGTTTAAAAATACAAAACACTTTAACCCGCTACATCGTAAGTGCAGTTAAGACATATGCATGCTCTAAATTTAATGCATTAATTCAAAGGGGTAACATGATCTTAAAAATTAAAACTTATATTATTTCCTTAACAAACTCAATCTAGAAACTATATTTTTCTATTTTTCAAAAAGTACCAATAGAAATCAACACATTGTTTTCGGTCTAGTTAGTTGACGTTGGACCTTTATCACGGGAATAGTCCTTAAAGAAAAAATCCAATAAAATAGGGTAATTACTTTTTCTTTGCTAAGTTGACTTTCTACTTTTGACCAATCGTCCTTAATTTTTTTGAATTTCTAGGCTTAAAATTTTACAACAGAAAAAAAATTACCAAAAAATTATTTTTGCCCGCACATTTGACATACAACCTCTTTATTGGTCATAATTGGTTATATTTCATAGTTTTTTACTTATAATTTTAAAATTTGGAAAACATACCCTAAATGTAGAAGAGTAGCTTATGCTTACCTAATTGACTTCCGACACCTATAACACCTAATAATCTTAAAATTTCCGAAAAAGTTTCCAATACTTTTTGAAGACCTGAGAACGTAATTTGAAATAATTTTCCTAAGTACCTATTTCGCCAATTTTTATCCCCTAAGAATTCGAATATTCCTAAATAGAACTAAAATTTTAAGTTTCAAGCTGTACGATAGAGAATAAGCCAGTCAGCCAGTCAGCCAGTCCTTAACGCTATTCCTTTATATATGTATATTTATATATAGATATCAGCAAAACATATACATAAATGCATTGTGTTGTTGCTCAGTTTATTAGCACTCAACAAACTTTTAGAATATTTACATATAAAGATACAAACATACTCATTTACGTTAACAACCATATAAATTAAGTATATGGGAAATTCCAGGAAAAAAGTAGTATAACGCCAGATTGCATGTATCTTTTTTCAGCGGAATGCTTATGTTTTTATTGCAATTACAATTTAAATGAATAAAGAGATTTTTCATTAATAATTTGTATACATATTAGAGGCCTGCATTAAGTCCTATTTCAAGCTAATTCAAGACCCGGATGATTTTCTAATTCTTGTGCTGTTTTGCGATTCAACTGTTTAAGTGCTGTAATGTAGAGTAGCTGGCACAGTTTGTGTGATGCAATGTAGTGTAGTTATGAATAAAGAGTGGTGTCATGATGTGTGGTCGGTAAAAAAATGACTGTGATGATGTGTGGTCAACAACAACAAAACTGTGTGTATTACACTCAATGTTGAATGAATACATAAACGAACATATATACAAGCAGGCAAATAAATTCAAAATTTGTACGTAAGTAAATTACATTACATACATACATTAAAAAACAGCCCCCGTTTTTAAAACTATCACACCAGGAACATCCCAGTAAAGTTTCGAGATGAATTGAAATTGAAATGTGTGATCATGATGTGACGTTGTTGTTAACTTAATTGTGCTTAAGTGTAAATATTTTTTTTATTTAAGTTAAGTAAATAAAAGAGATGGCGAACAATACAGCACAGCACTTATTGTTGTGTGTGCAAACGTAAGGTATATAAAATGATTTGAAAATGCAAGATGATTCCTTATTTAGTGACGTCTCGAAATAAATATAGAAATTGAAGTACTTCCCTAACAAACAAGAATAGCGCGTTCTGGTGTTACGTTACTTTTTCCTGGAATTACCCATATTCGATTTTTTTATATATACTTACATTCATGCACCCTTGTAACTATATTTGTGCATATCAATGGTGCAAAAGAGTATCAACAATGGAAAAAAGAATACAAAACAACTATTCGCGGTTTAATTTAAAACATATGTATACAATGAACTCGTTATGCAAAAGAAGTTGCAACATTTTTTACACTTCACTCCACAGTTTTGAAGTTCTTCGCACAAAAAATAGATAAAATTTAAAATCAAAAATTAAAAAAAAAAAAAAATTCGCCGTTTCGTTTTAGGCGCTTGGCGCATGACTTTGTATATAATACGACATCACAATAAACATATCAAACAAAGTTGTATTGTTTTACAAGAAGTTTCGTATGAAAAGCAACAGCAAAATTTTTGTGCTATTGTGAAATTATATGACAATAATACAATATGCTATCGTATCGTACCTTGTGAATTCGCCAAATATTTATTACCAATTCACCTTAAATTAAAATTCCCACTCCCGGTTTGGTTTAATGCTATCAAATAACATGAATGCCAACTTTAGTTGAAGAAGAACATATAAAAGTAAAAAGCTTAAAAGTTTATTTATGTTTTAAATATTGTCAAAATTCTTTAAACGTGAAAAGGTTTCTTAGTTTTTTTATTTTTTACGCTCGAAAAATATTTATGTGCGTTTACGTTTCTAAAAAGTTTATCAGAGTAAATTGGCTGCATTAAACTGACGTTTTCCATTTTGCATTTAACATACAATAAACTAACAATACAATAAAATTCTCTATTCACAACGATAAGCCATACGACAGAGCTTGTGAATTGGACAATTGTAATAAAATATAACTGTTTCTTCATTTAAAGATAACTTTACGGAATACATACTTCTTAAATAACTTACAGTCAATTACTATAATAATTTTCTGGGTGTAAAGACAAACTTAAGCCTACAACAAACCCTATAAAAATTTTTTTTGATTTAATTTTTTAATTTCCAATTAAAAAAGTTATATAGTTTATTGAAATCTATTCAGAAACCAATTAATAATTAAAAAAAAGGTTAATTAAAATACGTTGTTTGTCTATAGTTTCAATAAAATGAATTTTTAAGTGAAAAATTAATATTATTTTACAACCTTGATTATCATTTCCTTGTGATAAAAATTTTAATCACAAGGAAATTGAAAATAGAAATATTTGTACACGGGAATTTTTGTCATTGAAAATTAAAATCTGTGTTTTTTTAGCTATTAATATTTTGAATACTGTAAAGTTTCAGCATTCCAAAATCTAAAGTGAATCTCGTGTAAAATATTTAAGCAACTTAGTTTGTACTAATGGTGCTTTTATTATTGAAAAAGTACTTTTCATAATTTCTTAAAAGTAGTTTAAACATATTCTTTTAATAGTTCAAATTTATTAACAAGTTTTGAAAAAGATAAATTCAATATTTAATTTAAAATTTTACAAGTTTACATATTTAAAAACTGCAGGGACTATGTTAGTGTTCATAAAATAGCAGTTGCATACTAATTATGTATGTCTATAGTATTTTAATTTAAATGAATAGGTATATATTTGAGTGAAAATGTATTTCTGTTAAATTTTTTTAAAGGCATTTATACATTGCACTTTATGTCCTAATTCAGTAGCTTTAGCAGCAAATTAAAGGAATTATTTCTTATGGTAAACGTTCTTATTTAAAAAGTCAAAATTATAAATATTCAACTTTGGATATCATGAGAATCCTCAATCTGTTTAATATTTGCAGGATTTAAGTTTACTAAATACAGGGTATCTGGTGGCAGATTTATATTTTTAAAATTAAAAAAAAATATAATAATTTACACAAAGTTTTATTAAGCACATTTAACGAAAATACGGATTTTAGTTTTTATAGAGTGTGTCGTCCAGTTGTCTTCCGTCGAGTTAAACACACTATTCAAAATGGAGCCTTGTGTTCTGCGCCACACCCTGCAGTTAACTTGGTTTAGTTGAGCTGATTTACCGACGACCTCGGTGGCAATTCAATATTCCCAAACCTACTAATCAGCTTTTAGAGCAAATTTTTTCGAAGCAAATTTGTCAAAGCTCTGGTTGTGTGTAGTCGCCCCATCCTGTTGAAACCACGTGTTTAAAGAGTACAATAAATCTGCTACCAGGTTTGGCAAAAAGAATTCCGTAATCATGTATTTATTACTTTCACCGTTAACATTCGTCCTCGAAAACTTTCGAAAAAATGGCCCATTATCTCATGCGTGGATAAGGGTAACTAAACAGTTACCCTGGGGTAATGTAAGGGTTTTTAATGTTTCAATCGAGGGTTGCGGGCTCATGGATACCAGAAACGGCAGTTTTGCCTATTAACGTGGCCGTTTAAGTGAAAATGAGCCTCGTCGCTCCAAAAAATGGAGCTTACAGTGCGAAAACGCTCTAGGGTAGGCTCTTTTTAATTTTTTTGCTTTAAGATTTGAATACTTAAACTGAAAGTCCATACAACGCATCAACGCATTCATCGCGCTAATGCCTTCTTGCGTTCTTAACTTTTGGCACATTTTTGCGTTTTAAGCAGAGTAAAAATTTTCTCAAGAGTGAGCGATAAAAAAACACCATTCATGAAAAATCTCGAGAGTGAAAAATCCTAAAAAAAATTTTTTCTTCTCACGTTCATAAAAGAGCGTGAAAAAATTTTTGCCAACCCTCACTCACTTATGAGAAGTTTGTCGTTTTTTTTTCACGCTCACAAATCACAAATGAAAAATAAAAACCAAATTTTATTTCTCACTCACAAATGAATGAGAAATTTCTTCTTTTCACTTTCGATTCATTCTTTTATGAGTGCGAGTGTTGCTTTAATATTTTTCACGCTTTGTAACAGAGTTGCCGGAAAACAATTTTTTAAGCGTGTGAAATTTGTACTACCAATAAGAGTAAAAAAATTCTTGCATTTACATAATTTTTTTTTATTTTGCTGCTTGTATATACTTATATGTTGTTAAATTTAAAAAATACGACATATCTACGTTTTGATCAGTCTTTTGAATTTCTTTTTAATTAAGTGACTTTTAATGCTATTTGAAAAAAAGAAATATATATATATATAACAACCACAAATTTATAATAAAAATTACGTTTGTTTCCCAGAGTAAGGCAAAAAAGCTATTTTAAAAGAATTGCGTTACTTCATTTTTATACTGAGGAATCGATATATGTAGGTTTATAAACAATAATAAATAAATATTAACATAAAGGAATACTTATAGCAGTATTTATTGTGAAAAAGTCATATTTATAAAAAAATTGTTTTTGTTAAGAAACTTAAATAATACATTATATTTTATGTTGTGATTTTTTAGAAATATTATAGTCTTTACTGACACAAATTTTCATAGCAAGCTTTAAAAATATTTTTGAACTGTTTTCCTAAATTTTTAATTGACGTTTTCCAATAAAAAAAAGTATTTCTTGTGTATTGTGTTCAAGGTCGTAACTGCTCTTTTTTTTAATTTACCTTACTTTTGCTAATGGAACTCCTTCAAACTCTTAGGTTCTATTAAATTGACCTGAAAAATAGAGTTTTAAATTGTTGAACATAAAAAGATTTGCGTGTGTATTGTATAATAACCACCACAATTTTTTGTAACAATATATCCAATACCTAAAAGGATGACAGACAGGCAGGTACTAAATACTTTCCAAATTAGTGGAAAATCCCAAACAAAATTAAATGATGAACAATTATCTTTAATGGTGGTAAAGCCGAATGCAATTTTTTCCAATCCTTTTAAAATTTGAATGAGTGTGTGTAACAGCTCTATGTTTATTGCAATATAAACATTAAACGTTTGTAAAAGATCCTTATTTAGATTTTAAATAGCGTGAAGTGAATAACAAACAATGCCTAAAAGACAATTTAATTTTGAAAAATATGTGTTGTACGATGCATCTTCAAAAAAAAAGTATTTGCGTAATAGAATCGTGCAAAAAGGAACTTAGTTAGAAAGTGAAGGGAAATATCAAAAGACATTACAAACTACTTCACAAACAAGATATACAAAGTAATGGTGACGATGCTTTTGTTTGTCACTGGAGTAATGCTCCCCTTTTTGTGAAACCTTAACCGCATATTTTTATTACTAAAATCATTAAATCGGATTCATTGAAAAATTTAAATGAAATGAAGTTAAATAAATGCAAATAAACCACAACGTATAACAGTGCCTGGTTTTTTAATTTATTAAAAACATGTTTTTAAAAAAAAATTATTCCTACTTTTTTTAAGCATTTCAAAAACTATGCAACAAATTTTTACATATGGCAGCACCAGTAACATGACCAAAAAATTTTATGTGTACACATTTATGAATGCTTCGCGAAAAAATTCATTTATGATTTCTCACTTATGAGAAGTACTCGAATTTGATGCTTTTCATTTATGTTCGTGAAAAGAAAAAAATATTTTTTCTTTTCACTTCTCATTTATGACTGGTGAAAAAAAAATTTTTTTTCTCGCTCGAGAGTGAGAAGGCAAAAAATGTTTTTTAAAAACTCATTCATTAATGAAAAATTGCTGCAGTAAACACAGCGCTCACACTCGTTCTCACGAATGAGAAGTGAGTGAGCAATTTTTAACTCTGGTTTTAAGTTACATGCAGGGCTTTGACGCGTAAGGCTTTGACGCAGAAATGTAAAATACTTACAGGTATTACATAATGATATGTGAAAAAATGGAAAAAAAAATTTGTACTCAGTGTAAAGGTTGGTGGCATAAAGTTTTACAAAAATGCAAGGTTTTGTCGAAATACAGTAATGTTCGAACTAGTTATAACCCAACATGCTTATTCCGGGCTGAATCAATAAACCAACCGATCCTCACTACAAACAAAAGGTTTCGCGTTAGTGCCAAAAATCTCACCTATTGCAAAACTAATTAAAATATCTTTCCAATCTCGGCTTGTACTTTAATTACAAGAATACATGGGCACCCAGCCGGTGGGACGGGCAGACATAATCACATCGACTAATGAACTGCTCCTGAGTCGATCAGGTTGCTTGAAGGAGGGTCTCAGACCATTATTTTTGGGCGTTAAAAACATCTGTACAAACCCATTATTTCCCTGCCACATATAATTAAATTAAAACAGTTTTGGGCTGCAGCTAAAAAGTTTAAGAAGCACCTAAAAGACTTCACTGTCTTAAGTTATGGCGTGCAATTTAAAAAAATGTTGGGCCTTAAAACACATATCTTTTCTGTTTTGCTTAGATTCTTTGCTAAAGACTTATAAATATTTTTAATTTTCCCTTTGTTCACTGTGTAGATTTTTAAATATTAATAAAGCAAACGAATGGGTAAACAAAAGAAACAAAAAATGGTAGTAATTACTTTAATAATGATGTAGCAATACCAGGGAGTTGTAAAGGAACAAAAAAAGGAAGGTGGACAGACAGGCAGGCAAATATACTTGCATATGTATGTATAGACATGCAATTTTGATAGAGATTGACTAAGTGACTGACAGACAGACATTAAAAATTTTTAACAGACATGGAACAGACTCATAGTGCAAACAAGAAAAAAAAAACAACAATAAATACAAGTTACTAAATATAGGGGTTCTACTTTAAAGCTTTATTATCTGGTTGTTAAACAAAGAAAAAAAAAACAATAATTTGAAATTTTTTTTTGTATTTTCTGTATTGTTTATCTACTTTTTAGAGTAACTGCTGTATTGTGCTGTCTTATTGCTTTTCCTACTTAAATGCAGTGATTTGCGCTCCGCTGCATTCGAAATGTGTCAGTGAACACAAAAAAAAACAAGAGAAAACATTAAATAATACATACTCGCTGTAAAGGAGTTAATAAAGGAACTAGGCAAAGTGAAAAAAAGCTTAAAATAAAAACTAGCAATTAAAAAAGTCCTTTTTTTTATAAGAAAGAAGTACAAAATTTGGTAATTTTTATCTTACATATAGTTGGTACTTACATTAAAACTCCATTGTTGTTGAGGATGTATAAAAAAGAAGAAACAAATCCTGCAAAAAAAGGGGAAAAATCATATAAAATAAATTAAAATTTAAATTGAAAAACTTTTTATATTAAATAATGTTTAAAAGTTTGTCTTATAAGAATTAAAATGTGCAAAAGAAAAAATATATTTATTTTATTTTTAGCTGTAAAGGAAATAAAGAAAAGAACAACTAGTTAATAGTGAGTACCTTTTTTCGAATGCTTAAAGTTAAAAGATTTTTTTCTGCTTTTTCTACAAATATATTTTTTTTATTATTTTTTTCTTTTTTTAATAAAATATTTAACAGTGAGGAATGAGTCAAGTGCAATTTTAAACTTAAAATGTGGAAAATGCTACGACTGAAAAGGCGTTTCTTAACTTCCTTCTAAAAGGTGGGTCAAAAGAAATCACCCTATTTGAAGCTGCTCTTCTGTTCTGACATTTGTGACCTAGATGGATGTAGAATAAAAGTGAATAAGCCATGGAGCAATAAACTCCCCAAGAACGTGGAATAATTGTGTCTATTTTTCGCGTAACAACCCGTCTGTGGTGTTGGCACAGAGCGAACTCCGTCACCGATTCCCTGGTCGTCTGGCACCGACTGCACAAACACTTCGGCGCTTAGTCAACAACCTTGAAGAGTGCGGAACCTCGCGAATATATGCCCGTACAAAGTACAATTCATGCATCAGCTGCTGCCAGTCGACCACCAAACGCGGGCGTAGGTAGCCCAAGCCATCCTCATTCCCGAGGCCGAAGTGGACGCTTTTCCGACCAAAATCATAATGAGCGATGAGGCTCCTTATCCACCACAGCGGGTACGTGAGCAAGCAAAACTAACGCTTTTGAGGCACAAAAAATACACGACTGGTGCACGAGGAACCATTACATCCGCTCAAAGGTACTGCATGATGCACGCTGGAAAAGTCATCAGACCGTTAGCCGAAGATTTTCTGCCGCAATCGAACAAATTAGGACTGGAGGAAATGTGGTTACAACAGAACGGAGCAACGGCACACACCCCGCGAGCCACAACCGATGTTCTGAAGAACTTGTGTTTAACTCTAAAAATATGTGTTAATTGCA
This sequence comes from Melanophora roralis, assembly GCA_963583895.1. Taxonomy (NCBI): domain Eukaryota; kingdom Metazoa; phylum Arthropoda; class Insecta; order Diptera; family Rhinophoridae; genus Melanophora; species Melanophora roralis. The sequence goes on along the minus strand of OY757187.1, from coordinate 27,593,671 downwards.
TAAAAGAAATCCATTGCGATTAAGGAAGCTTTATAAAAGAATAATAACATTTATTGACACTTTTTTGTTCTAAAAAAATTTGCAAAAATTGTAATGGCTTTTGAAAAAGATATTAATGAATTACAAACCCTAATTTAATATTAAAAATGTTTTTATTTAATATTTCATAGCACTTTTACTAAGTCATATTATAATTATCTGGAAAATAATATGGTCATCTAGGAACATGTTATGATTGTATGAGGTTATTTTATATTTGTGAGAAACGATATTATGATGTTGCGACACAATTTCACGAGTCGTTTCATGGCCATAGGGGTTCACAATATGGTAACATGACATCAAGGAATGTATAATGATTATAGAATATACAGAATTATTTTGCCATCCCGTAAAACAACGTTATGATAATAAAAGATCATAAAACAATTATAAAGAACTTATTTTGTTAAACTAAGACTCAGACTACAGTTAATTATTATTATGTTACAATTATAGAAACAGAAATTGCTAAATTCATTGTACACAGAAAAATGAGTTGTATGATGCAATTTAGGTGCCAGTGACATTAACAAACTTCATTTCTTTAAAAATAAAACTGAAGCCGTTAAGGTACTATAATCAATGAATATTTATTTGAAAATATGAATGATATTAATGCAATGAGATTATGTTTGTATCGAAATAAAAACTTAACAATAGCTTGATTTCAAGAAATAAATCTGTCAAAAAGCCACTTTTTTCATGAGAGCTGCCATCTCTCTATTTCTGGTTTATACTAACAAACAAACAATAATTTAGTTATTTTTAAGAATTCACATTTTCCAAAATAGCTCGACACAGTTTAAGTTTAATTATATTTAGTTTATTTTTGTTTGGTTTACTTAAGCATGAAATCAAAACTGACCGACCAGTCAGCCAAGCGCTAGATTAACAGAGTAGAAAATATGTGCGATTTTAAAAATAAATAACAGGAAAAGAGAAAAAATAACAAAAATAAAGTTAAAACATAAATAAATAAGTAAAGTGTAGAAGCTGCAGTCAAACTAAAATTAAAACTAAATTATAAAATAAAAAAAAAACTGTATTAAAACAATTAAAATAAAGAAAAAGATATTTTTTTTTGCGTTACAAAAGAAGCAGCATTATATGTACTTTTTAAGTGGTCAGTTTGTGGTTCGCAAATATAAATTATTGTGTTTTTGGTCAGTTCAATGCATTTTCTTTAAGAAAATTTATTAAAAAGCGAATAAATTGATCCTAAATACTTTTAAAACATGCCTTTTTTAGAAACTTAAGCAGTTTTTTTGAACCCATTTTCGAGAAAGGAAAACCCTGGAGAAAATAGCAAAAGGACGGATCAAAACAACTTATATATAGATTAAAGAAATTTACAAACTATCTCAGAAATTTGCTGGAGGCATATTGAACATCATTGCTTAACGATAAGGTCTATTTACGCTGCCTCATACAAATTATACTCTATGGCATTCTGGCAATGGGTTTCGATGAGCCGTTATCGCAAAACCGCCGCTGCGAAATTTGCGAGGGTCTTGGGCAAAAAAGTTCGAAAAAATCTTAAACTTTCGTAAATACCGCCCAGAAAAAATAGTAAGAGATGTCCAGTTAATACACTAAAAAACTTATTAATGTAAAATCAACTGGAAAGGCCACATAAAATAACAGGATATTCATTTAAAAACCGTCGAACAAGATATTCATTGAAATTAATACAATACTTTATTTAAATTCAGCCAATAAAAAAATTAACGTACATAAACTTCTAAAACTAACTAGATTTTCTGTCATTTACAGCAAAACAAAAGGTATCAGAACAAAAAATTAACAAAGTTAAATTTTACGTCAAAATAACAGATAAAATTAACTTCAACTGGAAGCTGGAGGAGCGATTTAAAAGAAAATAAATTTTGTATGGCAACCTTGTTAGGGGGCAAAGGTAATGTGTAAGTTTGTTCCACAAAAACGTTCGCAAAGAAAAATTATGGGAGTCGGCCTTACATTGCACCCGTGTGGGGGCAACTCCGGGGCAGTTGTAGAGGTTTTTATATAAAAATATTAAAGAAATAAACTCAGTTATTAAGCGATTTTGCTGGATTTCAAAAATGATTTTCTTTCAGGTATTTGTAATAGTTTGACATCTCTTAAGGCTCTATGGCATATTGGGGGCTTCAAAAATTTGATTTCAACCATGACACGTACAATCGGGTAGACGAACATCGCTTTATCGACTTTGCTATATATATATAAGGACAAAGAAAATATATACCTTATTGGGTTGTATATGGATATTAGAGAATGACAAATTTAAATATGTATACCCTTATCACTTTTGTGAAGGTAAGAAAAACGCTTTAATTTCCAAGGATGAAATGCTTTAAGGCGATTATTATTAAGCAGAAACAAAAAAAAACATAGTTTTTGCTCGTTAACACTTGAAGACTGTTACCGGTATGACCTCACAAATTCGAATTTTTAAAAATTTTGACTTTAGTATAAAGTTGTGTACTCTATTTTTGAAAACAGGGGCCAAATCGTCACATTCGATTCTAATCGAAAATTCACTCGATTGATCGAGTTGTCAATGCTTTTAGCATAGGAATTCTAATAAGAATTTTTTAATTTCGATTCGAATCGAATGTGACGATTTGGCCCCAGGTTTAATTTTTAAAATTTTCACTATAGTTTTAAGTGTTCTTGATCTCTTTTTATACAAACGCGATATGAATTTTTTTGGTTCAAAAGTTATAAAATGGATCTGAGATTTTACTCCTTTTGGTCAAAAATCTCAAAAAAGTACCAGATATATATATGTAGGTCCACTTTTATTTTGATGAAAATTGGACAATTTATTTTATTTATATACATCTTCTATAGTTTAGAAGACATCGGAATACACGTTTTTCCTATTTGGTATATTTAAAACTCGTTAGGGCCGGAATTCCCGGAATCCTGTTTTATAGGATGTGGAGAAGTACCCAACCTCTAGTTCTCTGCGTTTAAGCTGGGCGATGATGTTCTTTTATCTATATAGGTAAATGAGATTTGCTAATATCTAAACTTTGGCCTCGATGCGCGCCCAAAAATCGTTGTCCAATTCTGCTTAAATTTTAGAGGCTGAACTATTGTCAAAATATTTCGGACGGCCCCTCTGTCACCCTAATGCGCATACTTTCATGCAGGGCGGATTTAACAAGGTTGCGTTATTAAGTTAGCTCATTATTATTTACTTTGCTTTGCTCCAGCACCTAGAAGTCAAAAGCTGCTTACTTTACGTTTGTTTGTATTTTTTGACGTCTAGCTATTTGTTCCCAGATTTAAAATGTAAAAATGGTTGTTGGTGTTTTATTTGCAATACCAACGCTACCACCTTGTTTTCCTAAATGCTTATATATACTTCCTTAGCGTGCTTTTTAGTAAGTATGTATATACATAACTCTAAGCCTTTTGTTTTTAATAAATATTTATGTTTGCTGCATAATTTGAATCATTTGCTCAAAAAAGCTATAGAAAATTTTATATATTTTCAGTACTATTAAATACTATATTTCCTAAACACGTTTGCATGCATGTAATGTGTGTAATTATAGCTACAGGTAATCCTTTTTTTCTTTTTTGTTACATTTCTGAGTAGAACAATGCAAATAACAAAAACCCCAAAAATAACTCGGCAATTTTAAAGCCCTATAATTTAGTAATCAAAGTTCACTAAACGACTCCTTTTTTAGTAACAAACGTCAATTTAAATCAGTAAATATTTGAGTTCATTGTTTTTTTCTTTCTTGAAGTTTATTTTGAAAATATGTAATTTAATTGCATATTTTTAGGTAAATATATGTGAATCTGTGTACACATACATAGAGAAGAGAAAAAGCCCTATAATCACTGCTAGCGAAATTATAGCCAACAACTTAAATTTAACTGTTGTAGTTTTAACTTCCAAGTTTCTTTAAAAGGTCCATAAAGTTTTGTTTGTGCTTCTTCCTTTTAGGAATTTAAAATTTACAAATACAATTTTCTGTTAAATAATAAAAGAGCAAGAGAATGAAGAAGGAAGCACGGTTAGTTTATTTCTTTAAATGTTTTAATTGTTTTTGTTTTTAATCTAAAAGTATAACTGAATAAAGTTTGTTTGATTTGTGTGCCTTTAGTTTAAACAATTTTGCAACAACATTCTTAGTTTTTGTAATTTTGAGATTTTATCGCCTTTATTGCCACATTCTCTTCAACTTTCTATTTGTACTTTTTTTCATCAAGAATTTTGTTCAATGTATGCAGAATGAATGAATTGTAATGAATAATGGTTGCATGTTATTTGTGCTTTACTTTTGTTTGCACAATTTTTTTTTTGGTTTTGTTTTATATAAATCGTTAAAACTGTAAAAAAATTTTTAATACAGTGGGTGTTAAAAGTTTTTAGACAATAATAGTTCCAGGTATATTAAATTATTTTTTTCTAGATATTAATGTTAAATTATTTGATTCAAGCAACTCTTCACTTAAAAAATTTTTAAAGTATCTGACTGTAAGTTATTTAGAAAGTATTTCGTTGAGTTGTTTTTGAATGAAACAACAACAGTTATATATTAATGTAATTTTATTTTTCAACTGGTTTGAAGAGTTATTAAAAGCTTCAAGGTCACAAAAATACTGGGGCCAAATCGTCGCATTCGATTCGAATCGAAATTTCACTCGATCGATCGAGTTGTCAATGCTTTAAGTATAGGAATTCTAATAAGAATTTTAAAATTTCGATTCGAATCGAATGCGACGATTTGGCCCCTGATTTTAGTTGGAGTTATTTTTTCTTAGAAATATTTAGTATATATTTAGCAGATATCCAGAAAGACTTGCAGGGTCCCCATCTTACACTACACTAAAAGTGGAAGAATAATGCTTAATGTGGCCTTCTAAGCCAAATTAATTAACGGCGAAGTAAGTTTCGAGTTTCTGCTATTAAATTTGCCTTTCGAAGTTCCTACTCATCAAACTGGAAATTGTAACCCATTGTGTTACATTTAACCTAGAAATTTAGGCAAAATTCATACTTTTTCTTCAAAGTAATAAAATTCATTAATAAAAATTACTTATAGCTTCTAAGATATAGATAGCATGTACCATATTAGTCACTTGCCAATTTATTGTTTTTACGTACTTAACTATGAATACCAATTTTCTCAATCACTGTAAAGGAAACATTAAATTTTTTTGTTGTTTTTTTTATGTAGTTCTGATGGCTGCCTGCTTTGTTTCTGATAATGCAGTAAAATAACTTACACTTTACGAAAACAATAACAGAAAAACTATGCAAGTAACTTTGCTTACAACAAAAAAAGTCTGTCTGCATGTGTTTGTGCGTTTGCCTGTATGTAAGTTGCGGTTTAGGAATCATTACTTTTATGGTTTGTTTTTATATCCTGCCGCTTTTGTTTTCCTGCGCCATATTGTAGTGCAATTTTTCGCATATTAAAATTAAGACATTAATCACATCTTTTTAATTTATTGCCATTATGGTGTAATTTATTCCAAACGATTAATTATGATAAATAAATACAAAATATTTGCATGTGGACAAATGATGTTTGATTACTTTCTAAAAAATAAAGTTTTGTAATAAACGAAAATAATTTCTCTGTTGTTTTATTTTATTAAAAAAATTATATTTAAAAATTCTTTTCATATATGGTTTTTGTAAACTTATTTGTTTTTATATACTTCTTATTAATTTCTGCATAAACAAGATAAAAATATTTTTGGAATTTCTTTTGATTGCTTATGAGAAGGCAGGCTTAAGTAAAACTAAAGTTTTGTTGTTTTTTCATTAAAATTGATTTTGATGATTTTAATTAAAGCAACTCAGACAAAAAGATTTAATTTAAAAAAAACCACAAAATAAAAATTTGCATAATTTTCACAATATTCCATTTTTTATGGTAGTGTTTTTTTGTTTGAAATAACAATAAAACTGCAAATTTATGCTTCAAAAACTATTTCAATTTCCCTGGCCAACAAGGTGTATCTAAGAACGTTCCTTTTCCAAAAAAAGAAAAAAAAAACTAAAAAAAACTATAATGGTATAACGTTAAATATTTTTGGTCAAGTTGATATAAAACAGTTTTCTTTTAATTTTTGCTGCTATTTTTGTTTCTCTTGAGCGCTCAAGTGCAAAGAGTAGTTATTTTTTGTTGTTTTCTTACCACCCAAAAATTGCAATATAAATACATGCAAAATAATAAAGAGAAAAAATAAAGTCAAGCAACACTACAAAAATTTATGCAAAAAAGACAACACCATAAACATTTAACAACTTTGTTAAGTTGTACAAGAATAATAACATTCACTTCTTCCTCTTACCCTTTAGCTGCTTGAACTTATAAGGAACATAAATATATTCTTTTTTATATATTTTACATTCACTTTTTTAAATTTTTTTTATTAAATTTAAAAACAAATTCCTCTTAAACTTTATTTCACATTTTTGCAAACAAATATTTTACCTTTAACATATGGGGGATTTCATGTCAAGTGACCCAACTTTTAAAACCGATGTCTTTCGATTGGAAAGAAATTTGAACCAAAGTAAGTTCTTGCAGAGAGTAGCATAGACACAATTTTTTAACACGATCGGTCAAAAACTCTCTGAGCTAGAGGGGTTCAAAATTTGACGTTTTCGGCAAATAGGTGTTTTTTCTCATACATGTAGTGTGTTACCTTTTGCTTTTAACAAATTCGTCCCGAATACTTTCGATAGCTTTTTCTTCAATCTTCCAGAAAAAAATATTTTTAAAATTAAAAAAATTTTTTTTTTTATTTTTTTTAAAAAAATAATTAGAAAAAAATTTTTTTTTCCAAATGTGCCCATTTTTTTTTTATTTTTTTTTGCTCAAAAGAAAGCTTAGGTCTTTTGCTTGAAGAACTTGGAGGTCGCTTAGTGGGATGCGAGTGGGATATCTATAAAAATAAATGTTTTGTAACTCAAGGCAGAGGTTTTCCAATTTTCACGTATATTCTACTTTAATTTTTTTTCCTATTTATGTAAAATTATCTCTTAAGCAAAAAAAAATTATTTTATGCTAAGAAAAAATATTAACAAAATGTGTTCAGACATTGCCATATAAAAGTGATTTTATTCCAGAGGCCTACAATTTTGTTGGTAATGCAGTGTCGAGTGTATGAGACTTTATTTGGTACTTGCATACCGTCGGAAAGGTTAAATTATTTTGTTTCTTAGCATAAAATAATTTTTTTTTTAGCTTAAGAGAAAATTTTACATAAATAGCAAAAAAATCAAACAGAATATACGCGAAAATTGGAAAACCTCTGCCTTGAGTTACAAAACATTTATTTTTATAGATATCCCACTCGCATCCCACTAAGCGACCTCCAAGTTCTTCAAGCAAAAGACCTAAGCTTTCTTTTGAGCAAAAAAAAATAAAAAAAAAATGGGCACATTTGGAAAAAAAAATTTTTTTCTAATTATTTTTTTAAAAAAAATAAAAAAAAAATTTTTTTTAATTTTAAAAATATTTTTTTCTGGAAGATTGAAGAAAAAGCTATCGAAAGTATTTGGGACAAATTTGTTAAAAGCAAAAGGTAACACACTACATGTATGAGAAAAAACACCTATTTGCCGAAAACGTCAAATTTTGAACCCCTCTAGCTCAGAGAGTTCTGGACCGATCGTGTTAAAAAATTGTGTCTATGCTACTCTCTGCAAGAACTTACTTTGGTCCAAATTTCTTTTCAATCGAAAAAAAAAGTTGGGTCACTTGACATGAAATTCCCCATATATAAATCATTTTTAATATTGTGTTAACATAACACGCGAACATATGATTATTATCTTTTTAGAATTTATAAATCATATGAAGATATAAAGGAAATTCTAGCAGAGTCCCTAACAGTTTAGTACTAGAAGAAAAAATTCAAAAGTGTGGTTAAAAAAAAATTCGAAAATATAAACGTTTTAAGGTATTACTAATATCTGCTGACAAATGGTTTGCTAAGCTTAAAATTGGTTAAAGGAAAAGTAGTTTCGTCTTTTTTAAAATATATGTTTAAACTTATTTTCAGGATTGTGTAAAGGTGTATGAAACTTTACAAAATTAGTGTCAGTCTAAGCAAAAATTCGCAAAATACTCCGTATATGGCGCAAACATATGTACACAACCATTAAAATAATAACTTTTTTTGAGGAAAAATTTTAAGAAAGATGGCGGAAAACCAGATATTTTTTTTATTTTGTCAGTTAAAGTATTTGTTTATGGCCCATCAAATAAGAAAATGTATTTTTTAAATTTTTATTTCTTTTTAAAAAATATATCTTTAAGGTTCGACTATCCTTTCTCCGAACCAAAAGAAATTTGATCAGATTTATCTAGACAAAATTTTGGCCATTTTCATTTGCGGATATATGTATGTATGTAGAGGACAGGAATCATTGTAATTTCGGGAAACTTAAAATTTACATTTCGAGTTTGTTATTTTATTTTATTAAATGCCAAATTTAAAAAAGAAGTTTGTTAATTTTTGTATTCTCCTTTTTTGAAAAAGGACATTTTTGAGGTAGGCGTGTGCTTGCCCAGAGTTAAAAGCCATTTGTACAGATTATAAAGCTTGTTTTATTTAATTGCTATCCAAAATTAAATTACGCTTTCAATAATTTTCAACGGCAATTTATATTTTAAGGATGTATGTAATAAAGTGTGTGTGAAATAAAAAAAAAAATTATTATTTTTGGAACTTTTTTTTATAAAAAAGACATTTTTAAGGTTGGGCGTATCCTTGCTTGAAATGAAAAATAGGCGGAAAATTATAACGCATTTTATTGCTAATGTCATTTAACAATTTCATTAAAGTATAAATATTTTTCTCTCCGTTATGGAAATTTTTATTTTAAGGATATATGGAAAGGACATAATTCCTTAAAATATAGGAGATAAAGTTCTGAGTTTGGATTGTAATTTTTTTATATTAGGTATGTGTGCCAAGCAAAAATAATTTTTTTTAATCATTAACATTTTATCATTATTCTTATGCTTTTCTTTTACTCTTTTGAAAAAAAGGGACATTTTAAGGGTAGGCGTGTCCCTGTTTTGAGTTAAAGAATATATGAGCAGATTACGATTTTGCTTAATTCTGTTCAAAATTTCATTAAGCAATCTAAATTTTTCTCGCTGTTTTTGAAATTTTTATATTTAGGTTATATGGGAAAGACACGAGTCCTTGAAACTTTAGTGATATAGTTTTACGGTTTGATTGCATTTTATCAATTAAAGCAAGTCCACATATTTCAAAGGGAAATGCATTACGTTTCGCCTATTTTAAACAGGATATCTAAAAGGTAGACGCATCCTTGCTCGGAATTGAAAGCAATTTTGGCAGACCATGAAGCATAATTCTTATTTTTAGGATAATTTGGAAGGACACGAATGCTTGTATGTAATTTAAATAAGCAAGTTTTAGGTTTTGAATATATTTTTTAAACTCAATTATGTATAATAAATTTTAACACTTTAAAGTAACTCCTTTTCCTTTTTGCCACCCGTTATATGTTAAATCATCATTTATATAAAGTCATCTTAAAGCAAGAAAATTAGTTGAAGCTAAGAGACGTTGAAAATCAATTTTCTTACATATTACCAAAATAGTGGCTGCAAAGATGGTCCTAATTCGCTTAGTAGTCAAAACATTGTCAAAATTGCCAAAATTTGCTTTAGATGCAATCATTGGAATACACCTTATTTTAGAACAGGTCAACCGTATTACCCCTATTCATTCTTGATGACCAATGCTTCGATTAAGTTTATACTGTACCAGTGTGTCACAATTTGTTTACAAGTTGACAAAAGTTCTTTATTTTTAGGTTATAAAGCCCAAAAGTTGGGTTGCGTGTTTAAGATTTACAAAAATTTTATGTTTTTGGTTATCACAATTGTCGTAAGATATTTGGGTAGCCCCCATGTCAGACAGGATAGACTCCTCTAAAAAACCGTAATTAAATGTGGCGTTTAAGCCCTGGACCGGCCATAGAAACACTTTCTGAGATAGAGACTTAGTTGCTAGAACCCTTTATATATCTTCTATGTTGAACTTTTTGTTAAATAAAATGATGCTGAATCATAAACGGCATACATACGCATATATATGTAGCTTAGCCTCCGTGACCCTTGCTTACTTCCTCTCCAAAGTTAAGGTTTTCAATATAAAAGACCTAATTCAATATTAAAATTTATAGGGGCTATTTAAGTTAACAAGCAAAATAAATATTTCTTTATTTTATGAATATTTTTCTTCCCCAATACTAATATATTAAACGAAAGAAGAGACTCTCTAAAACATATTCCAATATAATGTGAATATTGTATGCTTAAGTATGTTTGTGTGATTAAAAAAGTTTATGAATATTACCGACATTTATCCTTTTTAAGCATAATTCATAGAGGGCTATTGTATTAATACATTACTTTGTTCTCTAACAGTTTGTTATTTGCCACAAACTTTTTTATATAAAATATTTTGACGCCACAACATATATACTCTCGTACCTACATATTCATGCAGACGGGAAATTTATGCAAATTTGTCTTGATTTTTTTTATGCAAGTGTAAGTAGATAGTAGATGTATGTGTTTTTCATTTAATTCATTGCTTTAAACATAACTTTTCCACATTGCATTCTTTAGCTCAAATTCAGCGTTACAGTAATCTCTTGATAAACGAAATTTTACAAATGTAAATGACTAAGGCAAAGTTAATTGTAAATGAAATCAAAAAAAGTTTTTTAGCTTAAAAGCTTTCTGTCTCTAGATTGTTAGTCTTCATATAAAAAAAAATATTATCGAATCAAATTGAAATAGAAATGAGGAAACATCTTTTATTTAAATTGGAAACTCTAAGGATTAAGAAATCTAAGATAAGCCACGTTGATTAAAGGGGTCACTATTTACGCCTTTGCATTTTCCTTTTTCATGTTTCTGGAATTGCTCTTTAAGCTAGGCGCACTTTTACACACACACAAACACTCACACACACACACACTCACACACACTTACAAATACTTTTTTAAGTTTAAAAAAGCTATTTGCTTAAAGTTAAAGTTTGTACAAAAGTTAAACTATAACGAACATTTAAGTTTGTCTGCATGCCACATGATTTTTTTTAATCAAAAATTCTTTTTTTTTTTGCAAAAAATATACGGAATGGCCAAACTTTGACTGACTGATTTGAAAAGCTTATAGCTTTATCTTTTGCCCACACGAACCCATTTTAGTTTACGCTATTAAAAGGATATATTTTCCATATTTAACAATAAATATCATAAGTAATATTATCACTAAACCTTTAAGCACACCTTTATCGGATGGTTTCGAAAAATAGCCATTGCAGGGTATGCAGGGCAGGCATCGAATGTATGAACCATTTGGCAAAGGCCATGTTTCGATGTTTTATGTACTGAGGGGTGTAAAATGTAAAACTTTTCAGCAATTTGTACGTATCGCAGAATTTATGTGAGGTTTTTCCGCCTTAACTTTATTCCATGGTTAAGGGCGCACAACCAGCCAATCACTGCCTTCGGTGTATATCCTTAAAGATTTAAGGTCTCCTGTTTTTAACTTTACCTATACTGTATTTGCATTAAAATAAATACCGAATAAAATCTGCAAAAAAATGAAGCAAGTTAAAAAGTATTTCAAATCAATCAGTAGAAGCTGTGTTGATCGCGCTGTGATCCAACTAATTATTTTACATTTACAGCCAAAAGCTGTTAGAAGGTTCCCGAACATATCTCGATAGCTACAGGTAACTCAGAGGATGCACACATTTAAAGATAAATTAAAAAAATTACACTTAAAATTTACCTCACATAAATACCCAATAAACTAAGCCTCAGGACGACAACATGTGGCACCTTTAATATTAATTTGGTGTGGAATAGTGTTGTATGAAGATCGTATGTAATAAGATTTGCATACGGAAGATCCTCTTACTTTGTTAAGATGGAAAGAAAAATGCATTAGTCAAACAAATTTTACCCCTTTAGGGGCACCTAAAGACCGATTCTTAATGCTTTATAAAATCTTTGATTGTGAATGCGGGAATGAAGGGGAGGGAGGGGGGCGGGGAATGGCGTACCTAATTTTAAAAAAAATGTTGAGGTGAAAAAATTGAATTTTGCAAGTTCGGGACAGAAGAAGAGTTTTCTGCAAATACTTCTTATATATTTTTCTAGTCTGTTATGTAATTCGGGTACAGAAGTGGTATTGGGACTAGGTTTGTTAGTAAAAAGCTTAATGGTTAGAAATTAAAGGGAGAAGATAACATATCTGAACCCCTCTAGGGGCATCTCGAGAGATCTGAGGGTCAATATTAAAATTTTCCTAAAATCTTTGATTTTGAATGGTAGCCTCCTTAGGAGGTTAGAATAGTGGGAAGGAAAAGTGTCTTACATTTTATCCCTCCAGGGCAATTGAAGGACTTTTTGTCCCCTACAATTTTTCGGCTCCGAAATTTTTCCAAACTTTAACACAATAAGGATTTCTAGCACATTAAAATGAAAAAGGCATGCACCATTTCACCCCTATACTAAACCTAAAACTAAATCAAGCAAAAACATTATCTTTCCATTCATTTTTATTTTATTAAAATTCTAAAAGCAAATACTGCTTAATTTTTAAAAGGAAATCATATTAAAAAAATAACAATCTTTTAACCGGAATATAAACCACAGTTGCATAACAAATACTTTTATTGGTCTTAAGCAGACTTGGAACTTTTATTTTTGCATAAATTTTGTTTATTTTAAATACAATTACTTTACACAGTTAATTATTTAAATTATTTTGCAAAAGCAATCAATCACTTTAACAAACAAAATGTAAGAGTTTCAGCACAAAAAATAAAAATAAATAATAAATAAATAATAAATAAATAATAAATAAAAATAAAAATACAAAATAATGTACATAAAAATGTTAAAAAAATTCCTTGAATTGCTGGAAAAAAACTCAGTTTGGCATCGGAAATACTTTTAGTTACTGCTGTGTTACATGTTTAAACTTCATAAAATATGTTCACGCTTTTTATTTTCATACATATATCGTTTGAATGTTTAAGACAACAAAGCCATATTTTAAAATTGTAACGAAAATCAACAGAAAAAATTTCCCTGTTACTATTTAAATTCTAGTGCCAAGGCAAGTCGTAATGTGTTATGACAAAAACATCTAAATACAAGTATCTTATGTAGGTTAGCAGGTGTTTTAGTCCTGTTAATAAAAGTACTTTAGTTACAGGAGATATTTATTAGCTTTTCTCTTTTTAAAAAGCTTCTTAAAAGTTAGTTAATAGGATCGTTTAAAATTAGTTTGTTGTAAATACGCTACAAAATAAATGTGTTATTTTTTAAATAACTAAAAATAATACATAAAAGTAACATTTTACTACTGAGCTGTATTTTAAATTAACTCATTTATTACAATTTGTTGACAGATTGCCTACATACCCAACCAATTTATTATTAAAATTAGTAAAAAAAAAATTTAAAGCATTTTTTGAAATAAACGACTTTAAAGGTCTTTTTTACAGCTGTCTCTAACATAAAACAGCAATTTTCATCACTTGATTTTTAAATAAAGTGGTGGAACCATTTCGTTTCACTTTTTACCTCTACATTAAAATTAAGTTGCTTTCATTTCCTAGATTATAATAATCTAACATTAACTTTTTTATGAGTCCTGCTCAGGACTTTTTGTTCTATATTTTCCTTTGGAAAAACACACTTTTTGAGAGTTTAAGTAGATGAACATAAACACGCATCCAGGCATGCTTAGACTTATATAAATATATGGGTATTTACTATATGCTTTGTTAAATAAATAGTAGTGGTACCATAACTTTAACTACAGCAACTGCTACATAAAAATAAAAAACAACTACAAACATACATACATATGTGTATACATAGGTACATACATAAGGCAATTTTTGTTTTTCTTTTAACACGCAAATCTCATAAATTTTCATTTTTCTTTAAGCTTAAAACTACCTTCAACCCATGTAAGTGGATTTGTGAATGAAGACGTGTATGTTATTTTGGCATATGTATGTGTGTTTATGTACATATGTATGTCTGTAAACGAAAATTGAATTTCAAGGTTGTTTAGGTTGGCTTTAAACAATCATATGCTAGAAGTAATAAGGTCCTACACTAAGTAACCGGTTACTTTGTGGGCATATTGTCTCTAATTAATTATAAAGTTAAACTTTTTTAAAATTAAAAAAATATAATTTTTTCTTTTTGGAAATTTGTAAACCCATTAGGCTTCCTTGGCTTTTTAAAACCATTGGCCACTTTCAAACTTTGTTTGGTCACTTTACAAAAATTCTTTTATTTATTTTTTTAACCAGGCAAGGTTTTTTAAGTAAACTTTTTGACTTTCTGCCAAAGATTTAAAATACTTAAACTCAAAAAAACCCTTTCTTTTATTAGTAGCTGTCTCACCTTTTAAAGGCCTTAAATATTTTTTTACTTTAGTGCAAATGTGGCAGAGACCTAGATTAAGATTAACTACTACTCTAGAGAAAAAGAAAAACGAAATAACTATTTACAACTATTTCAACTATAAAATTACTACATGTCACATAAAAATTTATTAACTTGACTTCTTACTTGTTTTGTTGTTAAATGTAAGTAGATTTAGATATAAAATGTTATTGACTGGAAATAAAACAGCCCACTTAGGCTGCTTTAGTTTTTTTTTAAATAAAATAAGTTTATGAAAATAAAACCTTTCCCTTGAAAAAGTTTTAGACTTTTTTAGATTTTTTTTAAAGATAAATTATGTAATTTTGTGGAGAACTTTTTACGATATGAAACTCCGACTACACATATTCGCCCTAAAATTGGCTCTCTTTATTGAAGCCTTAAGATTAGGCAACATAAATTTGGTATATTTTTTATAGGTTTGTATATGGGCATTTCCATGTCATCGTACGTGACATTTGTACGCCTACAAAGTGGTGTAGATTTTGCAAAAAGAGTGGTAACTGAAAAATTGTTTCGTCAATATGTTACATTCAGAGGGTACTATAATCTAAAAAAAAATCATGACTTTGAAAACCTTGCCGGCCAAAATATCGGGCGAAAAAGGCGCATATCGTACGTGACAAAAAACGGAAGTGATGTCGAGGTGCATGCACATATATACGAAAATCTGCGAATTGTAAAAGTTTTTTTCCTTTCTTTAAGTTCTTTCACCAAGCCAAATATTTTTCCTTGATAATCCATAATTTTTAAATACAAAAAGATTTTTAGATCATTTTGTTACGAACAAATCTTAATATCGTTCGTGACATACCGTATGTGACAGATTTTTCTCTTATAGTATTTGTCTGAAAAAAAATTGGTTTTTTTAATATATGTATACATAACAAATTTAAAAAGAATTAAAAAATGTTTATTCGGTGATAATAGCAATAAAAACAATAAAAGGTTATTTTCATTTCTTACTATACACTATGTACTTGGGCGCTGGCACTTAATTATTAAATTTTAATTTTTTCTCTTACTGAAGACGCAGTTCGAGACACATTTATATACTGACTATCATGATAAGTAAACGAATGAAGTTTTCTTATTTTTGGGATGGGCTGGACATTTGGCGTTTTTCATGGAGATGAGCAGAAAACCCTTCAATCTCTTCGGTAGCAACATAAAACAAATTAACTCCTTCCACATATTTATGAGCACATTCATAAAAGCATCTGGCAAGATTAATTTATTTGCTTTTACAATTTGCCAGACCTTTCTTTTAACAGTACCACCTACTCCATCAAGTGCACCTTTACCATGTGATGTGGCAAAGAAGTTCCATTCTAAATGTTGGCAGCTAAATTTGTTTACAAAAGAGGGAATAGTTTTTAAAATGAATTTGTTTTTAAATTGAGCGCTACTCCAATCAGAAAATATGTATATAGACGATATATTTTCATATTGTTCGCTTATTTCAAGCATAGTTTTTGTAATAAAATAGTAAACATCAAACTAGTTGTGTGTTAGTTCGTCGTTAATTATTTTTTTTGTCTTTTTTGGCTGCATCTGCGAACTTTTTTCGATAGATATGTTGTCTTTCAGCCTCCTTTTTCCGGTATTTCTTTATTTGTTCTTCGTTTTTCTTCAAGTACTCCCTCCATTTCTTTGTAGTCTCATAGCTATTTTTACCCATCTTAATAAAATATTTATAATTATAAAGGAATTTGAAAGTACTAAATTGAATTGTGTTATTTACAATATCGTATGCTACAAACTTTGAAAGACTATAAAATTTTTATTGCATCAAATTTAAAAAAAAAATCGATCAATATTTGTTTGCGAGATTTATCTTGCTTTGAACTTTTATTTTTAAATACTTGTGGCCGGTCGAATTCAAATGATGACGACAAATAACGTTTTTGCATTACGTACGTGACATTAGAATATTATTCAAAGCAATCTATAAAAAATACCGCTATTCGAACTCTAAATTTTTTATTTCATAATGGAACTTGGCCACTGATTTTGTAACATTATTTTTAAAGTATAATTGGAATATTACAATTACCTAAATTTAGGCACTAGTTAAGACAAAATAGTTAATTTCAATTTCTGGAAATTGATCAAAGAGATTACCAGTTAAATCTGCTATTTTTGCTCTTTTAAAATTATAATTAGCTATAAATACTTTTACATAATAAAATTTAAGTGTTTTATTGCTCTTTGGTATATTTAAAAAAAAGTTGCGATGACTTTTATTTTTCCAGCCGTGGTTGACATATTCATGGAAATGCCCATATGTTAAAGGTAATAAATAAGAATATACATACATATGTACATATCTAGACCATTGATCCCCAGTGCGAAAACATGTTTTATGAGAATGTATGGGTGCTGCTTTACCGTGTGTTTCATTAAAAAAACAATGCAACATAAACCAACCTATGTTGTTGTTATTTTATACTATGGGACTGAAAAAATGTTTGACTTAATTTACTCTCATTTTTGTATTGTTGGTAAAATTATCTTAAACAATATACAGTATAATGTACATTTTAAATCCGATTAACGTTCGGGCTCCGGGGGCCTACTTGGCTGACGTTGATCTAGAACATACATATGTGTGTATGTTTAGGAAAATAATGAAATAATTTGTTAAAATGCGAAAAAAATATTATTTTTCGGTTTCGTTATTCATCTTCTTTTTCTTATTTGTGTTTGTCATCATTTGTTTTATTATTGTTGTTTGTCACTTTATAAACAACAACAACAACTGCAATAAAACAATAATATAAAGAAAAGCCAAAGTTTGTTGTAAAACTTTATTGCTCCCTTAACAAAAATAACTTCCAACAACAATAAGAATATCAGAATGAAACATTAGAAAAAATACAAGTAACTGAAAATGACAGCAAACTTTTGTTACAATGACAACAACAATAGAAATAATAGCAAAAAAAAATTTTAAAAGAAAATCTATAAAAATACCAACAAAAATAAGGGAAATATATGGATAATAATTTAGAAAGAGGCAGATGGCAAATTTTGCTCGTTGGTAAGGGAGGGAGATGGTTACATAAAAAAATCACCAGCCTACGATTATTAAAGCTAAATTGTGACGTTGACATTTTACAAGTGATAAACAGAAAACAGCAATAAAAGTTTGTATTTGAATAAGAAAAAAGTTAATTTTTTTCATCTGTTAAGGCTTTAAGCAAACAACAAATTGTCCAGCAGCATCAAATAAATTTTAAAATTCCATCAATAACATGACAGAAAGCTTTAATGGAATGTCATAAGCTAAATGGAGTTTCAAAAAGAAAAATTGTGTCACTTATATAGATCTATGACACTTTGCAAATATCTACTTAATTTGATAAATTCTACAACTGCTTTAGAATTTGAAAACAAAATTTTTTACCTTAAGGATACAATGGCAACGAGTGGCTCAATTGTGACAAAGTCAATAAGGTTACAAAGGACGATAATAACTTTTAATCAACCATCATTTTTAAAAAAATTTAGCTAAAAACGTATTTATTTGATTTTAAAAATTACGTTTTTTTTTATTAAACCATAAAAATTATGACAAAGATGTGATTAAAAAGATATATCAATTTTCATGCGCAAAAAATAAAAAAAAAAAATTTATGGAAATAATTTAGCATAAAGATTTTAGATTTTATGATGTCCATATAAGCAAGTTTTAAGCCACGATAAAGCAAACTAGTAAATTAAAGCGTTTTTATATACGATTAAAAATTCTACGTATACGTATCTTTCGCAGTAATTTATCGTTTTTCCAATTAATTATTTGATAATATTTGAAAGCTAAATGCAAACAGTAATGCCAGATTCAATGTTAGATTGAGATAAAATTTTTTTGTTTGATTTTTTGTTTTATATACTTTTTGACAAAAATAATTAAGCACTATTCCTATAATGCTCTTTTTATAATAATTGTTGTTGTTGATTTGTGGAAATTTGAAAATAAAATTCCTAATATCAAACCTAATACTAAAAAATGTATCTGTCAGTTTTAATTATTACAAGACTGTAATTTGCAACATTGATTTTTTTTGGTATTTGTTCAGTAATATTGTTTGAATCTTTAAAAAATTCTTGCTAACTTTAAGCAGATTTTAGTTTAAGCTTGTATGTATGTAGTTTTATGTGCATTTTTGAAATAATGTACATAATTTTAAAGTTTTTAATTTTTGTATTTTTTTTTTTTTTTTTGATTAAAATATCAAAGTAATAGGTGAAACAAGTAGAGATACTTTTTTCAATAGCCTTTTTTGACAGATCACGTGTGAGTCATGTGATTTTTGTTTATTATTGTTTCGCATCTCATAATGGAAAGTTTTACCTGAGCATTGTTAACAAATCGTTAAACCTTATTACGAAAATTCATGTTCTGTGCGGAATGTGATTTGTGCACTTTGATCAACTTATGGTCAACATAATCGGCCTACTGAGCGTACTATTTGCAACAACATCACCCATTTTGAAATCCAGCATTCATTATTTAAAAATATTCGACAGAATAGACTTTGTCCAGCACGCTGTGAAGAAAATATAGCAGCCGTAGCTAAGAGTGTACATGAAGACCGTGGAGAGTCGACTCGGCGCCGTTCGCAGCAACTTGGACTTTCGTATGGAACGACTTGGAACATTTAACGTCGAGATAATAATAATCATTCACCATTAAATTTGAATTTTTAAAAAAGTAGGGAATTTCGAAATGGATCGCGCTTTATAATGTGTTACTAAAAACTATTTTTTTATAGAAATTTTCAGCAACAAAAGTGTATGTTAAAAAAATGTGACTTAATTTAATATAGTTTAGTCATTCATAAGAAACTTTGTCAAAAATATTTTTATTTAGAAATAGAAAAAAAAAAATAAAAATTTTAAAGCTTATTTTCTTATCATCTAGGTTTTTGTACAAACAACCCTGTAATATTTATCAAACGATGTGTATATTTTACTTGCTCTCACGTTGCTTACGCGCGGAAAGCTGATTGCATTTATTTTAATGCAAAAGGGTGTGTGTGTATCCTAGATGAATGCCCTTTTTGCTAAATTTTTTTTGTTTGCACACCGAAAGGAAACTCCTTTTAGTTTTTCCTTTTTTTTGTAATTTAACTTTAAGAGTTAGCTTAGTTCTGATCGTGTAACATTTAAAAACCGGTTCTATTATCGTTGTTCTCATGTAAATAGCTGCTTACAGACTAGTTCAAAGTTAACAAAGGGCTAAAATAAGTACAATCATAAAGTGGATTTAAAAAAGTGAATGAAAAACTTTGGTACAAAAAAAAACAATATGTCTTGCCTTTATATAACATTTTTGTAATAACGAAGGGTCGCGCTCTAACCCAACAGCAAAAGAAACACGTAAGTTAGCAAAAGTGGTTAAATTCCATTGCTCGTACAGTGTCATTTTTTAACAAATCCATAAATTCGTAAATATAAAATTTTTACTTTAATGTTCCCAGTACAAATAGAAAAATATAATTAATTTCAGTAATTTTTTTACGCTCTTGTCTCAAAAAAATTATAGTTTAATTAGATCAAACCGTAAAAAAAATTTTTTTTTGCTTAAAGTCATTATTACTAATAACAAAAGTGCATTAAAAGTGATATTCATATCTTCAAAGAATTAAATTTTCTAAGAAAATTCATTAAGCGAAAGTAAGAGAAAACAGTTATATGATAAACAATAATCAACACACGTTATTGGAACATTAATGCATAATGATGAGCTTAAATCATTACCAGTTGTTACATGGCGGTAACTTTGGCAGCAGTTGTTAATGCCGTTGCCATTTGTCTACATTTTTTGTTTGATTACAAGAAGGCATTTTGCCAACATTATGCAATGAATGCAGTCAGATTAACTCACACACATGCCTTTACATACATATGCATAGTTTCATGTAAAGATTGTACAGATAAATGAATGTATGAGTGCAATGAAGTGATCAACAAAAGGGAAATAACAAAAAATGGGGAAAAATTATATAAAAAGTCACTGTAATGCAGTGTGAAATCTATAATCGGTAAGTTCTTCGACTTGTTGTTGTAGTATGAAAGTAATTAGTGTAATGACATGCAACTTTTGCTGCACATTGCCTTTGTTTATTTGCAAATCAATGCAGAATGCTATAATAGTGGCAAGAATATTAACAACAAGTATTACATCATCCCTTTTTGCTGTAGACTATTTCAGTATAAATGCCGTATCGTATCGTATTTTAAAAACTGAGTCTATTATCAGGCTACCTGCTGGCTAATTAAATATTTTCTAAAAAACTTGCGATTCTTAATGAAAGATTGTTTTGCCAAAGTAAAGTGCAAACATAATATAAATAAATATTGAGTAAAAGTTTGCAATTAACAAAGAAACTTTTTTTAAGGTCTTACTTTAATGTGCGTGTTAAGCGTACTTAAGTACGTATTAAGTCCCCTTTGTCCCAACTTTATTCTCATACGCTTTTCTGTTGGCAGATTAAAATTGGCCAAAAGAATGAAAAGAAGGAAACTTGTTTTATTAAATGCAAAAGTATTTGTGTTCGCATGTTAACAAGGATAATCTGGTAAGTTAGTCAAAGAATTTAAAATTTTAAGAAATCAAATAAAAAAATTATAAGATTAAGGCAAAAAATATACATAATTAATTGTTATTTCGAGTTCCAGAGAAATTTTATAAAAACACAATGAAAGAAGCATTAACTCGTAAATTTAAAGTTTGGTAGGGTATCAAGTGCTAAGCATAGTTTAAGAATTCTTAAAACTTAAACTGTTATGAATAAAACAAAATGGGAAGCCAGAAATTGGCAGGGGTTTAAATTTGACAATCGAACATAAATAGATTTTCTGTTATAATTTTTAGATTTTCTTGTAAACTAAAAGAAAAAAAAACAAGTTACAAAATTGAAAACTTATATATATTTTATTTATCTTAAATAGTTCTAAAGTACAAAATGAAATTACTTCAAAAGTGATACGTAAATGACGTGTTTTTATTTAAACTTTCATTTTTATTGTATTTGTATTTGTTTGTTACTATTAGCACAACAAGACTAAAATCTTATAAATTACAGTGATATTTCTTTAATATAATTAAATTTTTATGTGACTAAATTAAATTTAAAACAAAAATAATAAAATTAAAAATAGAAGAATAAAAATTCATAGTAAAAGCACCCCAATTTTCATGTGTTATAGTTTTTACACAGTAAAATGTTTAAAGCTCATTTTTATAAAAAAAAATTCTTGAGTTATACTGGAAAATCAAGCATTTTTATTACACATTCTACAATTATGTTTTAAACACTTTCAAACTAAGCACAAAAATATAGTAAAGTAAAGTGCAGCACGCGTTTAATTCGTTGCTGGCTGCTGATTTTATATCTTGCCTTTATCTTGTTTAGACAAAAACAAATTTGAGATTTGAGAAAATAACGATAGCAAAATTTAATTTTTTCAAGCATAAAAAATTTCTTTTTAACCAAAAAACGGGGGAATTTTAAATTCCTACTGTGCCGTTTAGAAGTCTTTGTTCTACATTACGTATGAGCAATGCGTTTCAAACAAATATTAATCATGCGCATACATTAACAAACAAAATCAGTTTAGCACAGAAGCTTCGGTTAATAGGAAACTATGCTTGAAGTACCCGATGGATTTTTAACGCTATCGCAAATAAAAGGCTTAAAAAACAAACCCAATAAATAAAGAAAACCTATAAGATGCGTTATCGAATCTTTAATGATTTGTTAATACAGTCAAAGCTTTAACGAATGATATATTGTCAGTCCTTTTCGTTATATCAAATAATTCGTTACATCAAAACGATCTACTTTATAGTAGTTTTAAAGGGATAATATCAAAAAATCACATTATTTTAATTAATCAATCAATCAATAGCTTTTTCTCTTAGTGTTAGTTCATTTGCTGGTACAAATCTCTTCCTTTGGTTCAGAAACCAATTGAAAAGCTTTTGCTCTATCTTTGGGTACTCACCTTCTTTAAGTGATCGACGGTTTTTTGACCCATATTTGGTAGCTTCTAGATTTAACAAAATTTTGTTTTTCATTTTGTTAAATGTGCATATTGAAGATTTTGGAGCCCCATATTTCTGTGAAATTGCACTAAGGATTCAACGTTTTTTGAAGCCATCCAAAATTTTTATTTTCTCACTTAAAGAAATTCTTTTTCTTTTAACCATTCTTGTTTTGCGCTGAGTCTTATAAAAATTTGATAAAAAATGATTTAAAATGCTTTTGGTATCAGCGCAAATACCAAATGAGTATTCATCGAAAAACAAACGGTGTTTTAACGATTTAGGTTCTCTTTTTCTATTGTTTTTGAATTACATATAAATATGTATGTACACGCGTTTTTGGTTTTATTATTTGCGTATTTTTTTGTTTTAGTTATTGCTTTGCGTTTGTTATGTAGCGTGTACATGAACTGATTTGATCGTAATATAAGGTAGTCAATGTAAAAAATTTGGTCGTCCGTTATGTCGCGTTTTCGTTAAATCGAGTATTCGCTTTACCGAGCTTTGACTGTATTTACTAAATCAAAAACGGTTACCTTATTTTACTGAAAGTTACTTTATATACTAATATATTCAGCTTTTTGCTAAAAATAGGGTTTACAAATGCATTTTATTATATTTTTTAAATTTGAACTCTTCTAGTCTTTAATTTTAGATTACACCTTACTTTTTCCTTTTACATTTTGTTATAGTTCCTAAAGTTTATTGAAATTAATCCTTAATCCTCTAAGATTATAGTTTTTTCGCAAAATCTTTTTACATGTACATATATGTATGCCAGCATACTTATTTATACTTTTATAAGCGTATTAGGGAAATCGTAAGTACTTAGATTTAAATTTTTATTTTAAGTTTAAATAATTTGTTTGAGGCTTAGATCTGCAAACCTTAGTTTGGTGCTTTTCCATAAAATCATTTATCATTAACAATTTAAATGTTTATTGTTTGACTTATATTGAACCCTTTTTCTAAAAGTGTAAAAAAATATAGCACCCTTATAGTCATACATACAACATGCATGACATAATTCTCAAAAAGGTTATAAATAAAATAATTTTTTCTTATATATTTCTAAAACCCTTTGCAAATAATAAAAATCCGAAAACATACCAGATACAAAAAATTTTACTGAGAAATTGACAAATAAATTAAATTGTGACTTAATTTAGAGCAAGACCGTGCATGATAAGGGAAAAAAAATTAAATAAGAAGAATTAGTTTATCTATGGAGATACACAAAAATCTCCCTTTTGCAAGATATACTTATAAGTCTGACATAAAGACTAGCAAAACGCAATATGTATTATAATTATTTTAATTATAAACAGGATTATTACCTTGTTTTGAAGTCATTGTCAGCTTTAACATTCCTTTTTGCTTCACCCTCTAAAAATTATTATTGAAATTTGTTAAGTCAATTTCTTGTGAGAATTCAAATTATTTTGGGGATAAAAAATTTGAAACAACAAAGAAACACGCACAATGGTTACACGTAAATAAAAATGCCCACAAAGTTCAAGTAAAATAATAAAGAAAATGACAAAAGTTTTTAAGGCAGAAAAATAAGTTTTATATTTTTATGTTATAATATACACATGCTAACTTCATATAAAGAAAAATAATAATAATAATAATAAAAGAAAAATTATGTCTTAAGTTTGATGTAACGACAACAAAAACAGGGCTGCCATAACTTATTTTGTATTTTTTCCTTGAAAATTTTTTTTAATAAAAAGGCATTGAAAGCAAGTTTTGATTAGATAGCAAAGTTTTGTCACTAAACATTTATTTAAATTGTAAATTCTTGTAAATTTTTAGGCATTTATCAAAAAAAAAATTATTTAAAAAAGGTTTTCAAACGAAATTTTCGTACAAGTCAGTGTTTTAAATCTACCTTTAGTTTAAAATTTTTTTCGTATATATTCTTTAAACTTTAGTTAAATTATTTAATATATGTTTTCTTTTTGCAGTGTAACCATTTTTAATAAATTTCTTATTTTTCGCATATATTTTTGTGCACAAACTTTTTTTTGTAATAAATACTTTTAATGCAAGTTTGTTACAACAAAATTTTTTTTATGTTTCTTTACATCCCCTCATTTATATTGGAAAAAAGTTAATAATTATGTTTTTTTATATATTTTATCCTTTTACTGGTTTAGTATGTAGTAAAATTTAAATAAAGTTTGTGAATTATGCAAATAAATATTCACTATGTTTAACTGATTTCTATTTTCACTCATCATTTAAAACGATTAAATTAAAAACATCAATGAATGGTACAGTTAAATACACCACAAAGCTGCCATAAATAATAAACTCAATGAAAGAATAGAAGGAACAAAAAAAAAAACTACAAAATTCAAGTAAAAATTTTTACTATTTTTACATTTAGTTTTGCATTCAGTTGTCGCGTTGTCATATCATTAATATATGAAATAATTTGAAAACAATTTTCCCCTTCATTGTTATTCCAACTCTGTTGCGAAGTAATAATTTAAATATTAAATCCATACACCCACACATTTCTATAAATATATTTTGTTTTGTATGGGTGCGCGATTGTATGCGTAAATTTGTTTATAAATAAAGTAATAACAATATATTTCCGTTTCCCGTTTTGCATTTGTTTGTCAAAAACTTAACAAAAAAAGTAATAATTTGTTTGTATTTAGATCCACGACTGTGTGGGTGTTTTGTGTAAGTGGTAGCTTGTGTCTGTGTGTGGTTTGTTATTATTATTATTATAACTATAATGACAGCCAATTTTTTTAGCGGATTGTTGCAAATTGTTATTGTTTTCCATTATTGTTGTAGTTGGGAAATATTGCGATTGCTTTCGTTTACTGGGGTGTTTGAAGTTATAATTGGATGTGTTTTAAATTACAAATACCCAGCAAACCAAAAGTTTCAACTTTTTTTGAAGTACGAAGCGTCATTACATATTCATTAAGACAATGTGGTAGTTTATCTAAAGTCAAAATTATTGTAATGATTGGTATGTTTGAAAAAATACAGAAAGTTTTTATTTTTATGTAAGTAAAAAATATTTAAACATTTTCCAAAAAATAAAATTTAAAACAATAATACAAATGTATTAAATAAACTTTTTGATTCGGCGTGGTTACTAATTTGCTTTAAAAGAAATAATTAAATTAAAACGATATAAGATTGGAAGGGAAAGTTTAATTGCTTTTTGCTGTATGCAAAAATTAAACTAACTATTCATTTTATTTTTTGATTTAGATAACATACATAAGTATTTATAGCAAACAAACAAAACCATAAAGGAGGAACAAAACACAAAGTTCTTCTGGTAAATTATGGAAACTTAAAGAAAAAGGTTCCTATTAATGTGAATATGACTGAGACGCGCTTACGCCGACGTAATTGCGTCTTTGCGATAAAAAGAAGAACAATATTAGCCAATATTAGTTGCTACTTTGTACTAAGTAAGTACTCTTAAGCAAAGCCACTTTCTCACAAAAAATCACTCTTTTCACGACACTGGATACTTGCAAAAGCTGATGGTGCAGTCCTTGGAGTTTCCAAGAAGACAATTCTATCTGCGTTGACGGAGAATACTAGTATCGTATAAGCCGTAAGCTGTTTGCTAGCATTGACATAGTTCGCGTATCAAAGTTCAAAGTTTAAGTTGCATAGGTCATGCTGTAAGAATGAATGAATATGCTCCAGCTAGAAAGTCATTTGAATGCGAACCTGGTGACGGATCACTTAGAAATGGAAAGCCGAAACTACGATGGAAGGCTTAGGTAAAGGAAGGAACTCGAAACTTATTGTTAGACAATTAAACAATGATGAAAAAAGTTAACCACCCTACTGACATGTTAGGTTTAATGCAATATATAATGATTTATAGCAACTCCGATAGTGTCTGCTTCCAGAGCTGTAGTGAGGCACAATCGTTAAAAAGTACCTTAACTCTACCTCATATGATTGCGTATTCGCCGCTTTTTCTAATTTAAATCATGTAGGTAAAGTCTCGTCTAAATTGGCAATTCAGAAAAACTAAACCACTTTAAATGAGTGCACTAAGCCATACTCGTTATCAGATTTATGGTATGAATTCACAAAAAACCGTATGTCTGAACTGCGGATGAGTATAAACTTTTATAAAAAAATATTTCCATTTATTTTAGTATTAAAAATGATTTTTGTATGTGTGTAAAGAAAATTTTCATAGTGAGCAATTTTATACATATTTATTCTCATATATTAAGTGAAGTTCCAACACAAATATTCAGTATTCATGAATACACATAAATTGATTTGTATTCACAAGTTACCCGTGCCAATTCTCGTCCACATAAAAATAAATGGATGCCTGTTTGCAGGCAATATTTAAGACACAAACAAACTTTTTTTTGTATGTGTTCATATTGCCAATAATATTATTTATTTTGCCATATTTTCATGTTTAAATGGTAGAAAGCTTTTAAAACAAATAGCAAATTGTAAATTTTCATTAAATGAATAAATCCATTGATAAACATATATGAAGTTTATAAATTTGAATAAACCAACACCAAATCCATCAAATGCAAGTGCTTGATTGCTTCTACTCAAGCACAGTTTAAATAACACTGGTCTTATAAAAAGAGCAATCAAACTAAATTTGAATTCATAAACTGACTTTCTTCTAAAATTAAAATCGGTAATTTCTACAATATTTATTTGCAATCTAACTAAGTACATATGTTCTGAAAACTATAAGATCGGAATACCCATATCTTAGCAAATATGGCCACGGTTACCAAACATTTGACACGAATACTTTGAGGAAGGGAAGTATCTACCACTTCAAAAATTTAATCAAATTTTTGCTGCGTTTAATTTTGGAAGCTGTTGTTGCTATCGACTTTAAGCCTGCTGCAGAAAAGTTTCAGCATAATGTGTACATGTAAAAAAAAGACCAGTTGGGTCGGACCAGGAGGAATGCAGCCCCCATACAAACACAGAATTTTATGTACTTTTAATACGCTATAGGTATTTAAAATTGACTGTAGTTATTAATTCAAACATGCTACAAAGTAATTTAACTGCATATGGAAAAAAGTAAGTTAGGTGAAGCCAAGGGGTAGGGCAGCCCAATGAAATTTTTTTTCGCTATATTATAAAAGAAAGACCAGCGTTTGGCCTTTAAACCAGTGTTTTCACAACAATATTTAATAAAATAATTCATTCGAATCACTGGTGTAAGAGCTTAAGTTACAGGCGAGAAATGAAACGTGGGAGTTCTCAAGTAAACGTCAACGAAGAACGTCTTCAGCGCTTGTAGTTAAACGGTGTCGTACACATTCATATTAAATAATGTTATTGTTTGTTTTCTTTATTTTCTATTCCTACTATTATTTAAATAAAATGAATTTCAATTAAAATATACGTGTTGCCTTTAGGTCAGAAGTGGGATCGAATTCACAAATCTTAAAAGAAATGTGTAATAAATATAATAAATAAAAAAGTAACGTTAAATTAACAAAAAAAAACTATAAAAAACAGTGACGCATGTGCAAAATAAAAAAAGTAATTGTTCATATATAAATTAGCTTGTGCGCGAATGTGATTATTAAGTTTGCTTGTGCGGGACGAGCCGGAATGAAAAATTGCTGATAAGTAAAAGTTCTTTGGAACAATGCAAAAACGGACACAAGCATACGAATATAAAAAAGTGATAATTAAGACCATCCTATCATGCTAATGATATTGGTTGGCAGGCATTTAAGCATACGTAAATTGTGTAACGGCAAGCTAAATAATGTTTTTTTTTCAAATAATAACATAGAAACCAAACGTGCAAAGAAAAAATATACATATACAAAAAAATAGAATATCAACGTATATAACAGTGGTAACGGAGAAAAAGTACATACATATGTACATATTGATGAGACCGTTTATGTGTATGGTTAATTTTGAAAAAACTAACAAATATAAAAAAAACAGTGTTTAAAAGAAAAATAAAACGTAGTAAAATCATGTAAGTAACGATAAAACATGAATATAACGAATAGCAAACGGTTACAATAAACGATATTGTAAGCTCAACAGTGCTTGAGAAAAACGAAAAAACGTATACAGTAAAGAACATAAAGTTGTGTCAAAAACGCTTAACGTTAATATCAAACAATTAATAAAAGTAAGACTGTGAAAAAAACATAAAATGCCTTTAATTTCAACACTAAAAGTTGCCCTTTTAAAAGAGCTACTACGGGAACGTAATCTGTCAACGGTCGGTACGAAAAACGAGTTGGTGAAACGCCTTATAGACCACGAAGAGTCTGAGGAAGTCGAAATTGACGAAACGCGAACGAACGATAACTTAGCGGCACAAATCGATGACTTACGCGGAATGCTTGAAAATGTCATGGCTATTGTGCAGAGCCAAGTAAATAAAACGGTGCAAACACAAAACGATAATCGCGAAAACGATATTCGCGAAAACGACATCCGCGAAAACGTCAATGTAGAACGGCATCGCGATTTACAATCACTAAATCGGGAAACGCGTGAACGTAATTCGTACAGTGTTAGGGAAATCGCCGATACCCTACCGGAATATGATCCAATCAAGGATCACGTTTTTAGCATCGATCAATTTATCGACCGAGTAGATCAGTCGATGCAAGCGTATAATTGGAACGAGAAATGTATGATGCTGGCGATTTTTACTAAATTGAAAGGCCCTGCGAAATTGTGGTTGGATGCTTCTGCAACTACCTACGTTACGTGGCACGAATTGGCAGCAGCGTTAAAAGAAGAATTTGGTGTTGAGCCCGATGAAGCGGACATTCATTTTAAAATGTCAAGAGCAACAAGAGAAACTGGTGAGTCTATTAATGAATATTGTTTTCGAATGAGCGCTCTGGGTAGACGTCACAATCTGAGTGACTCCGCCATTATTAAGTATACACGCGAGGGGCTAAAGCATAGAGAACTACAACACTCTTTAGCTACTGTTCGATTTAAAACGATGAAGCAAATGCGCGATACATGTGAAGAATATTTTTCGAATATAGCAAGCTGCTCGCGCGAATCAAAGTCAGCGCCAACGCCAAAGCGTAATGATTCTAACAACAGACCCGTGAACAAACCTCCTGCAAGTGTGGAAACGAAGACTCCAGATAAGAAACCGGTTGTATGCTTTAACTGCTCCGAAGCAGGGCATATATCAAGTTCATGTCCAAAGCCGCCGCGTCGAACAAGATGCAAAGATTGTCAACGTGTACATCCAAAAGGTACCCCCGAACACTGTGGTCAAGGTAGCGTCCGTTGCTCAAATAGCGTGAAAAAAGTTTCGTTAGATAAGAAAGTCACGATCAATAGAGTGGACATGTTCGCGTTAATCGATACAGGCAGCGAGTGCAGCATGATAAAGAAATCAAAAGCAGCTCAACTCACTCAAAATAGGGAAAAATGTAACATCCATATTAGTGGCGTGTGTGGCGGAACGCTAGTGTTAACCGAAATGATTAACGCAGAAATAAACATTGATAACGTTAAAATGTTTGTGAACCTATACGTAGCTGATGATGATACGTTTTCGTCGGATATAATTATCGGTAATGACATATTTACGAACAATAACATCCGCTTTATTTGCAACGGTAACAGGCAACATTTCGAGTACTTAAACGTGTCGGAAACGGAAATCGCGGAGAAAACAAAGAGCGAAATAAACAAAAAAGCACCCCACGAAAAACCGAGCGATACTGAAGCGGCCTCCTTACGAATTGCAAAAACCAGTATAAACGAAAACGATTTTTTATATTCCATGCAGATTCAAGACGAGAAGATACGTGAAATAGCAGATAAACTCAAGGCTGGTGACAAAGAAATGGCAAAGGATTTTGTTATTAAAAAAGAGCGACTTTTCCGCAAGGTAAACGACAATCTTCTGTGGGTGGTTCCGAAAGCTCTAAGATGGCGAATTATTCAGGAGCAACACGACAACGCAGGACATTTAGGAGTCGACAAAACGGTAACAGGTATCCAAAGACATTTCTGGTTTCCGCGTATGCGAAACGCTGTGAAATCGCATATAAAGTCGTGTGTCGAGTGTGCCTATAATAAAGCACCAGGTGGAAGGGAAGAAGGCGTGTATCATTACGAAAATGTGGACCCCATACCTTTCCATACAGTTCACCTGGACCACCTAGGGCCGTTCCCAAAAAGCGCAAAACGAAACGAGCATATTCTAGTCATCGTCGACGCATTTACCAAATTTACCATCGTCAAACCCGTCAAAAGCACCGCAACAAAACACGTTCTTAACATCCTAAATGAGGTCAGCGAGTATTTCGGTATGCCATCAAGAATTATCACTGATCGGGGAACAGCTTTCACTTCACATGAATTTTCACGTTTCTGTCATGCTAACGATGTAAAACACATTCTAAATGCAGTCCGTACACCTAGAGCAAATGGTCACGCGGAGCGGACTAACCGAACAATTTTAGGAATGTTGTTGCCATCAGCGAAGGACGACAAACACTGGGACGAGCAACTAAGGCGTATCCAATGGTCAATCAACAGTATGCAAAATAAGACGACTGGCAAAACACCACAGGAACTTCTATTCGGCTTTCAACCAAGAGACATCTTACAGCATAAGCTCGTACTCATCCTTCACAATGATGACGTAATGAATTCTGAGGAATTAGACAATCTACGCCACGATACAGCCAAAAAAGTTGATGCTAGTCGGAAAAAAACCAAAGAGTATTACGACAGGAAACATGCCAAGCCAAAAACTTACAACGAAGGTGATCTAATATTAGTTGAAAATGAACCAGCAGCAACTGGTGCCTCCCGGAAACTAAAACCTCGTTACAAAGGTCCTTTTATGGTTACTAGCGTTCTAGACAAGGATAGATATGTCGTAGAGGATTTGCCAGGATCCAGCAGAACACAGCGTCATTACAAATCAATATACTCGTCAGATAAAATCAAGCCTTGGTGCAGCTTACCAGCGGATGAAACCGGATATTTCAGCGATGAAAATGAAGCGGCTTACGATACAGATGATGGTGCTGTCTACAATCGAGGTCGATTATCAACAGGATGGCCGACTGTAAGAGCTTAAGTTACAGGCGAGAAATGAAACGTGGGAGTTCTCAAGTAAACGTCAACGAAGAACGTCTTCAGCGCTTGTAGTTAAACGGTGTCGTACACATTCATATTAAATAATGTTATTGTTTGTTTTCTTTATTTTCTATTCCTACTATTATTTAAATAAAATGAATTTCAATTAAAATATACGTGTTGCCTTTACTGGGGATACAAAACCCCAATGTGATGGGTATATAAGATTCGGCATAATCGAAAATAGCGCTCTTACTTGTCTATTATTGTGGTTGTCTGTTTTTTATACTCATACCATGTATCTCGTCGGGGTATTTGGGTTTGTGCAGATGTTTTTAACGCCAAAAAAAATATCAGTCTTAGATCCACAATTAATTTTACCGATCGAGTAAGAATCACTTTCTGAATGGATTAAAGCATATTCGTCCAACCGTCTGTCTTGTATTTGTAACACTGTGGCGTCAACTGTTACAGTAAATATATATCATTTTATTAAAATACTTTTAACATTTTAAAACGGTTACTTCAAAACAAGGTATGGAATATTCAATTTCGATGTTACGTTACCTTTTAACGACAAAATATTGCGTGAAAGGTGGACTTTCTTCAGAAGTGCCCTTATACATATGCTTAATTTACAACCAATTTTAGTTTGTTGGTTGTTAAAACTATTAAGTCAAAATTTTAAAAAGTAAAAGAACTAAATTAAATCAGTCTAAGGCATTCAAAAAATAGAAGAAAAAATGTTGCACAAATTACATCAAGTATTGATTTACAAAACACCAAAAACATTTTTAAAACTTCAACGACTTGCACACCAACAATTGGCTGTAAATTAAGCACACATTTGTAAACCTTTTAATATAGGTAGACACTGAAAGGATAAGATTTTTTCTCATAATAACCACTAAAAATCTATGACGGCTTAAAACCTGGGAGTTATAATTTTAAGAAATTTTAAATTTAAAATCGTATTGTGAAAGATTTTGAAGAGAACGCGCAAAACTATTTTGATTTGTTTTTGGTTTAAAGTATTTTCGATTTTATTTAAAAACTTATTTCTACAAAAAAACATTTTTAACTAAAAAAAAAATTTTAAGAAAATATGCCATTTCTGACATTTCCATCAAAACGTAAAAAAATGCAGATTATTGAATACGTATTGTTTTAGGTGGAATTGCCCATAAGTATGCAAATATATCTAATATAAGTACTTGTTACTTGATAAACTGAGTGAAAAAAAATGTTTATGACAAAGATTCCCTCATTAAGCTGTAAAGTAATTGCTTAAGCTCTATGTACATACATTTGTTTAATACTTTACTTTTTTTATAGTTTTCCATGAATATAAAACAAGTTTTAATTATACTCTGGTGTATTATGTGCAGGGAATTATGCATGTAATGCGAGTACTTAAATATATTGTATGTGAAAATGAATACACTTAAAAATATCCAACAAAATTTTAAACAGAAATCAATTTATAGCAAAATTAAAATTTCTACTTTTACTATATAATGCAAATATCGATTTGAGAATTCCTTTTTTAGGCCATAATCCAAACATTTAGGTCATTTCGTGCTCTACTAGCAAATTTAAGCCTAAAACTAGTTTTGCTTGCTTTAAAAATTTTTAAGTAATTTTTTTTAATGAAAAAGTAATTTAAAAAAATCGTTCAAATATTTAAAGTACTCAATGGCTAACTGACTAACTAGTACTAGTAATATATATTGATTGAAAAATTATTTTCCTGCTTCAAATCGATAATTAAAATTTTAAAATTCAATACTGTCTTATTTCCCGTAGACCTATGTACATACATACATGATGTACATACATGGTGAAAAAAAATTTTCTTTTAATAACAAAATTTTCACCTAAAAACTTTTTATAGTCCTGTGACGTATATCCAACAAGATGCAATCTATAGTAACAAAGACCATAAAATTGAACCTTCATATAAAAAATATGATGTTGGGTTGTTTCGAAAAAGTGTTTATAAAACTACTGAAAGAGAACTGTAATGTATTATTTAAAGAACTCGTATTGCTAGTGTATCACACACTTAATCAAAAACAGTCACAACTCAAAATCATTATGATAATAAATTGTATGTTTTTTGAAGGTTATTGAATGTATCTTCAATGTAAATAAAAATATTTTATTTTCATATTCAAATTTTTCCGACGTTTCGTTAGTTGTTTTCCAACTTCATCGGGGTTATTTTTTTAATTTTATTAAATATTTCTCTTAACTAAATATTACATGTCTTTTCGTTTAAAAATTATTTCACAGTTTTGTAAAGGTGGACAACCCAACACAACAATACTTGGGAACTGGCTTATGAAAAAAGAAATATTTCTAAAACACTTTGAGTTGGTTTGATTTAGTGTGCGATGTAAGCATCAACACAACATGTACGTACATAGTTATATGCAATTTAAACACGACCTTTACTATGCTTTAAATGTTTCAATATTTAAATTAAATGAGTTCAAAAATCTGTTTTTATGCTAAAAAGTTATTTAAATAACAACTGTTTAAAAATTAAATAAAACTACTACAATTAACAAGTATTTATTTAACAATGATTGAGTGGTTAATTAAAAACACAAAAATGTTGGTTTTAATCTCTTTGATATAAATACATCTGTGAATAATTTAACAATTTTAAGTTTTAAAAAGTTATATGATTAAAGTAAAATAAAAAGGAGGTAAATATAAAAATGCATTTAATTTTAAACTTACCAGTTAAAAAAATTTAACCAAGTTATAAAGTGTTGAAAAATGATGATAAATCCTGAAATAAAAAAAAATAAATTGTTTAACTTTCATATTAATATTATCCTTAAAGTTTACAAAAATAAAAGTTAATATATTTTGTAGTAGTGACTTGTTCAGAGCAAGACATCTTTGAAGATTGTCTAAGAAAATTATTCTAAGGAGTGCTTTGTTTAGCAGCAAAAAGGTTAAAATTTTTTGGGCAATTTTTTTATTTTTCGTTAATTTTATTAGTTTAAGACAAACTTAGATTTTTATTTTTATTTTAGCTAAAGTTCATATTTCAATATATTTTTATTAAAAGAAATGAATATTTTACGTTAATATTGATAAAAACTATATTCTAAAAAGCCGATACCACCCAAGGAGGACGCATTTTTGAAACTAGCTAAAAATTTCGTCATCAGAACTCGTCGCAAAAAAATACTGTCCACATATTTTTTCCAAATAATGCGTTACTTAGAAATACCACAATTTTTTTAATTTGGACAAAAAGATATTCCTTCTTTTTTTTCATGATTTTTTAGGAAAATAGAAGGGCCTTATTTTAATTTTTAAAGTAATTTTTTAAATTGGAATATTCGATCGCAAATTATAATAAAATCGTTGGCCTTAATTTTTTTTAAATTTTAACAATATACTTTATTGTGAATAAAACCGAAATTTTTCCACAGATTATTACATTAGAAGGCTTGAAAGGTTTTAATTATGTGTGTTTTTGTGATCAAGTAATACAAGTAGAAAGGTTTTGCATTTTTCTATTTTTAATTAATTTAAAAAAATAAAAATTATTTTAATTTTTGCCGAAAAATTCAAAAAATAACAATTTTTTTTAATTTTCGTCGAAAATTTTTTTAACCTTAATCATTGCAGGCCAAATTATTCTGACACTATTAAAAAATATGTTTTTACACGTCTTCAAGATAATTTTGTTGCCAGTCTTTTGGTGGTTGCTTCTAGAGGCCTGCTCCAAGTCCTATTTCAAGCTAATTCTAGACCCGGATGATTTTTTAATTCTTGTGCTGTTGTGCGATTCAACTGTTAAGGTGCTGTAATGTAGAGTAGCTGGCACAGTTTGTGTGATGCAATATAGTGTAGTTATGAATAAAGAGTGGTGTCATGCTGTGTGGTCGGTAAAAAAAATGACTGTGATGATGTGTGGCCAACAACAACAAAACTGTGTGTATTACACACAATGTTAAATGAATACATAAACAAACATATATACAAGCAGATAAATCAATATAAAATTCATACGTAAGTACATTACATTACATACATACATACATACATTAAAATTCAAACCCTGCTTTTAAAACTATCACACCAGGAACATCCCGTCAACAGTAAAGCTTCGAGATGAATTGATGAATTTTTTGTTGAATTGATGTGCCGTTGTTGTTAATTTAAGTATGCTTTAGTGTAAATACTTTTTTCATTTAAGTTAAGCTAAGTGAACAAAAGAGATGGCGAACAATACAGCGCATCACTTATTGTTGTGTGTGCACACGTAAGGTATATGAAATGAATTAAAAAATCAAGATGATGCTTATTTTAGTAACGTCTTGAGCTGGCCTCTAGTTCCTTCTGAAAAGATCGAATAAGGCCTTTCCAAGCTATGATATAATCAATGGAGCAGCCTTTTCAAAAATCTCAAATTTTAAATAAAGATTAATAAAAAAACTCGTTGCATAGTGTTATTTACAAAAAAGTGGCTTGTACTTACAGGAAGTACATATGTACCTAGCCAAGCGGACAAAAACGATGTAGATATATCGTTAAATCGTCTTAGGAGGTGATTTGAATGCTAAGTACACACTAGACATTTTTAGTTCCTTTACTTTGTGACGTCACATTTCCACTGTTTGCAATATGCAACAAAATGACAACAAGTAACTTTTTTTTGTGTCAGCATTGCATTTCAACAACCGCCATCATTTAATGTTTTAAACAATTAAAAAAAGTAATGTCAAATACTGAATAATAACCAAAACGACAGACGTTTTCATCAGTTCACACTAACACAAAATGGCAAAGTGTGTACTTAGCATATCGATATATGGATATATTTAGATAGAGGGGGTGTTTAACTTTAACTTTTTGGAGTTAAAACCATCCACACAAACGCAAAATACCCCTACAGCGTATATGGCGTTTTAGAGTCATAAGCATTTAATAAACACATTGCTTAAGGTGTGAAAAAATGTGCCGCAACCAATTTTTTTTTGTCATGGCTGGAATAACTTTAAAAAATTTCTTTCTTCAGCAGTTTTTTTAAATTAACTGCCAAGTACACATTTGATACATTATTATGTCATAAACAAACATGTTTATGTCAAATGCCTCATAAAACTTTACCGCATTCATTCAAATTCATAAGAGTGAGAAGGTGTAAAAAATGTAAGTCTATGATTTATCAAACGCAAAAGTGTAAGTGTTAATTGCCGCAGGTGTTGGTAAACGAAGAAATGTCTGCATTTTACTGCTTTTGCTTATAGGTTGGTAAAAGGCGTTAATACTTTTTATATGACAACAGATATAAAAGCTTCTTCAACATGTGTATAATCAAAACGTAACCAAAATTTCATGGTTTAAAAAATAAAATTGTTATTATGGCAATGAAATAAAAAAACCATTTGCTTGCTTTTCTTATTAAATTGTCAGGATTTAGTGGAAGATTTTAGAAAGAAAAAAATTTATGAAAAAAGTTAAAAAAAAATTAAATTAAAGTGTTTGTAAGGCCCAAAGTATTAAATGGATTTTATCTTAAATATATTTAAATTCATTTTTTTAACTTAAAGGCTACCTTAACAAACATTTTATTTATTAAAATTTGTTTTTGAATATGTACTTGCAAGCATATTCCATTACTGCAAAAATATAATTTTTTTAAGCCCCATGCAATTTACATTTAGTAGTTTCAGGTCTATTTCCTTTTTTACTTTAAATATTTATTCTCTTGGACAACTTGTGTTTCTACTTACAAAAAAAAACTTGACTAAAAATATCTACAAACGTACTTAAAAATATGAAAAAAATTTGTTACGCTCCAAATGGAAGCTTAACAAATACTAATATTTTTCGGTTTTAACAAAACAGCATAAGTAAACAATAGTTAAGTGGGTTTTGTTTGAAACTCAAAAAAAAACCCCCAAAGGAAATATAACAGCAAAACAAACAAAGCAGCAAAATCTCAATATCAGTTGTAAATTGTATTCAGAATAAAGAACTCTGTAGCGGCTAATATTTAGCAACACAAAAAAACTTAACAAACAAAAATGTTTTTGGTTAATAAACAATGATCATGCAAAACAACAGCGGAAATATACACAACCTGTCAAAAAAAAAAAATATAAACAAAGAAGTAACAAAAAATTAATAAAAAAGAATTTTAACAAAAACACCAAACCGGATAATGTATACAAAGGATATAGAATAGAACGAAATTTAAACACCCATGTGTTAGTTTCAGCTGTAAGGCAAAAGCTTTTGTTAAATTGGCAGGAAATGCGTAGGCAGGAGGCTAGTTTGAATATAAGAGTTAATAATAAAATTCACCTTATTATTATACGTACCGCTTTCTATTAATACCTCGCATGCCGTAATGAGGCTGTGTAAGGGTTTGTATTCTATTCAAAAATTTTTAAAACGTCCATTTGCTTTTTAATCACAACAAAAGGTTTTTAAAAAACTAATCGAGCGTTAAATGAGATATAATAGGGGGAACCACTTTGCAACTATACTACCAACTTAATTATATTTACAAGGCGTGAGGTTTGAATAATTTTTTTTAATTTAAGGTTAAAGTAGGCGGCGCCTTGCTCACAACAATTTAAAACCAGGTACTACTTGTTCACCGATTCTTATTAAGCTTTAAATATTAATCCTTATATTTTCGAGGCAATAAACTAAACAATGCCACGCCCACAAAAATTAACCTTAGTACTTGGCACTTTTAACGCGCCGGTTTTTATGAGCGTTCTAATGCAAAGTAGGACAACTGGGACAATTGAAGTATTTTGCCATATCTACGTCCGTGGTGAACTGTTCCTGCTCATGTTAAACAGCGATCATCTCAGAGATATTTCTGCTAGTTTAGCATGGATACCTGGTCTATAATACCTGAATTGACTCCGGAAACTTGATTTCAACAAACACACAGACGGACATGGCTAAATGGTCTTCCCTATCTATAAGGATGCAGAATATATATTGCAAACGGAATGCCGAACTGATATAAACCCTTATCACTATGTTGTGGGTATAAAAAAGAAGGTATGATCTGCCCTAATGTACACTTATCGTCTGTATTTTACTGTTTGTGTAGAGATGAAAAAGAAAATGTGTGGGTGCCTTGTGCAATATTGTTTTGATGGTATCGTATAACATAAAATCAACAACAGAAAATACATTAAATATAGATTATAGAAAGTTACTCACAAATAGACAAATAGACAAGAAAATACTGAGACATTTCACATTTGTACATCAATATCTTTATCTAAACATAATAAAAAGTCAGACATTCCGTCAGTCAGTTCAATCGATATTTACTTGAAATAACAACAACTTTTATTAATAGATTTGTAAAATATTAACTAAAATTTAAATATAAAATGCAGAAAAAAGGTCTTGTTTGGGGGAAGGCTTTCTAAAAAGTGACGTATTTGAAATACTTTCAAGTAATAAAAAGCATAACTAGCTTAAGCAGTAAAAATTGTCAATGATGATATTGTCTTTAGCAATATCTTGGGGATTTTTGTAATTTGTCACACCTAGTAATCTGATTAGGTATACCCCTGATATATGTAAGCTTTTTGTACATAAATCCAACTGCAGCGGTATTACAAGTACGAAATAAATTATTAAAAATTTTTTTTTATTTTTGCTACAAAAATAAATTCTTTGGATTAATATCGTACTCGTCTTTTGGCATTATTTCAGGTAGAAATGAAAATGGTCAGATGTGCCAAGGGCTCGGAAAAAACAGTTTTGAAACTTTTTAGCGATTAGAAGTACAACCCGCCACCAATCCCAGATCATACAGCTGATTGTTCCCGCCCTTATCCAGATAAGACCAATGCAGCAGTTGGCCAGCTTAAGAGCAACAAGCCGGTAATTGAAGCATCGATATAGTAAAAGAGTTTATATATAAACCTCAGCTCAGACATCATTAAAAATAATGATTGCAGAATCGAAAAAAGTAAAGGATCATTCATGTGGCATATTTAAGAGGAAGCAAAAAAAACCCCGTTTTCGACTTCTTTCAAGAAAACCTAAGTATGAATCGCGCTTTAAATTTGATAAAATATTTTAAAAAAATTTAAAAAAACAAGGTCTTCTTTTTTACATGGCTTTTTCTGTGTAAAAACTTATCTGCTTTATTTATCTTAAAATATCTTTCAAATAAGCTATTAACTACTTGTATGTGTTTGTTTACATGCTTTAATATGGAAGTGTGTTCGTGATATTTAGCATTATTCTGCAAAGAAAATTTTATTGTTGTTTTTCTTTTTTTACTTTGATTTTATAAATTAACTTTATTGTGACCCTTCATATTTTCTTAAATATACATTTCTTTGCGTTTGATGTGTTGCCTTATTGTCAATAATTACCATATATATGTATATACCAAAGTTATGTCTTTAAATGATTATAAACTCACATAACTCCCACATGCGGCAAAAACTACAAAATAGAGAGACGAGAAAAATAAACAAAAGCAAAACACAAGAAAATTAAAACAAACAAATAAAAATAAACAAATAAAAATATTAAAATTAAATCAATATTAAATATAAACTAAAAATGTATAACTTATTGTACAAACATTATTGTTTGTATTATCTAATATTTATTCAAGTTTGTTTGACCGGCCCTAAATATATTTTGCCATAATCATTTGACAAAAAAAAATTGTAATAATATAAAATAATTTTTTTTAATTTTTAGTTATATTTTAAGTTTTTTTTTAATAAGTAAAAAAATAAAATAAAAAGACCTTATTTAACCTTTGTAATGGTCCGGGTTTTTCTTTCTTCTCCAACTCTTACCGGTTTACAAAAAGCATATGTGAGGAGCCGCAGAACAAAACGCGCCCTTTTTGATTTTTTGAAAGCGTTGGAAAATCAAAGATAATAGCATAAGCCAAGAATATACAACATGTTCCTTCCATATAACTAAAATCATCCGACCACAAGAATTCGCAAAAAACTGTTAACGATGTACGCCACTTAAGGACTCTTAATATAAAAATAGGACGTTTTATTGAAAAAAGTATGTTTAGCTTAAAATAAAATGCAAAAAGAACGTTTTGGTATTCGTATCTTTAATATGGGAAATATTTTTTATATAAATAAATGAAACGATTTGGTGGTCTTGAGCATG
The DNA here is from genome assembly GCA_963583895.1 of Melanophora roralis. Taxonomy (NCBI): domain Eukaryota; kingdom Metazoa; phylum Arthropoda; class Insecta; order Diptera; family Rhinophoridae; genus Melanophora; species Melanophora roralis. The sequence continues at coordinate 27,552,782 of OY757187.1, read as the reverse complement.
ACGATAATATAATTTTCTCTTATTGAAATTCTAATGAAACAAACAATAATAAACTTTTACGTTTTGTTCTGCATTAATTTCTTAAACCAAAATTTTATACGAAAAAGGAAGAAATATTATGCAAAAAAGATTTTTCTAATAGAAATTGCAAAATTAATAAAAATACGCCAAAAACATTTTCATGAAAATATTAACAAAAAACAAGTTTTAATCTGCGACTTCTCATAGGTTTTAATGTTTTTTTTTTAATTTCTTAAAATATAGCTGTCATATTTGGAAAAAACCTAAATTTCAATTTTAAAAAATTAAACTATATATTAAAAAAAAAATGCTGACATAAAAAACTGTGTTTAAATAAAAAATTCGGCGTAGTACTAACGAAAAATATTACCGCAAACCTTAGACCCAGTATTTTTTCAAGTTATAAAAACGAAAAATATGTCTTAAAGCCCCAGATTTAAATACCTAAAAGCATATACTTGTTACCTTCCAGCAAATCGGCTTTAAAGTATAAAAATGATAGAAATAAAATATATACACAAGATTATGTGTATTAGAACAGCATATGATACCCCAGCGGTAAAACTAATCAGGCCTTTTCTTTTCTGGCCTTTTAAAAGGTATGTTTACACCTTCCTTTAGATCCTTTATTTAATTCTGGATGGCCCAACTTTAAAAGCAGTTCACAAGACTTCTAAACTCCATTTAAACTATCTGATAGACATTACAGTTACCCGTTTATAGAAGGACGAAAAATATTTGTTCATTTACATGATTTTTTATTCCTTGTAACAAAAAACAGGAAGAGGGAAAGAGTGGAAAGAGTTTATAAAAACTGAATAAGTATGTAATGACAGTTGGGGCCTTTCGTTTGCCAAATATAGCTAAATAAGGCCTTCAATAAGGTCTCCTTACACCTTCTCCTTGATGCTGGAATACTCTTTACTTGGACATAAAAGTATGTAGTTACAAGCAATAAATGATTGGCCACAACCTTTAACATGATACAAGTACACATAGATATACACATTTATTTATCATCCTTCTCAGTATCATCGACAATGTTAATAATTTCAAGAGCAAGACAAGTTTAAGTGTAAGTATGTGTAAAGGAAATCGTTTTACAGACAATGACCGAAAGGATGACCCTTTTTAGTAAGGAAAATTAGTAAAAATATCTTTATGTATATAAGTTTTGGTATAAAATAACAAGCTCTTGATAATATTGATGAGGATGATGATGTTGTTGTTGTAAATGGCTTTCAAAAATCAATAACAGACCAAAAGGAAATGTTAAAAATAGAAATTTTGATAAGGTCGTGTTAAAATAAATGTGAAGACAATTTTTTTAACATTCCAGTTTGTTTATTAAGTAAACATATTAAAATAGAAATTTTATACAAAAAGCTTTTTTAATAGACGTATGAATATTATTTATAAACAAGACCGCTAAAAAATTAACATATACTTATATAAACTTAGGGTAAGGCGTAAGAAATTATAATTACAGAGACTTCTGGCACTCAGTGTACTTTAATATTTTTTTAATAGGCCAGATAATTTAACTTCCGGAACTCATAGGCGATCTGGAAGCATGTTGAAAGTAAGTAGTTATACCTTTTTCCCTACAAAGGATTCCAGAGATAAATCTAGTGGCAAATCAGTTATATTGACCAAGTCAATAATCAAACACCGAGGCCTCTTCAAACCTTTTATTAAAGCCAATAATAGCCGTATTGAACAAGTTTTCCAGAACCTTGCAATTTCGCTAGTTTAAAGACCGCTTAGATTTTTAATAAAGAAACTTCTAGGTTGCCGCTTAATGGCTGTTGGTGATTAAGCGCTAAGCATACGCACTGCGGCTCCCGGTTGATTGGCCCTGCACACTGCGGTTTGTATGATTCCCTGTCAAAAATGGAACTAAATATAATTCAACCTGGCAACGTTCTTATTGACCAACTGGTCAAAATAAAATTAAAGGCATCATATAATTCGGCGTTACTACGAAATTCAATGATTAGTTTACAAAAATCTGAATTGCGATCAAAACTTCTTGTACGATTTCAGATTTTATAAAGAAATTAAATTTTAAATTTACGAAAAACTTTTTTTACACAAAAAAAAAAAAATATTTTCAATTAAAAAATTTGTGATAATAAATAAAAATTTATTTGATTTTCCACCAGTAAGCGATTTTGTAAATTCAATTAACTTTTAAACTTTGTTTCAATTAAAATTGTGATTAAAATTTTTTAAAAATATATACTTCAATAAAAAAGCGTTTATTTTAAAATTTTTAATTACTTCTTTTTATATTTTTTATGTATGTATTTATTTATTTATATTGTTTAACGTAAATATGTACATATCGTTAGCGGAAATGCAAAATGACGTTGCTGTCAAAAAATCAAAAAATATATTTGGTTTAATTTTGTTCAAAGGCACATAAGAATATTTTTTTTATGTTACAAACAAAATTAGGAACAGAATGCCGGAAAAATAAACATTTTATTTATATGCACTGCCCTTGTAACTTAGAAAAAAAATTTAGCTTCTTCTGTTAAATTTTATAAAAGGAAGTGACGTTGTTTTGGCCTAAACCACGTCCGTATGGGGCCATGTGAAAAGTATGAACCGATCATATTATTGTTAAAATTAATAGTTAGTGTCATGAAGTCAGACAGAAACTCAACACTTCATCAAAAGAGAGTAATATTCGAGTTAATTACACCCAAAAATGATTTTTTCGGGAGGATTCTTGTATAGAAGCTATATAAAGATATGAACCGATCACGACCACAAACAATAGGGTTCGTGCCAGTGCCAAGAAATTTATCTGGGTCAAATTTGATCAAAAAAAAACTTTCAAATTGCGACCTGTTCTTTGACCGCAATAAACAGGAGGACGGACGGAAAGGTATGCTTAAGTCGACTCAGGAAGTTATTCTGAGTCGATCGGTAGGCATAAAGGGGGTCTTAGGCCATTTTTTTTTGGGCGTAAAAAATTTCTTATTTATGGACGCTCATGTTTGTTTTTTATATATATTACTATTTAAATTAAACCAGAACTCTAATAAGTAAAATCTAAAGGATTTAAGCAAAATGACAATTTACAAAGGATTAAACGTTTTTAAATGTTTGGCAAAAGCATTTTTAAAAATTAAATACAATTTTTTAGTTTTTTGGCAAAGCATTAACAAAGGTCTACTTAGTGCCAAGCAAAAGGATGCAAAAATTACTTTTAAAACAAGAAAAAATATACACCAGAAACCTATAATAGTTTATTATAGAAAAAAAAAAAAGATAAATGAACAACATCAAACCAATATATTTTGGTTTCTTCTTTGAAATTTCAACATGCTGACACTTGGGAAATCTAAAGGACGAGACTTAAACCAAGTTAAACATAAAATTTTTATATAAATATGTTTGTGGATGCAAAAAATTGGGATCTTTTTATGTGTAACAAATGGCTTTTAGTAAAGTTTATATAAAAGTTTCTTACATACAAATACACAAAAGTAGTATATACAAAGTGTCTGCTTGTAAGTCGTATTTAAGGTATAAAATCTAAACAATATGGAGAAAATATGTGCAGAGAATATGTATATATGTTTAACATATGGATACTGTTGACATTATTTCAGTATCGAACCAAACAAAAAATTTTGCTGGCATCTAACAACAAAGCTTCGGATTTATTTATAAGTTTTTTTTCTAATAAAATTTTTCCTGTATCATGGTAACTGCCATATGGGGAATATGATTAAAAGAATGCATTTTACCATCAACGATACAATATTTTTTATAAATCTTTAGGTCAGCCCGCATACACATACACGTAGTATGGCCCCCTCCCAATTGGCTCTAGAAGTCGCATTTTGTATGATGTTATTTAAACCGTCCAAACAACATATTTAACTATTGAACAAGATTAAATTCCAGATGTTATTGATTTCGGCATGACGGTAGGTATGTCTCTGGAAGGTAGAGTCAGAGCTTTTTCGAAATTGTTTTAAAAAATTTTAAATGATAAGAACTATATTCATAATCACCAACTTGGCCTTAAACAACAACATAATACCATCGAAAAAACGGCAACAGTACACAGAAAAAACTAAAAAATGGTTTTAATCACCAAAATGATTGAATCAATTAATAAAATGTTCAAACTTGCACCTATCACCAAATAGGTTATATCAATTACCTTAATAGCAAAAACTGAAAAGCAACGATTTCTTATCCAATATAACATTTTTAAGATTTTGGTTACTGAAATGATAAAAATGAAAGTTTACTTACAACACTTCAATTGCTTCAAGGTATTAGGAAGTTTAAAGAAAAAATTATTATAAATATTTTTTTTTGGTTTGGCGGGGGTTTGAACCTGGGCTGCTCGTGTGCAAGTGCTCCAGCCACTGCGCCATGCCATTGTGTTGAAAGTAAGCCGAATTTGTGTCTATATATATTTTTTGTATAAAAATTTTTAAATTCGTATTTAATTTTTATATACTTAGCGTGAAATGTCCTGCATTTTAAGCAAAAATAAAAAAAAAAAAAGTTTCCCTGACGAAGCTTCCCATTGTGGTGGCGAAATATTGAAATTGAAAAAAACAATTATAAAAGATCTTGATCTTGAATTAAATAGGACAGAGCATTCTTTTAGAATAATTAATAAATTAGCATCATTGTTGGCATTTAATTTTAAAATACAATTAAGCCGTTATTTAGGACAATTAATTTTTAAATTTTTAAAATAATGGCTTAATTGAAAAAAAATGCGGATATTTTTTTTTGTGTAGGACATGATTTGACTTTAAAATTTGATTTCAGCAGATGGGCTAATGGTCATGGCTAATCGACTTCCAAAATTATAATAACCATTATTACTATCTAAAGGGTATATTGCTTTGCAAAAATTACCTCGTTCGTTTTTTATTTTCCTGTTTTTGGTTTCAATATTTTTAAATTTACATGTTAAAGATGAATATTTCAAAAAAGATTTCACTCTTTTATCTGAACTGTTTATTATAAATAATTTATCTGTTCACATTTCGATATGTGTAAGCATTGCAAATATGTACAAGTAAAAGGCAGCAGTTTGTTAACTTTAAAGCAAAGTCAGCCAAAAGGCATTTAAGTTGACACAGTGCGACATATGCAGCACTTTTGAAAATACAAATTTTTTTCTCGTAAGTACCTATACATACATACACACAGAAGTATGTATTGATAAACAGTTTTTCTTCTTATAATTTTGTCTTAAACTATAAACTTAATATTTTGTAAAGGGTGTCCCAATAAGATTATCGAATTTAATTTTGTTTATTTTTTTAATTAGGCTAACATTTTTATTTTATTATAAAGAAAAGCTGTATGACGTAATATACAAGTTGTTGCTAAAGTGGCATCAAAAACGAGAAACTACACGGCCTGGATGATTGGTGTGAAGTAAAACATTGCTTCCGGCGCTCTTTTGCTGGTATTTGGCCCTTCTTATTGGAAAAACGAATTTGTTGAATAGTGCTTTTTCGTACACATTTTAAATTTCTGACCAAAGTGAAAAATGAAATTTCTTGGAAAGTGTGACCTTTCCATTGACTGAGTGACAATAACAAGGACAAACTATGACTATCTAATTCATCAGTTCAAATTCGGTTTTGGAAAAAATTAAAAAATTTAGGTAAATTTTTAGTCCGTCGCTCTCGTTGTGTCACCCGTTAGTAGAAAACGTTATTTTAAATTGTTTAAGTGTATGTATTATGTACTTATGTATGTATGAATGAATATTAAAAGGATTGCATTAGAGAATATTTTTAAAAATTCTATGGCAATTTTAGTATTGAACACATATTTTAAATAGTTTTTCCTTTAATAATTTCCCTTCTTTTTTTTCTATTTCATACATACATGAAAATGCAAGATGGCATGTAGCAGCACCAGCTGTATAAAGACTTTCAACCATAATTCAATGTCCAATAATTGTATTGTGTTTTTGACACAGAGGGAATAGTTTAAGTTTGAACGGCATTCCTTTTTTTTCAGTTCATTTTTCAATGGAATTTAAAAGTTTATTAGCAGTGTTGCCAGAAATTACAAAAAAAGTTTAAAATAACTGCTTAAGATCCTTTAAAGTGTTGGAAAGACATTTGCGGTAGAGGAGAATTAAATAAATGATAAGTTTTTAAAATGCATGTGTTGAAATGTTTTTAATGTTTATTCCCCAAACTAGGTGCTATTTTGAATGTTTGACTCGCAGAAATAAAAAATTTTTTTCCACAAATACGACTTAAAGTGTTTAAAAAAATTTTTTAAAAAAAAAGGAGGTTTAAAGTCAAAAGATATTTTCAGATTTAAGGTCGATAGCTGTAACAGTTTGCTAGATATATCGCGCTAAAACTTTCATTGAATTAACTTGTTTGTATGTGAGGAATTATTCCTGTCGCTTTTATTCCATCGGGTATTTTTCAGTGTAAACGTTATACTAAGAAAAATTGGTTTGCAATCATTTATCATACCTTTCACATAGTAGTACAAGGTATGCCAAAAGAAATCACCCTATTGAAAGATGCTCTTATATTTGCAAATGGCAGTAAATGTCAAATCTGTTCTGACATTTGTGAACTAGACAGATATAGAATACTAGTGAATAAGCCATGAAGCGATACACTCCCCAAGAACGCGAAATAACCGTGTCTCTTTTTGCGTAACAATTCGTCTGTGGTGTTGGCGCAGCGCGAATTTCGTCGCCGATTCCACGGTCGTCCGGCACCGACTGCGCGAACACTGCGCCATACGGCCACCAAACTCAAAGAGTATGGGACCACACGAGACGCTGCCAAGTGTGGCCGACCCCGAAGTAACCGTTCTGCCGAAAATATCGCCGCTGTTCGCGAGGATGTCGTGCTGTCGCCAGAAACATCGACCAGACGCTGTGCCTCGCAATTGGCCAATAGCCAGTCGTCCCTAAGAGGAGTTTTGCTCAAATAACGCCGTATGTTCCCGTAAAAAGTCTAGTCCGTGCATCAGCTAGTGCTTGTCGACTACCAAATGCGTGTAATCTACGCACAAGCCATCCTCAATCTCGAGGCCGAAGTAGACGATTTTTCGACCAAAATCGTAACTAACAATTAGGCCCATTTCCACCTCAGCGGGTACGTAAACAAACAAAACTATGGCTTCTTTGAAACCAGAAATTCACGAGTAATGCACGAGGAGCTATTTCCCCCGCTCAAAGTGACTGCATGGTGCGATGCTTATGCTGAAAGATTTATCGGGCCATTTCTTTTCGTTGGTCAAACGACAACAGTGGACGGGCCACGTAAGCCAAGTTTTTTTTGCCGCAATTGAACGAATTAGGACTGGACGACATGTGGTTCCAACAGGATGGAGCACCGGTACACACAGCGCGAGCCACAACCGATATTCTGTAAGCGGCGTTCCCGGGTCGCCTTATCTCTCGTTTGGCCGATTTAACCGTTCCAGACTTTTTTGGCGGTTTTTAAGTCCTTTGCTTAAGTGAACAAACCCGAGACCCTGAAAGCCCCATGGACAATACTCGGCATGAGTGCAAGAATCTGTCGACCGCAGTTCTCACCGAATTGATAAAAAATATATAGAAATCAATTATGACGGCGACCATTTGGCCGATTTATCTTCTCGACTTGACCAATAAAATTCCAAAGGCTCAAATAAACATAATCGAAAAACAGAGTTAAAGGTTTTCATTTATAAAAAATTGATAGCCAAACAACATTGGATGACTTCTTTTGGCCCACCTTGTACATTCCTTGCAGAACATTATTTGGAATCAGAAAAACTCGCATTTTCGTGCAGTTAAAGCTTCAAATAACTTTTCAAACCAGTTAAAAACAAATGTTATATTAAAACTCGTTTAAAATCAACTTTACGAAATACTTCCTAAATAATCTACAGTCCGTTACTGTAATAATTTTTTAATTGTACATACCTTTCGGAGGAAAATTATTTAAACAGGTTCAAGAGCAGCAGTTGGCCCCATACAATTTGGTAATTTTTATGAAATTTCTGATACGAAATTTTTCGGAAGCTGTTAGATCTAACCTTCTACAAGGTATTTCTCGAAAGAAGTCAGTACAAAAATAATATATATTTCAAATCTAAAAAATGCTACGCTGGCAACACCATCCGTGTAAGAATTTATTAGAAATATTTTTACAGCTTTTTAATAAAGTAGATTCTTTTATACGCTTTACGTTATAAAAGGAATCTTTCGATATTATGCTGCAATATAATGTATTGGTTTAATAGAGTTTTTCTTTTTTGTCCTTTGTACAAAGGCTCAATGAAATGTGTAAGTTATAATAACGCAAAGTAATATTAATTTTTCTACTGATACAAAAACAGGAATAACAATTTTTGTATTAAATTGTTTTTCAAAAATATTTAAATTAATAAAAATATTAATTTTGAAATAAAGGACTAAATTTTCAAGCTCAAAACAGGCAAAGGAAAACGAAACTACAAAGAAGGAACAATCTTGGTTAAATAACTATAAATAGTTTTTCACAATTTTTTAACTAAAAGAAATAAATTTGTTTGTAAGGTTTTTAGTTTTATTTTTAATTTTTTTTATTTTCTTTCATTGTATTTTCAAAATTAAGGTGGCGATAAGTATTTATGTACATGTATCACTGACTCGTTTGACCAATTCCATCATGACGGGCAGAGTTGGGCAGTATTTCAAATACTTGTATTTGAAATACGTATTTGAAATACAAATACGTATTTTGTATTTGTATTTGAAATACCACCTTCTAATGTATTTTGTATTTTGTATTTGAAATACCCAATACTGAAGTATTTTTTATTTTGTATTTTAAATACTAATGATGTCAAAATACATTTTTCAAAATACATTTTTTTTGTTATACAAAAAGTTGTCATTAGTAAAATTTAAAAATTTTACAATTTTCAAAAAAAAAAAAAATGGAAACTTTGTTTTCGTATTCATTCATGTCTTCGCCTTAGCTAGGCACGTTATTTTCAGGTAATATCAAGAGCTCAGCGGATATTTAAAAATGTGAATGTGAAAAAAATCAAATCTTGTATAAAAATTAAAACTTTTTTGACATTAACACTTTAAAACACAACAAGTATGGTCGCTATATTTGGCTGTGTCAAATCTTATATACCCCTCACATTGGTCTTTTAATATACCAAGCCAAGTTATTTTATACTGCAAATAATAAAATAAAAATACCTTGTGCAAGTTTTAACGTCCATAGACAACTTTATAAGATTTTATCGTTCGTATGAGTAATAAAAATACATGTAAAAGGTTTTAGGTCGAGAGTTATAAAAGTTTTCGACATTATTCGTATTAAAAGATTAATAAAAGTTGTTAATTTTTATGGAATTTTCTAGTCCTCTTGCTCCTCTCCAACTTTCTTTTCCAAAATGTAGGTCTTATGATGGAATTACTTTTTGTAGAAGACTAGAAGTCGATAGCTGTTATAGTTTCCGAGATAAAGCGTTGTGAAAATGTCATAAAAAATGTTTATTTGTGTGGGAGCTAACCCATCCCCTGCCCCTACTTCAAAAATGTTTTTTTTTTAAAGTGTAGGCCTTAGCATACAACTACTTTTCGTAGAACACCAGAAGTCGATAGCTGTTATAGTTTCCGAGATAAAGCGTATCGAAAATTGCATAAAAATTGTTAATTTGTATGAGAGCTACCGCTTCTTCTGCCCCCACCCAAAAAATTTTTTCCTCCAGGTCTTGTTGTCGATGGCTGTTATAGTTTCTTCGATTTAGCGCATGAAATATTTCACAAAATTTGTGCAATTGTAGAGGAAATACCACTTCCCCTGATCTGATCTGGAAAAAAATATTTACTTATTTAGGTCCCTATTTTCAGGGCATCGGGGTCAAGTTTTGTGGCAAGAATATTTACTTACATATATAGAGATATGTGCACGGATTTTGTCTTAAAAAAATGGGTTATTTTGATTTTTCGTTTATATCTCGGTCAGTAGTCCACCGATTTTGACAATTCTAAATAGCGATTGTCTCTAGGATATTTCCAATAATTTGACACCAATAACTGGTCTGTATCACTTCATTTGACTCCGAAAACTTGATTTCAACAGACTGACAGACTGACTGACGGACATGTCTATATCAACTTCCCTATCTATAAGGATCCAGAATATATATACCTTATGAGGTCGCAAATGGATAAAAAAGAAATTAGAAACGGAATGACAAACTGATATATACCCTTATCACTATGTGAATGGTATACAAAAGAAATGCAGAGGGCGAATTTTCGAATTCGCCTTGATATTGCTTTACTTTCAATTTGTTTGTTTTTCACATATAGAGAACTGTTTTCATAAAACTAAACACCAGTTTGTGGTTATCAGGACCTGTAAGAAAGATTGTTTTCTTTAAGAGGATTTATATATTCTCCAACAAGAGGCTGCTTATCTGATTTAACTTTTAAAAATCTAGTGTTCGTGAAAGGAAACTCATGTTTCACCGATTGATTAATGGTTATAAATGTATTTTGTATTTTTGTATTTTGTATTTCAAATAAAAGATACTAAAATACTGTATTTTGTATTTTGTATTTGAAATACTCGACTTGAAAGTATTTGGTATTTTGTATTTGAAATACAAGCGGAACAAGTATTTTGTATTTTGTATTTCAAATACAGCAAAGCATGTATTTTGCCCAACCCTGATGACGGGTCTGATTTTTAATTCAAATATTTTGTTACAATTGAAACTTAAATAGACTTAACTATGCTAAAACATGGTAGAAATTTGAAATTAAAAATTTTACTAAGACTAAAGGAGCATGATTTCTGTTAAGAATATGATGTACTAGACTGATGTGACGGGAATTTGCCTAAATGTAATTACATACATATATTACAAATTTATATATTTCTTTAACAGTTTGTTGTTAAATTTAAAATTTTTATTACAAGCAAAACAAATTTGTTGAATAAATGTTTAAAAACCACAAAACCAAAAACTTTTAATTCAGGTTGTTACAGTTGTTGTGATTATTGTATTATTTTTCGTGTTTTCCCCCTGTGGAGTATAACCATTGGACCGTTTTCAGTTGTTGGTAGTTTTGGTTCTATTGAACTTGTGTATTTTATTAGGAAAACTAAAAAAAACTTTTACAAATTTTTTTAAACACGTAAAAGGTTTTTATTTACACATATTTTCATATATAAAAATATAACGACTGACTGACTGACTGAAGGACTGGGTGCCTCATTTATCATTGTATAAGAGGCTGCCGATACCTTATAGATTTGCTTTTAAGGGATTTCTGGAAATACGGACTCCAAGGTGTTAAAAATGGTCAAAATTGGAGAAAATCGGGAAGTTTTTACCTCCTAAGTCATACGATAGAAAAAAAATTTTAAAAAGTATTGGATTCTACTTAAATATACGGGTTGCGTCTGGCACTTTTTAGAATTTTGGACCCTAAGCAGAAAACGGTGAAAACAAATATTTTGGAACTGCTTGCGCAGTATATACTAATATAAAAATTCATAAATTTTTGGTATTTTTTTCAAGGTTTTGGACCCCAAATGGTAATTGAAATTATACATTGATACGTTTTAGGTACCAATAGAGATAGAAACATAATTTGAATTGATCTTGGCAAAATATTAATACATTTAAGGTACTAAATAATAATAATTTTTTTGTTGTTTTTTAGACACTATTTTGCATTTTTTGAGATAAATTATGTGTTTTTGGCAATATGAAAGGGAGGACAGAAATCAACTAAGTAAACGAAAAGTCCTTTTTTTTAAATTTATTTTTTATGTTTTGAATTTTACGAGGTTACAAGTCTTGTAATATAAAACTAAGCGTCATTTACCAGGATTGTTGTCAAAGGTCAATGAAGTGGTCAAATTGTAATTTTTTTCACTTTTTTATACTTCTTTAGTTTTTGTGAGACCATCGGCGTAGATAGCCCGGTCTAGGGGGGCTAAGCCCCTCCCAGGAAAAATTTAGCCCCCCCCCCACCAGAATTTCTGATGTTTAGTTCCATTAGTTTTACCAAAATTCTGAATTGAAAATTATTTGTTCTGTTTTGTTATAAATATTTTTGTTATGTAGTTTAAAAACACTTCCAAACAAAACTTTTGTAAAGTGTTTAGCATGTGGCTAAATGAAAACTTTTCAGTGTAATTAACAGCTAATTAAACAGATGAACGTAAACAAAACGTGAAAACAAAAAGCAATGCTTGCCGGCTATTAATCGAAATGAAAAAATTGTATAAATTTCAATAAAAATTTTAGTAAAGTAATAACTCAGTATATAAAAACCCCAGCATAAAAGCCCTGGATTTTTTTCATTTGGATTTTGACATTTTTCTGGGCATGAACTTGGCTCGTCAAGACGTACAATAACTGATACAAATTTACAAATTAATTTTGGTGTTTTATTACATTTTTGTTTTGTTTTTATGTTTGTTAAATAACAAATTTTATTAATAAATAAGTCTATTTTTTCAAGCTTTAGGTCTATTTTTATATTTATTTTTTAGTACAATTTTTTCAAAAAAAAAAACAGAAAAAAAGAATTTGTTAATATTATAATCGTTATTCGAAAAGCCAGAAGCTAATTTTTAAAACCAATATAACAAATATAATATTTAACTGAAATAACCTCCTGATGATGCCACACAACGGAGTGGCGAAATATTGAAAAAATTGTACAAAAAAATATATATAAAAATATACCTAAAGCTTGAAAATATACACTTATTTATTAATATTAAAGAAGGTCAAAAAACTAGAAAAAATATATAATTTAACTAGTTTTATGTTTTATTATTTTTTTAGTTTTATACGTAATTAAAATAACCTTGTTATTTTTTATGCTTTATTTAACAATAAGTAAAATTAAATATAAAAATGTAAAACAAAAATAAAAAATATCCTTACCTAGAAGGGCTATAGCACCCCCTAGGAAAATGACCTAGCTACGCCGATGTGTGAGACTGAGTTCTAATATGTGATATTAACGGCTATTGAGGTCAATTAGGAAGTCAAAAATTACTCTTTACAAGTTTTTGGCAATGTTTTTGCATATTTTTAGACTATGAGCTAATAAGTTTTAAAAAGGAGGCCGAAAGTCAACTAAGAATACAAAAACTACTTTTTTCATATTTTTGGCACTTTAAGCATTTTAAAAGATTATTAGTCTCGATATATGAAATTAGCCACAATTGACTTAAATTGAGTTCAAAGGTCAATTATGTGGTCATATAGTAATTTTTTCTCATTTTTACTGTTTTTATAGTTTTTTGGGGTAATTTTTTGAGACTTGACATATAAACTTTACGACTATTAACCCAGACTGAGGGCAAAAGTAAATTAAGTGTTCCAAAGATAACTTTTTTTATATTTTTGGTACCTTCTTGGCTTTTTTTCGATTATAAATCTAAGGATATGAAATTAAGTGCTTTTGACCACCGAAGTAAGGAATCAATTAGTAAACAAAAAGTAGCTTTTCGCATTTTATATTGATTCTGGAAAATAAATATAAAAATAATACTTTAAGCTGCGCCTACGAAGTAGCGGGTTAACTGCTAATATACGTATATAACCTTTTACGAACTTACAAATTCACACCCAAATACACACATTATATTACAAATAATATTTGTTAAACAATGAAAGAACAAATTTACAAACATTTTTCTGTCAACAAAGTTAAACTTTTTCAGGTTGTTCTTGTTGCTGCTAAAATTTTTGTTTGGGAGGAAAAGGTGGCAAAAGTGTTGAGGTACCAAACAAAGCTGTTACATTATACCAATGTTACAACATCTTGTTGAGCCATAAAAAATCCTACTGTGCTTTCTTGTTGTCCCTAACCTTAAGAAATATTTTTATTGGTGGGGTTTGTTTGTTAGTGTGTGTTTGTTAAAATAAAGTTTGTTTTACTATTGCTGTGCATTCTGACATCTATAGTGTCAAACCACAAATGTATAAAAACATTTTTCGTTTAAATAATTTACTGTGGAATTGAAAAAATTATTTCATTAGGAATGGTTCGATTTGTGTAAACGCTTCTTAAGAACTTTAGATAAAAAACTTTAAAAAAAATTAATGCAAATTTACTAGTTTTCTAATTTGAAAGAAAAAAATAAATCTTTTTATCCAATTGCTCTGATTAACCCACTGTTCATTTTGAAGGATTTCTTAGCTTCTTCGGGTCTTATATATGTATGTAGTTTAAAAAATACAATAAAACAACAAATATATTAAGAGAAAAATTTAGCTCAAAATCCTTAAGGGGATTTCTTATTTCATTTTGTTATTTTGTTTTTTCTTTTTCTACATTGTTTTTGTAATATTTTATTATGGTTGACGAACAGTAATAAAATTGTTTCATACAATTTCATTTCTCAACTTGATTATTGTTGTAAATATTTTGTACACACACACAAACAAAGTTTTATATGTTGTTGTTATTGTGTATTACTTTTTAAATAAAATTTTATTTAAAAGCATTTAATTTTTATTTTTGACAATATTTGACAATAAACATATAAAAAAATTGTTTCTTATACTTTAATATTTATTTTATTTGTTGTTTATAAGATGTATATTAAACTTACGTTTATTAAACCTTAAGAACTTTGTGATAATAAATAAAAAAAGTTTAATTTAATCCAAGTATGTATGATATTATGATTTATTTAAAATTAATTTTCAAAGTCAAATCTTTAAGTGGGATGTCAATAGTCTTAACTAGGGTTTTTTTTTTTTTTTATTTATTTATTTATTAAAGGTCTATGGATTAAAATCCTTCCAGACCATGAAATTACACATGCATAAAATAATCTTAACTAATTACAAACATTTAAAAACCTTATAATATTACGTTTTATAACATCTACATTTACAGAAAAGTCAATGAAATTATAGAACTCGTTGTAGTTTTTACATATTCTTCTAAGTGGATCCGCGTCGGCATAATTTGCTTGAAGACATTTAAGATACAGAGGTATGAAATTACGAGTAGTTCGGGGTGAAACATTAAAGTTAATATTACCCAACAGAAATTCAGAATTAACTGTACCATTTAACAAATTAACCATAAAAGTTACATTTAGCATTAATCGTCTACTTTCCAGTGTTGGCAACTTAATTGTAGCAAGTCGTGCAGTGTATGATAAAATGTTTGTGTCAGGTCTCCATGTTGTATTACCTAAGCAAAATAAAAGAAATTGTTTCTGCACAGATTCAATCCGGTTCTTTTGATAAGCAGTATACGGATCCCAAATAATAGAACCAAATTCCAAAATAGGCCTTACTAAAGATGTGTACAAACGTATAGTTATTTGAGGTTCTGTAAACTCTTTAGCCCAACGTTTAATAAAAGCAAGCACACCACGAGCTTTGTTTACCACCATACTAATATGGCTATTGAAATTTAATTTAGGGTCAAGAAGAACACCTAGATCCAGAAACTCCGAAACCAATTCAAGTTGATGTCCATTCAACAGAAAACGACAATCAGTATTCCAACTTCGAGAAAATCTCATGTGTTTGCATTTTTTTAGATTAAGTGTCATTAAATTAGTGTTACACCACTCAGTAAATTTGTCCAAATCATGCTGTAACTGAATACTATCCTGAAAGTTTTTGTAACTAATAAAAATCTTCACATCATCTGCATACATTAAAACGTTACAAAATTTAATTGCACAGGGTAAATCGTTTATGAAGATGGAAAATAATATAGGACCCAAGTGGCTGCCTTGGGGGACACCAGATTTAACTGAAATATTCTTAGAAGACACGTTATTAAAAAGAACACACTGTTTACGACCTGTCAAGTATGACCTTATCCAGTTTAGAGTATTTTTCGTGAATCCCATAAGATAAAGTTTGTGCAAGATCAATTCGTGATTAACTTGATCAAAGGCCTTACTGAAGTCTGTGTAGATTACATCCGTTAACTGTTTATTGTTAAAACCATTATGAACTATGGTAGTAAGTTGCAAAAGGTTAGTTGATATTGAGCAGCCTTTCCTGAAACCGTGTTGATAAGGAGACAAAAAAGATGATATTTGATGGGAAACATTGTCCGTAATACATTTTTCAAAAAGTTTTGGAATTGCACTTAGCTTAGCTATACCTCTATAATTCATTATATTTGATCTGTTACCAGATTTAAAATGCGGAATAATATAGGATCCTTTCCAAAATTTGGGGAAATAACCAAGCTTTATTGATTTATTGAATATTATTTCGAGTGGACAAGCAAGCGCATTTGCACAATTTTTTAAAACGCAGCTGGGTATACCATCAGGTCCGCCCTTAAAAGACAATTTTACACGTTCTGTGGCTGATAACAACTGTGATGTGGTAATCGGATGGAATTGAATGGGTTGATATTCGGCAATTGGGTATGGATATGAAGTACTGTTGTATCGCACATCAGAGTACGTTGTGGAAAAGAAGTCGGCAAACAAGTTGCTTATTATTAAATCATTGCTAGATTCACAATTTAAGTAGTTCATAAAGCTTGGATAACCAGTTGATTTACGCTTAGAATTAACGAATTTATAAAATGACTTAGGATCACTTTGAAAGTTATGTTTCATGGTATTAATATAATTTTTGTAAAGTAGCATGTTCAATGAGATATATTCAGCGCGGAAAACAGCATATTTAGCGTAATCAGCAAGTAAGCCAGACTTATTATATCTTTTGAAATATTTGTTTTTAATATTCTTTAGATTAATGCTTTGTCCTATTTATTCAAGCTCAAGATCTTTTGTTTTTTGTTTTTTCGATATTTCGCCACCACAATGGGAAGCTTCGTCAGGAAAGTTTTTTATTTTTATTAAAATAAATAGGACAAAGCATTAAAACAGAAGATCGAAGAAAATAGGTGAAAAATATTCTTTAGATTAGACAATTGTTTAGATTTCCAGGGCCAGTTTTAACGCATACTTTTATTTTTGGGACACAAATCTCAAAATATTTTAAGATTGTTGTGTAAAAGATCTGTACTGCTGTGTCGAGAACTGCTGGAGAATCATACGAATTAGATAATAAATCCAGCCAATTGGTATTGTTCAAAAGATAGTTTAATTCTTCATAATTTGCCTTTTTAAAACAGAAGACTTTTTCATTTTGGCAGTCTGCCTTTACCGATTGAGAAAATGGGATATTAAGACTTATTTCAAGAGTAGGGTGAAAGCGGTCTTCAGGAGTAACGATCTCTTCAGAACGATTTAGGAAACAATCTGTTGGATCACTTGTAAAAACAAGATCTAATAATTTACCAAATTTATTATAGACTCCATTGACTTGAAAAAGGCATAAATCATACAGTTTGTTTAAAAATGCATCAATCCATTCAACAGTTCTAAGTGGAGCATAAAAAAACGTATCCGGTAAAAATTTCCAAGAGATATTGGGCAGATTGAAATCACCAAAAACAAGAATTGAATCGCCTGGTTTTGCCAAAGAGACTATAGATTCAATTAATTTTAGATGTTCATCATATACAAGTTGATTTCTATTTTGATTAGGCGGAATATACGAACATGTAAGAAAAATGTTTTGATTGTTTAATTTTATACGCACACCAACAAATTCAATTTCATTTGGAACATGTAAATGTATCTCTTCAGATGCAATATTATTATGAACTGCTATCAAAACACCCCCTCCCTTGGTGATAGTGTCTCTATCCAGTCTGTATATATTATAATAATTACATAATACTTCAGTGTTTAGAACATTCTTATTGAGCCAAGTTTCAGTAAATACGATAACGTTATGATCAAATTGAAAGCTGTCAGCATAGAGTCTTGATAATTTAGTATTTAAGCCGCAAACATTTTGATATTTTATACATATACGGTTAACGGTCATTAAATTTAGTTTTTTTGTAACAATGGTGAGGTTACGGGAAGACGAGCAATATTAGTCGGCATTTGAGATATTTTTGGTACAAATTCTCTTACTAGTGTAAAATCTGGCCAGAAATCTGAATTAATTATTTTGCTAAATATTTCAGATGAAACAGTTATTTTAAACGATGTGATGCTTCTTGGTTGAGGATACGAAAATTTGTAGATTAAAATATCATCATCAACACAAATCAAAAAGGATTGTTAAGGATAATTTAAACTAATATTTGATGTTGGAAAATTTAAAAAAAATTATCAAAATCGGAGAAAAAACGGGAAATATAAACACTTTGGTACTTTTTTGATTTTCTAGGATATAAATTTACATCTATTAATATAAACTGAAAGACTACGGACCGCAACTAAGGTACAAACTTATTTTGATATTTAAGAAGTACTTTTATAAAAATGTCAGTCCTTTTTAAATTTTAGATACCAAAATGCTTTTGAAATATATACAGACATTTGCAAGCTTATTTTTTTTAAGAAATGAGCCATTATTGAGCGTACCTTTTCTAGTAAGAGTTTGCCCGAAAATAAAGTTAACCCCATTCGTCGAAGTCACCTTCACCTGCATACACTTTGGGTTTACTTAGCATAATATAAATAATAATACGGCCGGCCTTGACCGACGCCATTACTTTCTTTTTTTAATGAATCAAATATTTTCCTTACCTTTTTTCTTTGCACTTAAGCTTGTTTAAAGCATTTTCAATACAATTTTAATAATTTCTAAAATTGTATAACAAAAACCTTATTTTATTCTAAAAATTTATAAGGGGCATATTTATAAACAATGTTTAAATTTAAAAAAAGTTTTAAGACCAACTTTTCAAACAAAATTCGTATTTAAAATCTATTTTAAATTAAAAACTTTTTTTTGGATTTGCCCCCAAAATTTAAAAATCTATTGCGACATCTTAAAATCTCCTGGGACTATTTTTCATCGTACTTTATTAAATATTCATCAATAATAAACATTTTTAGCTGCTTTTTAACTGTCATGAATTTAAATAAATAAAGAGAAGGAAAAGGCAAATATAAAAAATAATAAATAAATAATTTTGCTGCAGACAAAATGTAAAGCCAAAAGGCTTGTTGATTTTGATATTAAAATTCCAATAACGGTGACAGCAGGACTTCATTTTAGTAAATTTTTGCCTTCTTTGAGAGTGCTGGTTATGAAAATTTTAATAAGTCAACGAATTTATTAAAAATTGATTTTTCTCGCCACCTTTCTTTATTAACGGTGTAGTCAATAGAAACTAACTGAGAGGTAATAGAAATCTTCCAAAATAGTATTGGCTCAACACTAATTGATTTAGCCCTGTTCTTTTTGGAAAATGGGATTTTATCAGTCACCTAAGTTTGAATGTATACTACACAAAAAAAAAACGACAAACTTATTGTCATATTAACAATCAAATTGTAAATGTAATTATTTTATTGTAAAAAAGTCACTAGCAACTAACATTGTAAAGACAAATAAAAGTTTTGTTACCAGCCGTCGTAAATTATTTTTTTTTTTTAAATACGAAAACATTAGAGAATTTTAAAAACATATACAAGTAAAACTGGATCAACAAAAAAAATTAAATGGTTTTAGTAAATATGTAGTAAAACCATTTTTTTAATTGATATATGTTGGCATGTTTTCTGTGTAGGGACACAAAAAATTTTTTTTAAACAAATTAACGTAACTTTTTACTTCTATAATTTTTTAAAGATTTTTAAACATTTTGCAAGCAGGTTTGAACAAAAAAAAATATTTGTAATCATTTTGTTTATGCAAATACAGCTAAAGGGAGCTTTACACGGTAATACATGTATTACGACATGCCTGAAAATGTTGCAAAAAGTACAAAATCTCATCATGTAAAAGCATAATGTATTGAGTAGGGGAGAATTCGGATAAAAATTTGACAAGTATTGAGTAATTGTTTATTTTCTAAACCATTTAGAAACTTAAGTATTTTCACTACATCAGAAGTGTGAAAGATTGGCAGAATAAACAACTCCTAATTTTATAAAACAAAACACAGACAATGAAAATCAACGAAGAAGTTTGTCATGTGGTTTTTTCGTTAATATTGTAGAGTTTTAACCATATGCCGTTAGTAATAAGCAGTAAAAAATAGCTATTGATTTACTATCACAATCCATGTAAATATGCAAAATACTTAGAACAGACTTTTATTCTCTTTTCTCAAACACGGAGAGAATTTCATAATACTTTTGATAATACAAAGTGCAAATACTGTGTATTACCATATAAGGCCACTTTACATGATATTGCTAGACAATTGTTGCAGACTTAAGCAGTAGCTAAGGGAGAAACCAATAAACAAATTAGAAAAAAAATTTTATATTTCTACCAACGGTTTCTTCTTTTTGCTGCCTTAAACAATAATCAGCATAAATGAAATAAATATTTTATTGCTTTTTAATTTGTTTTTTATTTAAAATTTCCATGTGTGTTTTGCGGAGAAATGTTTGGAGTAAGCATTTATTATAAAAATCATAAAAACTTTTTAGAGTTTTAGGCTTTTTAGGGCCAATAAAAAATTTTTTAAAGGCAATAATATTTAATGGTTGCGTTATAATTTTCCTGATGAATTATGTAGATCTGTGGCAGTAAGGAAGAAATTTTCAAGTTTATTTGTTTTGTTTTGCAGGATAGAACTTTTGAGTTTTTAAATAATTTAAAAAAAAATTTGGGTGTTTTTTAACTTCTGTAGTTATTCATTATTGTTTTAATAAAAAATTATATTTTTCATTAGAATTTTTTATTTCAAAATAACGATAGTAAATTCGGAACAGTTAAGTTCCAGTTTCGTAGTATCGGGATGGCGCACTATTGTCTATAACTCAATCATTGTTCTATTAATACGAAATTCTGCAAATTTTCTAGGCTATCTGCGACTAATTGTGCATATTGTAAAGAATTTTGCTTTAGTCGGTCTATGACTTACCTGTTTAGGCCAATCAATTACAAAGTGTTGCTCTAGGTTCGAACTATAGAGAAACATTGTTTAAGCATTTTAACTCATACAGACACCAGTTCTGAGTTAAATTTCGTTCGCCGCATGTCCTTTATAACTGACTGGGTATACAGGAAATTAGTAATAATTTTTGCCCTTGATCCTCATATAGTTAAGGTAACCCGTTTTGTCTATAAAACGGACTTTAAGCGAAGGAGTAGTTAAACTCCGATAAGTAGACCTTCATCCACTTTTCTACCTAAACCGAAACCACCAGTGAAAGTTTCTCTAACTGTTAAGCACATTTTTAAACAAATGACTTTGTTTTCCCTAAGCCATTGTGAGTTTTGTCCCCTAAAATAAAGTTCATCTTTTGTAAAAAAAAATTCTTTTATACACTTTTTTTGATTTATTACTGGGGACCTTCCCTAACAAATTAACTTTAAATTATATTATTTTAAATTACATAAAGGCTTTTCCTTTCTCCAAAAACTTAACTCCTTTTGATCTGATTAAATTGTGACCTTAATTTTGAAAAGATTTTGTTTAACAAAAATATATAAACCATTTCCGTCCAAAAGGGACACAAAGTTTGTTTTATAATAAAAGAGAAGAAAAGAAAATAATAGCTGTAACCCAAAACATTGATTTATGCCTCTATTTATTGGTAACATTTTGATAATAGTAAAAGTGGTCATATGAAGACGGGAATAAGATCGAAACATAAAAACAAATAAAGCAAATTCAAAAACGTGTTAAGAATAACATATAAGAAGTTTATTTCGAATTACATGAAATAAAAATTGACATGTTTTTGCAAATTGTACAATGGTTTATGGGTGAACAAATATACATTTATACATACATATGAACATATGTATTTACGAACATACATACATACATTTGTCTAAATATTTTTTATGAAATGGAAAACAAATCGTATTACTGACTTAAAAAGGTTCTGGGGATTTCCAATGTTTTATGTTTTATTTAATTTCTAATTTAACTAGAATCCTTGAGAAAGGGTCTTAATGGATTAAGGATTTGTTTTGTATAAATAATATTAAATGTTATGTGATAAAAATTTTACATTTGAAATTGGATTGAGAAATATATAAAGACATTTTATTAAAGGATTTATGCTAACAAGTGCTTTGAAAAAGGAGAAAAATATAAAATAAAGGATAAGTGTTTTTATTTTTTAGTGTTGCCACTAAGATTTATTTTTCTTTTAAATGACAATTTATCTTTTTTGGCGTTTTTTGTGTACATATGCGATGCCTACTTTGCTGTTTTTGCTACTTTTTATGGGTTAAGATCGTGTTCCAATTTTTTAATTTACACCAACAAAAAATCAACAAACAGTAAATATCATTATAAAAATTCACAATTGTATGCATGTGTGTGCATGTAACAACATGCTTTGACATGAATTCAAGCATGTGAACATAAATTTTCTTAACTTCACAAACAGTTTTAACGCTTTTGCCAAAGTGGTTACAAACTTAAAGTAACAAAAAACCACTCGTTTTTAAATCTTCTTGTGTCGTCGCAAAAAACAGCATTGGCAGCAAACAAAAAGGAAAGAAGAGTATTATAAAATCAGCAGCAAGATGAAAGAAAAAAACGGTACAAATTTGCAACTACATGAAAATTGCTTTTATTTTGATGGCTTAAGTATTCGAAAAGGGCATAAAGAAGTTTTCTTTTTATAAAAAAACCACAAACAAAAAATAAAAACGTGGGAAGAAAAACCTTTAAATGACTTTATGAATTATAAAAGCAATAATGACTGAAGTTGAATATGGTGGAAGAAAAACTAATTTCAAATACGTGCATATCTTTTTCACACAATCTTAAGTCAACTTTTCTACATTAAATTTTCTCATCTATTTCTGCCCACATATTTACATTTCCAAAGAAACTGCATTAATCTGAAATGGCATCAGTTTTATTCATCAAAAGTTGTTTAAACAACAAAATAAATACTTGAAGCTTTAGAATCATTGGAACTAAGAAAAGCAAAAAAGTTTATGTTTTATTTAACCAGAGAAAGAAAAAAATTTTATTTACAAGTTAGAATTTTACTTATTTATAAAGCTAAAGCTAATATCAGTGAAGTATTCTGAATTTGATTGGTTGAATCTGATTGTTTCTACAGGTGATATCGTCTACTTTCTACGTATTTATGTAAATAAAAAATGCTTGTTGGCAAAAGTGATTTAGATAGTTGCAGCCAAGTCGAATTGATTACAAAGGGTGATGATTTTACAACAACTAATTTGCAGCGAAGAAACTTTTCGTTTTTGTTGGCTGATATGTCAAAAACGATATGTAAACATAAACAAATTTTACAACCCAGCCTTGACTTATGCAAGAAAAGAGTAGATTAGCTGTGCTGTTAACTCCAGCTGATCAATGAATTTGCTTTGTTTGCAGCTTTACAACAAGGACTTAACATCTAAGGAACGCTCTGACTCTACGTTTGCTTTAAAGAAAATTTTGTTTCCGAGGCGTAGAGATAAATAAAGCTGCCGGTTACATAAGGTGTGGACAAACTTTGACTAAGAGAAAAAAGCTTGAATTTGTTACATGATTTAAAAATAAAAACTTGTTCCCAAAATAAAGACCATATAGAATATGGCGATCCGGAGAGAGAGAGAAGAAAGTGGCTCTTAGAGAAAGTCTCTAGGTCATAGACTGTCTTCACTTCTATGGAAACTTATTGTCAACAAATTTTTAACGGACCTTAAGACCTAAACCGCTGCAGCTGTACGAGGAATGTCAATGGAAGGTGTTCACGTTATGTCAACCCTGTGGTTAAAGTTACACTGTCTAGGATAAGTCAATGGGCGAAAAAAAGAAGCCAACGTCCACTGAATTCTGAGAAACTGGACTTAGGCTCCTCACCAAGGAAATTCAGATTAGTCCTCTGAACACATTTAGAATATAAAATACCAATCAAGCATACCGCAGGCGTCTGCAAGAGCGCACAGACTAGCAGGGCTTTGCATAGTTGGCGCTCAACGCAGCACACAGCCGGCGTTATTTTGGATTTTAAATGATTTAATCTGGACGCAACAGCTGTTGCAAGGAAGAGGATACCTTTTTCTGTTTTAAGTCTTCAGCAAACGCAACGCTAAAAACCAAATATATGACGGTTTCGAGATGGTAGTAATAAACTAGCAACAGCAGACTTTCTTTGTTATTGTAGCGATGAGACCACCTTAGCATTTTCATTTTCGTCCACCTTAACTAACAAACTTTTGTGTGAAGTGTAAACAAAACCCATAACAATCAGTGTTATAATATTCTTAAATGCCATTTTCTCTATTTCTATTAATTTTGGATTTTGAGTTTGTTTAGAAAACAAAATATCACATTTTTATCAAGATGTGACTGTGCATGTATGTTTATGTATCATTTTATATTTATGATATCCTTTGCGTCAAAAACATTTCTAGCTACAGCCGACATATGCACATCGATATGTATGTATGTATTTATCTATTCGTTAACGTATCTTATATTTGTTTTAGCACATTTCGTTTTTTATTTACATATTTGTAGATTTTGTGATAAACGTTTTCATTTCAGCTTGTTTTTATGTATTTAAGTCCATATTGGGCACTAAATTAAAAACAGTCACAACTCAAAATTGTTACTTTTTATTAGTCTTCTTTTCTGCTTTTAAAAATGCGCTTTTAGTTGTACAACCTAATTTGGTTTGACAGCAAAAAGACCGTGCTCAAATAAAGCTTACTGGAGTGCCAACAAAATTCTCGTAAAGAAAAAATACATAAATCATTCTTATGATTTTTGAGTTATGACTGTTTTTAGTTTAGCATTTAATATGTGTGTGTTTTTAAGCAATGTATGCATACGTTTGGAAGTAGATAACATACCGTCCTTTCATTAGCTGTCATATTGTCCGTTGTGTTAAAAATATTCCATTTCTTTTTATCACTTAATGTAAATCTCTTTGACAGATTTTCCTCAGGTCTTATTGCAGTGTTTATATTTCATAATTTTATATTCAACATCACGGCTAAAATATGAAAGTATATTAAGTTTATCGCTGGTTTTGGACAAATTAAATCTTTAATACATTTTATGACCACTTTTTTTTAACATGTTATGGCATCCTTAGTACAGGGTGTTTGGTGGCATATTTTTATTCTTAAATATGATAATTTTTGTTTTTAATTTAGCTTAAGTTCATATAATTTCTTTTAATAAGAAGAAATTAATATTTTCCGTTAATGTTGAAAGAAACTTTTATTTTGAAAATAGCAGGTAATTTCAAAAAATAATAAAAACGTTGTCGAGGGAGGGTGGCGCCGTTTAAATTATCGATTGCGCGGATTTGCCATCGCGCGTTCGCTGTGAAGACATTTTTTAAGAGTAATGACTCTTACGTAACTGCTCGTCGACAATTTTTGTTCAAAATTCACTATTTGGCGTGATGGACCGAGAGTAAACTGAATTCATTCGTAGGCCCGGGCAACTTCTTTGGCTATGAATGTCACACAGCCAGGGCCCAGTAGGTCTTCAAGGACTATTATTCATAAAATTTTAAAAGAGGATCTAAAGTTCCCTTGTTTTAAAATTCAAATCTTTCAAGAACTGAAAGAAAGTGGCTTTGCTTTACGCAAAAATCTGTGTGAAACCATGTTGGAGCATTCTTGCACTGTAAGTCCCATTTTTTGGAGCGACGAGGCTTATTATCACTTTAACGGTCATGTCAATAAGCAAAACTGTCGTTACTGGTCTCCAAGAACTCTAAACACTCGATTGAAACATCAAAAACCATTGCATTGCCCCAGGGTAACTGTTTGGTGTACCTTATCCCCGCGTGAGATAGTTGGACCGTTTTTTTTTTTGGAAAATTCTTGTGACCAGGTGACGGTGAAAATTATCGACGCATGATTACGGAATTCTTTTTGCTAAACCTGCGAGCTTCTCCGTCGTACTCTTCACAGACCATATTTTAAAAGGATGAGGAGACTGCACACACAGCCAGAGCTTCAATGAATTCGCTTCAAGAAAATTTCCCACAAAAACTGATCAGTCGCCTTGGGGTTATTCAATGGCCACCAAGGTCGCCCGATCTATCTCCCTTTGGTTTTTTATGGGGCTACCTCAAAAAAAGGGTCTATAATGACAATCCCTAATCTCTAGGGATAAAGGAAAATATTTGCCGAGAAATCAGCTCAATTCAACCAAGTTTACTGCAACGTGTGGCGCAAAACACAGGGCTCCGCTTTTAATAGTATGTTCAACTCGATGGGAGACATCTGGATGACATGCTTTTTAAAAAATAAAATCCGCATTTCCATTTTGTAATATTATGCTCTTAATTAAGTTTTGTGTTGATTATTACATTTTTGATATAAGTATGAAAATATTTATCTATTTGTAGACACCCTGTTCAAAAAGAGTCAAATTAAAAATATAATGGATAACATTTTTTTAATTTTTTCCTAAAATTTGAGATTTTTAAAGGTGCTGCCCCATCGATTGTATCGACAAAGCCTTATCCGATTTTAAAAGAAAAACTAAAAGTTTTGTAATTAAACTATCTTGAAGAAGTAGGTATGAACCCTATTTTTGAAAAAACTCGTTTCTACTTATGTACATTATTCTAATTAACATACTTAATACGTCAAATGATATATACGACAATTCTTGTTTTAAGCTCCAAATATTGTTATATTTTATCAATCTGATCAAATATTTTCTTAGTGTAACCTAAGCCTTTGATTTTATTAAAGTTTTCATCGAAACCAGAAGAGAGGTGCAAGCATTAATTCCAAGCTTGTTATTTTTGTATTTCTGTAGGGTAAACAAAATTCGTTCAGGACATATTTATCGCATATTCGTATAAATATTTGCTTGAGTTTTTTTTCAACCATAAAAATGTATGAATAAATAAGTGAATATCAACGAATGAATGAATTATTATCTGTTTGTTGGCATCTTTATTTGCAAAATAAAATTTATTTACTTAACATTATTCTATATACAAAAATGACTTTTTTCATTTATCATTTTTGATTGGCATGAAAAGTATCGTCACTGCGAAAACAGTCAAAAGGGAAGTTTTATTTGCAAAAGACACGAACGTAAACATGTAAAATATCTCGTCAGGTCATAGCAATGAGAGAATTTAGTTTAAGCCTCTTTTACTTTTTTCCTTTTTCCCTCATTGCTACTATCTGAAGAGTTATTTCGCCATAAACATAAACTTGGTAAAATTAATTATCAGGTAAACGCATCCGGGAAAGAATTTTTGACTTTCTCACTTTTTCGTTTTTTATATATGGAGTTTGACAATGTGGTTCAAATTACTTCCCCACTCTGTTGTCAAACTCCATATATGAAAAAGAAAATTTATTTCACCATGAGCATAAAGAAATATTTTATTACAAAGTTATGAAAGAATTTTGTTTGGCATTTACATGCATGATTTAAGTAACTATATGGAGCAATTATAGAAGTGGTTAAAAGTAAACCATAGTCATAATAGGAGTTTTGTTTTAGGGGGTCTTCAGTACTGCTTAGAACAATAAATTAAATTATTTAAAAAAATTGTAAAAAAAAAATTTTCAAGTTTTTCAAATAAAAATTTTTTTTTTTAAATTATCTTAAAATGCCCTACTCTTTCGAAAACATCTTGAAAAGTAGTTTTTTTTTTGTTATTTCTAGTTTGAATCCGATCATTTAAACATTGCAATTTTCCATTTAAAAAAGAACAAAAAAACTTGAGCATAATGAAAACAACATAAATCTTTGAAAAAAACTTTTAGGATATGAATATTATTATCAAAAAAGTAGCAGCCAAGGGAGTCCTGGCTTAAAGACTATAAAAGCTCCTTTGTGTTCATGTACAAGTACCATCATAAAGAAATATTGATTGACATAAAAGACAATACAAGATAAGAATGTTTGTATATGGAAACGTATGGACGTGAAGCTTAATATGTTTTGTTGTCTTGTAGTTTCGAAAGCTTTTTTCTTAAGAAACAGAAAAGAATAATGATTATCAATGTGAGAAATTTTGACTAAAAGAAAAAAAAGATGAAATTGTGTATGATAAAGAATATCTACTTACAAAGAGACAGTAGTATGATATTTTGTATGGTTGAATAAATTTTATGGACGTATGTACCTGAAAAACAAAGAAGAAATAAAAATTAGCAAAAAGTACAAAAATTATTTATGAAAGATAATTTAATTTATCATGCATTCAGTGTGTGTAAGTTTATTTAATTAAGGAATATCCTCTTTCAAGTTTTCAATAGTTTTGGGAGCTCTTCATTTAAGAAGGGATATATTTAGCGGGAACAACAGAAAAAAGTTATAAAAAATTAACAGAGTGGGTTTATTGTTTAGTTTCCTAAGAAAAATATGAATTAAGTGCATAAAATTCCAAATATTTTTTTAATAATTTGTCTAAGAGTTTCTCATTATTTCAAAGGTTATAAGGTCATGAGGGGTCCTTAAAAAAAATAAACAGAAAAATTACCGTTTTATAAAGGCTTTAGTAACAGACCCTGAGAGCAATTTTGTTTTAAGAACCTATTTTTTTTTTAGTTGATAATTGGTGAGTAGTTATTTAGTTAAATTTTGGAAACACACAACACCACTTGTTATTCGGTAAAAGTAACTACAGTGTTTTTGTATCTAGTATTACTTGTGAACATACTAGATAAGCAAAAGTTTTGCTGGGTTTAGACATTGCGTTCTGATACAAACTGATACATGTGGTTTTTTCTTTAACCCTACTTGGTTCTAGCATTTTTAGTCGCTAACTGGTACAACTAGGTCTGAGCAGACCTAGATATATGGAATTTGTATGGAAATACATAAACTGGTGTCTTAAAAGTGGGCGTAAATGTGTTTAATGCTAGAAAGAAGGCAAGATGAAGAATAATCAATTGTTATGTTTTATGCGTCACAATGTCCTCTATTTTATTTATCACCTGTTAAGTAAACAAAACCCATACACGGCATTTAAGATACGCGGACTTGGTATGTGAATAATGTTTTCACACTGGTTTCTTGCAACACAAGCAATGGAATCGAGTTCTTCGTTGTTTTTTACCCAATTAATAGCATAGTGGGCACGAAGATCGAGTTACAGAGAAAACTTAATGGGCCGGTTGATTACCTATGTTCAAAAAAACATTAAGCCAACGATTTTTGAATTTTAATTAAATAAATGAATAAAAAACCATAACGAAATGCTAACCTCTAACTGGGATTCGCTGCACTTTGATGTATATGAAGGACCACCAGCTACTCTGCCATTTACATACGTCTTCGCTCGTCCCTCTTAGCAAGTCCTAATTTGTCATGAATAACAAATGCAGCCAAACCCGTCACGTCTAACATGTTATACAGCACGTGTTACATGTGTATCAGCCAACAATTTGATTCATTGCACAGAAAAAACTGAGTTGTAGAATCAGTAACAAATTTCAGAGAATCAGTAAATATTTTGTCTGACTGAGGACCTACAACGAAAGTTGTAAATTTAGACAAACAATTTTGCAAGAATTTTAGTTTCTGTTAAAAAATTTTGCTGAGCTGGTTAAATATTTTATTTGTCTAGGCGAAAATTTTGTTTGATTTAAAAATCAAATAAAAATATTATTAGAGACTATTAAATAAATTGACTAAAAAAATAAATTATTTTGAACAAGAATTTGTTTGAAAAATTTTTTTTGTATTTTTTTGTGTGTGTAATCAAAAATTTTAAATGGATTCTGCATTGGTTTTGATAAGTCAACGGCGCAATTGTAAAGTTTAGTTGGAATAAGAATCATGGCTTTTATCTTCTTTGACAAATAATGCAAATAATGTGCCTTGTTTTTTCGCTGAGTTCATACATATGTCAACAATTTTGTCATCAAAATAATAGCAAAGTCAAAAGACATTAAGAAATAATTGGTATATCCTGTTCCTCCAGCACCAGTGTATTTCTTACTTATTTCATATATAATCACACGGATTCCTTTGCCAGTTTTGTAACCATATTGTTCCTTTCAGCATGTAATTTGAATTGGCGTTGCACATTCATGTTTTCATTCGGTATTTGGTTAGTTCCGACGGTATATTTAGGGTGAAGTGGTACGGTAAGGGAACAATAGTTGTACGGACACCGGCATATAAAGACTTTTCAAGCTTTAAATAAGTGGTCGGCACACGCATGCATTCTTATGTTTTGATTGTGTTGGTTGTTTGTTTTTTGGCGTAATTATTTGTCTCTTAAGGCAATAGGGTGACCATAGTTGGAAGTTAAAAATATGGTAGAATTACATTAAAAAAGTTTTGGAATGTATTCACAAAAAAATAATCAAGGTTATAATAACTAAGCTTCGTTAGTTAATTTCTTTTTGTATTAAAACGAAAAACTAAGTCTTACTAACTAAGCCAATAGATAATTTTAGTAAGTAAATTAGGTATCGTCTCCGAAATTATTTTATATAGTTTGTTTATTTATTTAGTTGTCAAAGGTACGTAAAAAAATTTTTTAAAAATAAACGTAATAATAAATATTTTTAAATTTGATTTTTAGGGAATACAAAGGGATTTAAATTGAGGGTGATTTAATGCATTTGTGGTTGGTTCCTCGTGTAATGAAAAAAATCAATTTTTTTATTAACAGTCCCTCTTTACCAGAACTTTCCTTTGCGGCAGCTCCAAGAAATTCTTGTGGTGTATAAGCAACACCTAAGGACTAGTTTGGCTCCTTGGAACTCGGCCATAGCTTCTGTGTTGCCGTAAACCGTAGTCAACCATGGTAATATATAAGCTGGAGAATTTATAGGTTCCTGTCCTACAACAATTAGTGTAGCTGTTTAACATGTGTAACATTTTTTAATAAAATATTGTTAAACAAAAAATCTGTTTTATTTGGTTTGCAAATTAAATAATTCATCTTAAAAAAATAGTGAATTTTACTATTATTATAAGGAAAGTTTACTTTGGTATCGTTGTTGATTTAAAAACGTTTATATGTAACTCCAACTAAACTTTTAGTTAATTTTTCGAACATGGGAATCAACTAAAATAATTGGTCTATTGACTAAGAGACTTATGGTGTTTTCTTTTCTGAGCATAAATGTTGCCATTTTATTTTGTAACACTTTTTTAAAACTACCTAAACCTTTGAAAAGTGGTACATTTTCAGTGACTACAACAGAACAAACAATCACTATATTTTTAGATGAGACCTCGTTTTTTAATTCCATTTTATGATTTCTTTACAGAAATAAAATTTTTTTATTCAACGTCAAAAAACTGATAGCAAAAAAATAGATCTTCTTCTTTTTAAAAAGGCAGTGAGTAACCCTTTGATTATTTTAGGGGCAAAAATGTAGCATTTTTTCATTTTTTTAGGGCAACATTACCAGAAAAGAACTTACAACTCTGTAGCAATGCTGCCTTGCTTTTCAGAAAAGAACAGAAATGAGTGCATAGGGCAGAATAAAGGCAGCATTTCTGCCAGAAAAGAAAACGCCATTAGTAACTGCCATTCTACCCTTTTTCTTAGTTGAATTTATACTCTATTTTAAGTAAATATAACCTATAGAATTTTTTGTGTGTAATATTAATAATTTAGCCAGTTATGTTTAAATAAAATTTTCGTAAATACGAAATTAATTTTCCATACTACTTAGTTTTCCATAATCTTAAGATATTTATTGTATATAAACAAAATTCCATGCGGATAAGGTTCTTGACATGTTTGTTATTTAGGACTTGCAGATACAAGGTAAACCATGCATTAAATGTAATTTAAAAATTGGTTTATTAAACATTTTGAAAATCCTAACCTGTCACAGTGGTCATCTGGCACAAGAGACTACAAAACACATTCTACAAAACACATTTTTTATTCTTACTCTCTTTAATGCTTAGCACCCACACGCGTGTGGGGTTTTGGCGATCCCTGCTTTAAATAATCTTTCAAGCTTTATTTTGTAGCCCTCTGTTAAATTCATAATATTTTCGTTGTAACGAGAAAAGATCTATATCATACTTACTAATGATAATTGGGTAAACATCATTAAATAATCCTTGAAAAGGCTTTAAAGCATTTGAAATTATTCATTTCTTATTCCGTTATATTTAATGATAAGTTCTTTCACCTCTACAAAAGTAATTACCAATAGTCAAACAGCTAACAGTCCTGTCACTCTCATTTCAATTTCATTTATCTACAAAATTTTATAGCAGAAGTTTTTACAAAATTATATTTGAAGCTTTTATCAGCTGTAAAGCTTTCTTTGTTTGTATTTTATGTTGAATTTTTATGGTTTTGCATGTAATCGTGTTTAATAGCAAATAAGTTACAGGGAATATCTTTTCATAAAAAGCCGTTTGGTTCGGTGAGTGACAGAATGAACAAAAAACTTTTTATTTCGTTTTAATAAATTAATAGCAATAGCTTAAAATATTCAAGAAATATTATACCAAAGAGCAAAGTGTAATTTAAATAAATCGAGTTGTTTGATAAGAGAAGAAAAAAATATACAAAATTAACTATTTTAAAATCCATTATGCATATTATGAGTTTTATAGATTTTCCTTGTGACATCAAGGAAGAAGTAAGAGAAAAATTAAACAAAAATTTTAAAGTTCAGTATTTATGTGTACAACCTGTACCTGCTTTTAGGAAAAACTTAAAGGTCTTATTTCATAGAGTAAATTTGTCAGAAAATATAGTAATTTAGGATTTCGACATCTTAGTTCATTGGCATTTGGATACATGGAACTCACTAGTTGATGCAAATCACTACAAAACTGAAAAAAAACACATTTCCAAAAGGGATGTATGTAGTAAATATTGTTAAGGTAACATCATACGGTTATGTTTCGCCAAGTCAAATTATAGTCAAGTTTTATAATATCCACATTGTCAGAACACAATTCAGAAGTTTCAACAAAAAATGCTTCTTCTGGTGTTATGTGCGCCTCAACAGTGTTTTCTTCAGCATCCTGGTATTGAAGAAATTTGAAAATAATATCACGCCTTGGGGCCAAAGCATTCCAATGCGAATGACTGAATATAATTTGATTACAATTCAATGCCATACAATTGTAAGTATGAAGTTCGGTTGATAAATGTTTCTCAGAAAAGTAACCTAGATTTAAGGGAGTAGGTAAAGGGTTAAATCAGTAAAGGATTTATTCGTTAAAAATTGTAGGCAACTAACCATTCTCCACATAAAAACAGGCATCCTTTTCGGTGAATATATTTAAGTTTTTTTCTTTCAAAATTTTCTTTAATTCTTTTAAGTCGCTAATGGGATAATCTATTTCTAAATAAGTCTTAATTTTACTAACATATTTCGCTGTGGGCTCTACGACATGGATCCTGATTCCTTCTTCGTTTATGTACAAAATACAGCGCACATATTGAGTATCCAAGGTTAGTATAACTTCGCTTTTTGGACTATGAAAAATGTTGAGATTAAGTTTAAATCCAAATAAAATCCAGAATTTTTAATACTTATTTTGATTAGGCTCCAGTTTCCAAGACATAAAAGGGAAGTGTTCGTAACGTTTAAAAGCGAAACCAAAGTAGCCTATTAAGAAAGCAAAACTAAATTAATATAATTTTTAAAAAAGAAGACCTCACTTAATAATGGTTTAAAAATGGCTGCCTGAAAAACTGCCCAAAAGAAAAATTATACCAAAACAATAGATGAAAACTCGTCCAAGGAAACCCGAATTTGATAAATAATCCCAAAAAACAAAAAAATCAAAATTTCCAAAAATGTTCCCAACACAAAAAGTTGGGGTAATTTTTTGTTTTTTGGGATTATTTTTTTTTTTCTGAAGTTGTGGTGATTTTTAAAACACAGAATGCTAATCACCAGAATTTTAATGCAGCTGGTTATCATATTCCATCACTGTTTTTACTTTATCGGAGCATTGCAATTCATGTTCGAACGATATGTAGCAGTGTGGGCAGCCATTTGAAACGTTCGCGGCAGAATTGAACTGTATTTGTGTTTAAAAAAAAATCTGGGGTTAAGTCGTCGCTCTCGATTCGCATCGAAATTTTACTTGATCGATTTAAATGTAAATGCTTTAAGGTAATTTAATGCGGCGATTTGGCCTCTGGTCTCTCGATCTGCACTTTAGAATTCTCTACAGAATACAGGCGCAGGAAGGGACATCACTGCAACTGCCTTTCACTTTCTTTCGTACTTCGTGGCCAGAAACCTTGGCAATAGTCCTAACAGCTTAATCGTTGGTATTGACGAACAAAATGCTTACAGTTCTTCTACGCTTCCGTTGCTGGTCATATAACTACAAAAAGCCTTAATAGAGCGAAACAACTCACACGCGTTTTAAAGCGAACCATCATAACATTTCGACCTTTGTCTTACTTCAAAGCCTAATGAGTCCATAGCTGGTCCTCTCGGCAACTCAAACTATTGCACTTTTTTCTCCGGTTTTTCATTTCTCAGCCTTCGCAACGCTTTGAAGACAGTGCGAAAATGTTAGATTTTTAATTACGAAAAAAATAGGCAACAAAGAAGTTAACGATTTTTTTCCTGGAAAAAGCATTTATCCATTGCAAAAATGGTTGAAAGTATCGTTTGACTGAGTTCAGAATACTTATCTTTAGTAGACCTGAACAAAAATTAACTTTAAACTTTGTTTCTTGAACGTTACTGTCATTGTCATTGCGAAAAAGATTGAAAGTATCGTTTTACTGGGAACGAAATCCTTTATCCCTGTAAGAAAGTTCTTCGGTAGAGCTAAACAAAAATCATAAAATAATTAGGCCTTCAAAACTGCAACCAGGAGGATGCATTAAGTACTGGGCATGCTAACAATTACGCTGATTCCGATTCGCAAACAGGCGAAGTCTGTTTGTGCTAAATTAATCACTTGCGATAAGGCCTGTTTCGAACATCATCTACGTCTGTTTTTAAAAACAGCAGAATCCACTATAAACTGATCCGGTTGAAAACGGTATCTTTTTAGTCTAAATATTTGCAGGCAATTTACATTTGCTGAGAAGCAACCACCTCCCGAGCTTAAAAGGTTTGTGGGATTATGCCAGCCAAATTTTTTAGAAAAAGTTTACCGTACCAGGGCATTCTGAAAAGGGAAAGAAATCTGGAAACCCTTATACAAGGTGGGCCAAAAGAAATCACTTTGTTAGAAGAGGCTCTTATTTTTGAAAATAGCGTCTTATGTCAAATCAACAAGACAGAAGCGAATAACTCATGGAGCTATACACTCCGCAAGAACGCGGAAAAATTTTATCTATTTTTTTGCGTAACAATTTGTCTGTGGTGTTGGCGCAGCACAAATTCCGTTTCCGATTCCCCAGTCATCCGGCACCGACTGCGCAAATACTGCGCCTTTTGTCCACCAACTTAAAAAAGTATGGGACCACACCAGACGCTGCCAAGAGTGGCCGGCCCCGTAGCGCCCGTATTGCTAAGAATATCGCCGTTGTTGGCGAGGATGCTGAGTTGTCGCCAGAAACATTGACCAGACGCGATGCCTCGCAATTAGCCAACAGCCAGTCGTCCTTAAGGGAAATTTTAGTCGAAAACCTGCGCACGTTTCCGTACAAAAGTTCAGTCCGTGCATCAGCTGCTGCCTGTAGATAGCCAAACGCGTGTAACCTACGCCCAAGCCATCCTCAATTTTGAGGCCGATTTTTTGATTAAAATCATTATGAGCGATGAGGCTCATTTCCACCTCATCGGGTATGTGAACAAGCAAAACTGTAGCTTCAAGGGAACCGAAAATCCATGAGTGATGCACAATAAGCCATTTCACCCATTGACTGCATGGTGCGCTGTTCATGCTGGAGGAGTCATCGGGCCATTTTTTCAAGGATGACCAGCGGCAATAGCGGACGGTGCGTGCTATACGGCTACGTTAGCCGAGTTTTCTCTGCTGCAATTGAACGAACTAGGACTGGAGGATATAAGCCATAACCAATATTCTGAAGGCGGTGTTCCCGGGTCACCTCATCACTCGTTTCGGTGATTAACATTGGTCCACAAGATCGCCCCATTTAACTGTATAGACCTTTGGAAGCCCTCGACACGAGTGCGAGAATCTGTCACCTAAAGCTCTCGCCAAAGTAATAAAAAATGCAATCAATTGTGACGTTGCCCATTTGGCCGATATCTTCGTTTCGACTTGACTACGATAGAGGCCATCCCCCTACGTATGTCCGTTTGTCCATATTTCAATTAAATTAGGCAGGGATAGCTTTTGTGGCATAGAGTTCAAGCTCATTTTTTATTTGTTGTAATAGTCAATTCATTTTTAATTAAAGCTTCTATATAAGGGTCTTCCTGGAATAAAAACTTTGGACTACAAATGCAAATAAAGTTTGGAAAGATTGTTCGGTTGATGACGGTAGGTGTTCACACAAAAATTAAGAAAATTAAATACGGGTTTAAATGTTTCTAAATCCTAACTAATGTCTCCAACTATAACAAGCATTTTCTAATACCTTTAAAACTATGTAGTTAAAAAAGTTCAAGATCCTCCTTTGTTGCTTACCCAATCTATTGGTTTGTATTACAATGGTCCGTTTCTCTTTATCATAATTCGATTGTATTATATGTTGAGTGGTCCAGTGGGAATAGCTATAAGTTTCAAGATCCGCTATATCAGATTTTCTATCTTCTTTTTCTTTTTCACTTTTGACTGAGGGATGCGATTTTAAACTTGCTCCATCAACAACAGATATTGAAACATTGACTTCGGAAGGTTGCTTGGAGCCAACCGATTTCTTTATTGAACTGTCAACAGTATGAATTCTATCTAGATTGAAACTTGAGCTTTTCCCCCTCAGTTGCTTTTGTTTCCGAAGAGCTTCTATACGTTTGTTTATGGCAGAAAATTTTGTCTTAAAAGGTTTGAGATCCAATATATTGCGATCTTGCAGTTTATACTGACATTTAATAAAATTTATTAACTTAACTAATTCAGAAAAAGTCTTTGGCTTTTGGGCAGGTAAACTGAAATTTTCAAATTCTTCTTCAATAGTTTTGGATATTATTATGGGCTCATCTTGTGTATACAAAGCATTGACCCTTTCGGGATTGTTTTGCATTGGCCCAAACTCAAATACATATACTTTTTCTTGACCAACATCAGTGATCCCATTAGAATGCTTTCGCTGTAGAAGACCTCCTTTTAATTTTCTTTTTCCTTGACTGGCTGCCAATTCATCCTCTCTTAGTTCTTTGGGAAATTTAAAAGATGAAATAATGTTTGGCAATACATGCCTTTGCATGTATCGTATTTCTTCCTTATTTAGCAATGTTGTAAGAGAAAAATCTTTAATGTTTAAATAACCTTGTGAATCAATATTATTATTTTTGTCAAGACAATCCTTTAAGGCTAAACGCATATTTGAAATAGAGGTGCGAAAAAAGTTTTCCTCTGGCAGCCTCTGCAGATTTGCTTTAGAACTGCTAAGACCTTCCTCCTGGGCCGCCAGAAAGGGTAAATCAGTTGTGGCTGAGTTAGCTGCAAATTTTTTTTGACTAAGCCTAACTGGAACTGATTCCTTTAATTGTTTAGAAATCTTTTCTTTATCCTCTGCTGCAGCCTGTTTTTGTTTAACTTTAGTAATATTTTCATATTGACATGCTATAGGCTCACCCCAGTAACAAAGATACTCTGGCAGTTGTATTGTTAAAACAAACCAAGGGCATTGAGGATCATTATCTTTATATTCCTCAATTTTAAGAGAAAGAGATTTTCCACTTAAGCTTTTTAAAACTTTAGAACGTCTTGCATATAATTTGGCGTAAGCCGGTATTTGTAAATGTTCATCCGTAACTAAATCTGAACTTTTAAGGTGCCAAGTCATATTAAAGCCTTTGAAATCGAAATGTTTAGGCTTTTGAACTTGATATAATTGATAGATGCCACCCAAAATAAAGAATTTCCGAAGGTTGATCTATAGAAAATTAAAAAAAATTAAAAGATAATATTCGTTTCCATTAAGTACCTCATCTGAATCCAAATCTAAAAGCTGCGGATTATATGTTTTATTTATAAAATCTTCATATTGTATTTGCTCTTCTTCTAAAAATTCCTGTTTTACATCAGGAAACATATCTTCTTCTATTTTTTGAGGTTCTTTAGGGGGTTTTAACGGTTTTCTTTTCGTCTTAGAGCTTCCTTTTCTCTGTTCTTCTTTCTTGCCTTTGGATTTTTTCTTATCCTCTTGTTCTTCAAAACTTTGTAGTTTCTTTTCATATTCCAAATAATTTTCAATTAATTTATTTCGCACTAGATTTTGTATGTTTTTTTGCATCAACCATTCACTTGAGATGCATTCACAAAGATCTTTTAGTCCAGCAATTGAGTCATCAGCAGAGCCTGGTGCTTCATGCAAAAAGCTTTTAGCGTTTTCTGTGATGTGATCGAAGTTCATGTGCAAAGCACGAATTGTAAAATTTTCTTGCATCATAAACGTAGGTATGTTTAATGTAATATTTAACGAATGAAATTTGGCAGTTAAACGAGGTACTCTAATATTAAGAATCATATTGTAAATTAATATTAAAAAAACGAAACCCCAAAAACACTTACTCCATCTGTTTGAAACGTATCGGAACATTTTTAAGCGCCCAAATGTGCATTTCAAAATTCTGCCCTTGAAAACAATAGTCCGAAGTAATAGAACTTAAAGTTCTGTAATAAGAATTTTAAAATACAATAACGATAATCCCATTATTTAATCTCTTAAAGTTTTCCAACTATCTACCTCATATAAGCATCCTCTGAGCATAAAATCTTATAGGTGAAACGATTAAAAAGTCCAGAAATCTCTCCTTTAATATTTCCCTTTAAACTGTTTATATCACTTAGCTTAACCAAATCACATTTCGCTACTTCGGAATCATTTTCAAGAAAATCATCTATTCGCTCTAGAGTCTTTAAACAAAAGTCAATGTCTCGACTATATTCCCAGCCAAAGTTTGTTGTATTTTTAAGTCTTAAATAAGATCTTGTTAAGTTTTTGCGAAATATGTTTTGATTTAAAATACTATGCTCATCAATGGCCAACTGCCAGTCAATAGTTTTTTCGCCGGATATCTTTTCGAAAAATTTTAATTTTTCAATAACTAAACGTATATCAGGCGGAATGTAGGCTTTTGGCAGTGGACAGCAATTTGCATACTCTTGCCATTTACTTAATATTAAGTCGTTTTGATTTAATTTTTCCACTAAGCCAGATGATTCTAAAATAAATAAATAAAAGTTATTTTAAAGTCGTTTTTTTTTTGCTTAAAATGAGTTTACCCTTAATGAAGTCAAGGCAATGTTTAATATTTGTAATATGATTCAAATGTTTACGCTCTTTGGCCTGTAGCTCCTCTAACGTTAAAATATTATATACTTTGACGTCCACTTCTTTTGATTTTTTCAATTTAGATTTTTTTGGTGGCATTTAGAACAATTTTGAAAATCAAAAATTTAATATGATAAATGAAATATTAAATTTAATAAAACTGAAAATAAAAAATCATTTGTTATTAAAAGTTTAATTTTTTTTTAACTTCAATAAACAGGGTGAATCGTATTTATTTATAAAACAAAACTTCTTTTTAAGCAAAGCTTAAATAAGTAAAATTTTCATTGTTTTCAATAAAATCTTATTCTAAAATCTTAAGCTTTAAAAGTATTTATAAAAAAATAAAATTTAAAATTTCTTTTTGTTTTGCGGTGTGGCTTTTTACCTCAATCTGGTTTCAAAAATATTATTTTATATTTGAGAATCAGAAAAAACAAATTTTTTGAAAAATGTTATAAAGGAAGAGGGCATATCCCTTCTTTGTCATTCTCCAACTTAATCTAGGTCATCACTTTAAAAGTATAGTAAGTATAGTGTAAAAAAAATGTGTGAAAAAAATGCTTCATGACCACCTAGTTAAAATTCAGTCTAATTTAGGGTCTTAACCCTGAACTTCATTATTCTAGACTTGTATTTTATAAAAGGAATACATCATACAACATTACTCTGTTTACTTAGTTTATTTCAACCTTTTTAGAGGCCAATAGTATTATTAATATATCTAGACTCGTAATTTCAAAAAGTGAGTTGACTTTTAACCCATATATAACATCCTTGATTTAATATTTCTAGACTTGTAATTTAAAAAAAAATATACCAAAAATGTAAAAGATAACTTGTTGTTTACTTACTTGACTTTCAAGCTCTATCTAGGTAAACACTTAATATTCCTTTATTATATTTTTAAGCTCATAATACCCAAAAAAAGTACCAAAAAATACTCTTTGTCTACTTAGTTACCTTTCCGGCCCTGTATGGGTTAATATTCGTTAAGTTCACATTTCTGGACTTAAAAAAAACTACAAATTAAAAAAGAGCACTTTTTCTACTAAAAATATACAAAAAGGACCAGTAATTAAAAAAAAATTGTTGCCTACTTAGTACTTAGTCCTTAAACTTACAGTTCTGTACTCATTTCTCCAAAATATGTAAAAAGTACTAAAAATTTAAGAAATCTTTTTTGTCCACATAGTTGACGTTTCGACCCCAATACAAGCCAATGTACCTTAATTCACATTTCTGTACCCATAGCTCCGAAAAAAAATGCAAAAATTGCTATAAATTAAAAGAGTATTATTGCTACTAAAAAATTGTTGCTGCAAAAAAAAAAAAACAACATAAAAAAATTGTTCTCTACTTAGTATACTTTGTACTGCTACATGGGTTAATAATAGTACTTAAACTGACATATCTGTTATCTAATTTCAAAATATGCAAAAAGTACCAAAAATTAAAAAAATACTTTTTGTCCACCCCTTTATGGGTCAATAGTCCTTAGTTTCATATATTTTGACTTATAATTCGAAAAACGCAAGAATGAATAAAAATTTAACAAAGAGTACTTTGGACTAAAAAACTAAAAAAAATACTTTTTGCCTACTTAGTTAGCTTTCCGGCACTATATGGGTCAATAGTCCCTAATTTCATATTTCTGGTCTTATAATTCCCAAAAACACAAAAATGGATAAAAATTTAACAAAGAGTACTTTTGCCTACTTAAAAATGGAAAAAAGTACCAAAGATTAAGAAAAAATGTTGTCTACTTAGTTGATAGAGATCAGTAGTCCTTAAAATTCATGTTTCTGGACTCATAATTTTAATTGGGAGTTGTATGTTGAAACAGTTACTTAAGACTTTTTATTTTTGTATTAATAAGGCTGAAAATAATTAAAAAATAATAAGAAAATTTTAAAGGCTGTTTGGCCCTGTCAGTGTTGTTGTGTAAATTTTTTTAAATTTATTATTTTATTATTTATGCCTGCAGGGAGCAAAGGATGCAGTTTCCTTTAGTTTAGATCTATTGTATAATAACGATAATTTAAAAGTCATTCAATTTTCCCCATTAAAATACTGAAACAAATTATTATAACGAGACAAACAAATTAAGTTCATTCGTTTACTTTCCCAGTAAAGTCCAGTAACTTAGCAAATACTGAGTAATTTTACCAAATTTCTCTCACTTACAATTTTTTTAGTAAAAAGTACGCGAACGGAAAATTTTAACAAAAAGTTTACCTACCCAAAACAGCTGATAGATTAAAATATATTGCAATTACTTGATTACTCGAAAAATGCATTAAATTTTTTTAAGCAAAAACAAGCTGACTTTTGTGAGTGTGGTTAACTTGGTTTTGGGGTTAAAGTCTATTACGATCACCACCACCACAAACAATGGGCTTGCTCCCTATGGCAAAATTTTTGTTTTTTCAGATATGCTAGCTTTACTTTGAGCACACGAATATATGGACACCCAGCCAGACAGATATGCTTAAATTGGCTAAGGAAGTGATTCTGAGTCTGTCGGTATAATTTAAGTTGAGCCTCAGACTATTCTTTTGTACGTTACCTGGAGCAATACATACTGCTAGGGAAAGACTTAGCGTTAGTAAAAAAAACACGAATATTTAATTTTGGGTAATAAGTGACTGCACCGAGTACCCAAGTATTCAGCACTTTTTCAACTTAAAAAAAAGTAAATATTAAGAAAAAGCCGCAACAAAATTGATTTGGATATTCTAAAATGTGTTCGAAACTAAACATTCGTATAGGTCGGGACCGTGTCATGGAAGTAGCTTTTAACAGAATTGCGTAATACTCTTTCCTTTCTCAAACACAAGTTAGGGTGAAAAAATCCTGGTTTTTTTTAACATTTAAAACAAACTTATATCTTCTTCATCTTCGCTTTCAGATGACATTTCTATAAGATACAATACTGCATTTTGCAAAACAAAGCCCTGTCTGGTTACATTTACTCTTTCCCCTAAACTTAAAGTACTAACTATATCTCTTAGCTGTTCCATTGTTTCGCCTGTGAACATTAAATTACTTTTTATACCATTTTAATTTTTCTCGTTATTCAATTTGTTAGCTGTTTGTTAATGCACTTTTTTTGTTTACATCAGAAAACATATGTTTTATTTTACTAGTAATTTTTACTAGTAAAATTTTGTCTAGTAAAAATTTTTAAATACTCAGTAAGACAACTGTCACTTTGCGCTCTCAATTTGTGTTCTCATTTACTGGATTTTGTGTAAACGAACGCAATCCAGTAAAAATATTCAAAAATTTTTA
The DNA here is from genome assembly GCA_963583895.1 of Melanophora roralis. Lineage (NCBI taxonomy): Eukaryota > Metazoa > Arthropoda > Insecta > Diptera > Rhinophoridae > Melanophora > Melanophora roralis. The sequence continues at coordinate 27,510,177 of OY757187.1, read as the reverse complement.
AAAACTTTGAGTAAACGAATGAACTTATTGATTGAACCTAATTTACAAGATTAGACATCAATGAAACTATGCCATAACACATAAGGAGAGACAGACAGATAAGTCTTTAAATTATAAACATCAAAACTTTGGGAACAATTAGAACTTATATTCCGAAAAACTACAAGAGATGAATAGTTGTTGATAAAAATATAATAAGTAACTCAAATGCCGACAGCCAAAGAAAGTGGCAGTCTTTTTATCTCTTAACTATAATCTTGTTTGGCTTTTGATTTTCTTTTCTTAGTTATGACAACCCAAATGTTATTATTTATTAAACCACAAAAAAAAACACACATTAAAGTAATTATAGATGCATAATCAAGAGCCACTTACACATAAAAACCGATTTACAAATATGTCTTTAGAGCTGTTCAACATTGAGGGACTGGTTAATGGTGCACCATCATCAACCAACCATTAACAGAAGGGCCTACTTATAGTGTCGTAGTAGTGAATCTATGTGCATGTGGCAGGAAAATAAAATTTTAATTAATGTTTGTTTACAAGTACAATTTAAACACAAACATTGTTAATACAATAAAATACAAATATTTACAAAACAAAAAAAGAAAAAAACAGGAAAAAGAAATAAAATATAAAACATTTCTTATCACTACAAACGAATCACTAAACAAGTGATTTTCCAAATAAATAAATTATTATAAAGAGAAAAAAATTCCTTAAAAATTTATTTTCACATGACAGTCATGCATTCACTCTCTCACTCAACCAATAGTTGATTGTCATTCATCAGTGCTTTAAAAGTTGTGCTTGTAAAAGTGAATCTTTATGAGGTTTAGTGACTTTGTGATATTTACTAAACGATAACCTTCTTGTTCTCCTTTTTACTTCGGGTTTCTTGTTCTTTCTCTTCTTTTGTTTTCAATTTATAAAAATTTTTTTAATTATAAATCGTGATGTTTATTAAATTTAAAAGTGGTCTGTGAATCTGTGTCTTACTGTCAAATAATGATTATTCAAAATAAAGTTTTCTATCAAATAAATTATCTTTTTGCTTATTTCTTTTTTTAATTTCCTTTAGTTTCAAACAAAATGTTTAAAAATCTGACCCAATCGTACAAACAACATATAAATTTACATGTGTGTAAATGTTTCTTTTGAATTTAAAGCAAAGAAAAAAGAACGATTCTCTTCTTACTGTCCATAGATTAAAGCGGGCGTTTCACGTTGAAAAAAAGTTAATGAAAAAGTTGTAGAGTTTTTCATTTTAAGCTTTTTTTGTTTTTTTTTTTTTAATAAATAACGTTTTCGTTTAAAAATTTAATCGCTTCGCTTCGCAACAGAAGATTGAAAGAGGAAATTCAATCAAACAAAAATTTTAATTTATTTTTTTCTTATTATAAATACAAAATAAAAACTGACAAATTTTGACCAGTTTCTATAAAATGTTCTTCAATGGGGCGAGAGAAGTTTATATTATGCATCCCGTAGACCTTTAAATTTGATTGGCAACTAAGGCGGTTGCTTTCCAAGTCCAGTCGTGTATGGCTTTGCCAATTGATTAGTTTGGCAGTTTACGAACTGGTTAAAAATAAATTAAAAAAATTTTATTTTTACAACAGCTGTCAAAATTTATGTAAAAAATATAAATTTTAAAGTGTAATGAAAATCTTTAAGTGGGTGTGGCCAAGAATCAATTCAGTTGGCCAAGAATCAGTTCAATTCAAATACTCAATTGGAAATAAATTTAAAACGTACATGGACCGCATTATAAAAAAAAGTAATACTCGTTCATGTCAAACCATATTACACCCTACGCCATAATTAAGACTGGAGTACCTCTCTCGATATGTAGGTCCGCTAAGAAGGTTTTCCGGGAAATTTGAACACTACGGGGTAAAAAGTGTTAGTAGAGAGAACGCGTACACAGAAAGAAAACTCGCTTTCTAAAATCAAGAATTTTATTCTTGAATTTATCCAAAATCTTTCTTGAAATTTTTAAGTACGATCATTACTTACATTTTCTTAAATCAAGCCTATTTGGATTGCTTCAACAAATCAAGCAGAAAAAAGCTTGTTGTTTTAATATATTATTTTACATTTGAAAACAAAGTGTTTGGGTAGCCTAGAGGTAATGTGCTTGTACTGCAGTGCAGAAATCCCTGGCTCGAATCTCAGCTTCGGTAAGTACAAAAAATAAAATTTTTAAATTATAAATTTTAAGTATCTGTAAAATAAAAATAAAATATAAAATTCTTCTTCTTTAATAAAGCTCCATAAGTCAAAAAAATGACACTTCATTTTCAGATTAATCCAGTTTATGGCTTAAATCAATCTTTTTTTGGCTTACATCAAGTACGGTTCCGAACTTAAATCAATCTTATTTAGGCTTAATTGTGGCTAAAAGTAAGAAACTCGTACTTAAAAAATTTTACTTGGAGTAAGAAATTTCGTACTTGATTTAAGAAAAACCGTACTCACCGTACTTTTGACACCGCTATGGTTTGATTTAAGTAAAGTTTTCTTAGATAATTTTTTGTGTGTAGCCTGGTGTTTCTTAAACTTTCTGAAATATCTTATTAAGTAGAAAATCAAATAGGCCCGCGTGCTGGAGTTTTTTGGCCCTAAGGGGTAAAAAAAGGTAAAAGGATGGAAATATAATTTATATATTGTTCGGCCACATCAAATGGGGGTTTAAAAATTTTGCCTTACCAACGAACTTTTAAAATTTTTTAATAGGTGTTAAAGGGTTTGCTCAAAACATTTGTAATATTAACGAAACTTTCATTCAATTACAAAAAAAAAAAAAAAAAAAAGTTGCACAAAATTTTATAACTAAAAAATAATCGAAATTTGATGTCATGTTTTTATTTTATGAAATTACTTCGTAAAATTTCTAATTTATTTCGTAAAATATACAAATTAGCTTCGTATCACGAGATGAAACATAACGAAAGATTTCGTAGAATGTACGAACGAATTGATTCATATACTGCATAGATTTCTTTATGAGTAGATAGGACGCATTAATACGTTTTTTTTTGTAATTTTATAGTATCATTAGCACTAGGCTGGGTGCTTTTTTTAAAATTAAGAGTTCATACTTTAAATGCCCTGCATATTATAGGTTGATTAAATCGACCATTAGGTTTTTTCAACACAAAACTATTCCCAATTGTACAAAAACAACCTTTTTGTTTAAATATTTTTGTTTGCTGTAGGGAGTTTAAATCAAACAACCCACTAATAATTCTAACATTCTTACCTTTGATCGTAGAAAAAGTTTAATTATGTTAACTTTAAATATTTATAATTAATACCAAGATGCTTTAGATTGTTGTTTTTTGTCTTGGGATTAAGTTTTTTTTTAGAAATTTTCATTTAAACTTTAGATCTTCAAAGTTTATTAATTGCCTTTAAAACTTCTTCTTTTGTTTTATACATGTTTTTTTATAACATTTCATTTTACTACACTTTGTAGGTATTTTAAAAGTTTTTTATATCTTACCCGTCCGTTTTTTATAACTGAAGATATGAGTTTTGTGAAAAACATTTTTCTGTTTCTTTTTGTCGGTTTTAATTTGTTTTAAGTTTAAGGTCTTTATTTAAACCCATAAAACTCAAACCCATATAAAACTTTATTCGGTAAAAGAAAAACCAAAAATGTAAAGAAAAACGCCTTTTTTAAACGTTCTTTTGTGTATAAGTTAATTTTGTGTCCATCGTTCTAAAATAAACGTTTATTTAATGAGGTCGACCATTAATGTGGCGTTAGTCTTGTATTTTTTTCTGTTGTAATCGGTCTCTAGTGTTAGTAATTTTTTGTCTTTTTGCTAGTGTTTAAGTTTGAAAAATTTTATAAAGATTTGTCATGGTTAAATGCTTAAGATATTTTAAAAAGATACAGAAAAGATTTAAAATTAAAAGATTTAAATGATTTCTTTATAATTAAAATAAAAGGGGAGGTTTTCCTTCATTTGTCCTATTTATTTTACAAGGATATATTTAATTGTAGTTAAAAGTTTAATTAAGATTTGTCGAGCTTTTTTTAAATTTTTTTAATTAATTAATTTTTTTTTTTATCTTTAAGAACAAAAATATTTTTTATAATTGTCTTTTAGTACCAAAACTGTCTAAATTAAAAATTTTACAAATAGGATTTTTTCTAAATTATTTTGTTAAATAAAATAAATCCGATAACAATTGTCATTAGTAATTTTCTGATAATGCTGCCCTGTTCGAATGAAAAAAGCCTACTATTTCGCCCATTAAAAAAATCAAAAGGTTACATTCTGCCTTTTTAAAATGAAAAATAAATAGTTTTGCCTTTAAAAAAAACATGTTTTATATTTTTTATTTATAAGGTTTTTGTAGGTTAGGTTTGCATTCCATTGCTTCTTATACCTAAGCATCAGTAGACTTTTTAAAAAACCCCTTGTTTTTTCTTTCAAAAATAATCAATAAACTTATTGAGAATTATTAAAAATGAGCCAAAACATTCAAAAGTTTTTTAAAATCAAAAAAAAAAAAAACCATTTGTAGTTTTCATTGACAAAATATGAAAGTAAAAAACGAGATTTTATTTAAAAATTGGGTAATTATTTATTTAATGGATTCCTTGTTCTCACTTGTAAAATATAAAGTCTTTACATTTAAAATTAAACGAAACAATGTGGTACAACTGCATGTAGCCCAAAATGTTTGTTCTCTCGTAGTGCCTTTAAATTTAGCACCATGCAGTTTTAAAAAATTGTTACAAAATAAAAAGACAAAATTTTCCCCTAAAAAAGAAAACACTTCAAAGATTTATGAATCCACCCTAGCATTTTTTTATGTATTTTTTTATTAATATTAAAGTAGTTTCTTTTTGACAATAATTGTAGAAAAAATAAACAAACTACTAATGCAAGAAACAAATTTATCTAAATAATCAAAAATTAAAATTTATCAATCTATGATATTTTGAAAATATTTAGTACCATATTTACACATAAACCTAAATTTACGCAATTAATGCCTTAATTGAGCTCGATTTAACATACAAGATTTCAATTAATAAATTGAGTTAAATTTCAAGTGCAACCCTGCGGATTTAATACAAACTGTGTTCAGTTAGTATAAAAGCTTAAAAACTTTAATTTTATATGCCATGGTCGAATAATAAGCTTTCCTCGTGCTTTAAAAAAAACTTCATGTACCATATATTTTGTTGTTGCTTAATTATGTCTAAGTTGCCAAAGGTGTTTCTATCACACATTCGATATACACAACCATAATATAACATAAATAGTTTTCCAATCTTAGCTAGAAAACATATGGCGTAAAGAAAAGTCAACTGATCAGTTGGTCCTTCCTTGTTCAAAGTACCTTAAAAATTAAAAAAAAATTTTTTTGACTGTCATATGCTAATTGAGTAAGCCAATTAATTAGCTTTAAATTGCCCCAATTTTGATGTATGAACATGGTATAAAGTTTTTTTCTTTTTAGCTATAAAATATAAATTTATATGAAAAATAAATATTTGATTATATATGTACATTGTGGTCATATATTTAATAAATCATTTGTAAATGAATACAAAATAAATTATGCAAATTGAAATTCTTTTTCTCAAATTGATTGCAGTTGTATGTAATAAATCATAATTTCCAACGCATTAAAAATAAATACGAAGCAGAAAACATTTTTAACATAGTTGTAATATCTTTGTATAATTATAGTTTTTATTCAATTTTTTATTAAACTTTTTCGTTTTCTTTTTTTTTATTAATTTCAGTGCCAAAATAGTCGGTTATTTTATAAAACCTGTAATTACACAAAAGAAGTAATGCCTGTGTATTAGTGTATTTATGACAAGATTAATGTGCTGTTTTACGAAGCCAATTGAGTGATTGTCTTTAAAGATTAATGTTAACTTTGCTTTTGTTTACAACAACAATATACACATAAGTCGTCCAAGACAATCGCTCAATTATCTTCGGAAAAACAGCACATAAGAAAATGTATACGTATTAGAGAATATTAAATGTGATTCAAGGCACATATGCCATCCAACATTCAACATACTTACTAGTCATTTAGTCACAGTTGTAAAACATAGAAAAAATGTTAGTTGGTTAAGTTTGAAGTCATCATAAAGTTATTGCCGTAAGATATAAAAAAAAAATCTGAGCCTCGGTTTCCAAAATTTATTTAAAAAAGTATATAAAAAATTGTTTTTAAAGAACACTGTTAACTTTAATTAATCACCCACTTCTGGTAACTGTAGAAAAAAAATTATGAAGAAAATACAATAAATTTATCACAGAGATGTTTTCACTAGGGTTTAGTGCTGAAATAAAAAAATAAAATTATGTATGTCTTATGTGCACACTACCTATGCATATTAGTATGTATATGTGTCATGACTCCATTAGATGAACCGTAAGTTGGTGTGTGTAGTACAGAAAAACCCCACAATATACATGGATTGTATTAATTTCTCAGTTTATCACGTTCAAGAATTTATGAACACGTAACTAATGAAAAAATATTGTAAAGGAATAATGAATAATAGTTTAGTATTCTTTGTGTTGCATTACATGATGATAACGTATAACATATACATACTTAGTTTGAGTTTGTTTATGATATAAAATATATTTATTACTAAATGATTTCTAAGCAGTGTTGCCATTTTAGCAAAAGTAGTGCTTGTCTATTTTTGAAAAATAAAAAAGCAGTAGCTTCCTTTCAATCGCATATAAAACTTTGCCAGATCCTGGAGAAAATTGATGAAAAACAAATTGAGACGTTTCACCTATTCGACGAATATAAAGCCGCTTTTGACAGTCCGATTCGCGCAAAGGTATATCACGCCATGTCTGAATTTGGCATTGCTGCGAAATTAATTAGACTCTACAGAATAACATTGACTGAAGCTAGATCTTAACTTAAAATTGAAAATGATATTTTCGAGCCGTTTAGCACCAAACGGGGACTCAGACAGGGTGTTGTTTAACAGAAAAAACTTTACAAATTTTTATTCAAACAAATATTTTTTTAATTTTTAATTTTTTCAGGCACTATTTTGTTAGATCCTAATGAACTATGTCAAACATTATTAAAAGTCTCTTTGGCTAAGGGTCAAGCATTATCTTTCTCTTAGATGGAATGAAACGCCGAAGAGACTTTTAATACCAAAAAGCATAGTGTAATCTTTACCCTAACTTACAAAGTAAAAAAGAAAGAAAAAAAAATATTCCGTTTTCCTTTCTGGTTAACGTGTTAGTTAAAAAGGTGATGTTTACAGCCAAAAGAAACTACTACCGTTCAAAGAATACTGATGATGAAATTGCGTAGCTGCTTTCGAAAATGCATTCTACTCGGCTAGTATCGGTAGAAAAAACCAGGTTTTTTCAAATAAAAGTTTCTTTCAACAATAACGGAAAACTATTCACTTTTTCCAATAGACTTATAATGATTAATATTTTCTCCTATGGCAACACTGTTCGAAAGTTTTATTTTTCGTGCAACAAAAACATAAAAAGATTTATTTTTCTGTTACATTCAACAGAAGGTGGTGTTGTTTGCACATTAGAGAGAAAGATTGAAAATATCAAAAGTTCATGTTTCTCAACTAATTAGGGTAAGATTTAGGTGAATACACTATTTTAAAGGAAATTTATTTTCATTTTATGTTTTACATCCTAAAGAACGTGCTTTGTAACTTTATACATATTGAAGAGGAATTAATCTTATAATACCCTACGCACCTGCCAGTTTAATTTCCAGCTTATGTAAGCATAAATTATAGCACAAAATTTTAATTGAATCTCTTTTATATATTTATCTTAATTCTATTCTGTAATATAATGATTTTAAATTTTCTATTCTTTGATCTTAATTTATTTAAATATATGCTTTTTTCAAACTAAATCACTTAAGCTTATAAAGAAAATGTATATTTTTAAAGACTGTACAAAACAACTTAAAACACCATGACATATTTAAATTAAATCTTTACACCTTTATGTTTAATAGAGCATTAACCCCCTAAAGAAAAAAAAGAACACAAAATAAAAGAAGATAAAACTTTAAAATGAACAAAAAAATTACTAAAGAAAAGACAAGAATTAAAATAATAGTCTTTAATTTATGGTTTCGTTTTAGAGAAAGGAAAAAAAAACAGAGCCAAGACAAACAATTTACTTTTGTTTTAACATATGTTTTCTGTCATTCTGAGATTTGTTTTTACCACAAATACCCTTATCTTTAGAAATATATATTGACTTGAAAGTTTTTCATTGAGAGCTTAGCTAAAAGCTAAAATAAAGAACTTCTTTTCCAACGAACATTTTTAAATTTTTTACTTTCATTATTTGAAAGTTTTCGCCATTAATCATATTTTTAACGGTTCTTTTTGTTGGCACTAAATCAAGTTTTATGCATTTGACAGGTTTTTATAACATTTCTTTCTTGCCCTTTCCTGAGTTACCAAAAGAAGATTGATTTGTTATCATAACACATGCAGGTTTTGAAGAACATAATGCATTTAGGTTCGCTTGTAACTTATATCATTTATATATCCTTTTTTAAACCTTTTCAAATGCAATTTCAAAAGTCAGTTGCAGAATTATTAAAGTTTTAAGCGTTTGGAGCAAAAAAATAAAGGATTGCGTATGCTATTACGTGGATGACTAAGTAAATGTAATTTAATTTTAGAAATAGGAATAAAAGTTCAAACGAGTAAAAAAGAGTATTTTCTAGGATTGGAAATAATTTAATTTTTCAAATTAGTTTTAAAGCATAATATCATGCACTTATTTTTACGTTTTATTTTCTTTATTTCCCAGGGCAACACAATGGACAGCATATTGTCTCCGAGTGGAGTGGTGGTACAATCGTTATCCATCAAGATTTTTAAAATTTTTTCATTAAACTTTATTTTGAATTTGTTTAAAAAACATGCAACTTTTAACAAAACTTCCAGTTTTAACAATAAGTTAAATTCATCTTAAAATCTTTAACGCGTATGTGAAATATTGATTCAAATTGATTATACACAAAAAAAAATATTTTCATTGTTTTAGGTAACATAATTAGCATCAAATGGCACTGCGATCCTTTTTATTTCTAATAGTGATCTTGAACGCTAACACAAGTAATAACTACAACTTTGAAGAGCTGTGTGCCTCGTTTGAATGGTAAAAAATATGCAGACTCGTTTACAGGGAGGAGGAACTTGAGATAGTTCCCCCTTCCTCAACTCGAATTCAAATATTTATCGCTTATAAAGAAAAAAAACAACATTTAAAGAATTTAAAACATTTCCTATTTCTTATAAACCTGTCTTCTTTTAATTAAAAAATTAAATAAGGGGAAAACTGGAGCAGATGGATGCCCTTTAATACTGGAGCTGGTGAAAAAAACCCTGAAGTCGCACCACATGCAAAACAAACGCCCTGCTATTCACATAATACTAATAATTCAGTTTTTAAAAGCAACAAGATACCAATATTTGAAAAAGTTGTTACTCTTAAAAAAGGTAATACCAATTTTATAAAAGCCACCATGCTAAAGGAATTTCTGTTTTGGTTTAAATATTTGGGATATAGAATTTTACTTTTATGCGAAAGCAGATGGTTGATCGCCACGATTATATTTTGCAATTTATATTGAATTTTAAATATATAGCAAAGGTTTTGAAAATTTTATTTCAACTCAAGAATAGAGAAACGTCTTTTAGAGCTTTTTTGTTAAAAAATCTCTCAGTACTTTTAAATATACTTGCGGGTTTCACATTTTCAGCGATATACTTGACGTTACGACTTCTTTTAACATTATTTTGCAGAAATAATATTTATACATACTTTCAAAAAGGCTCAAATCTGACACGAAACCTGCAAATGTGTTTTTTTTTTCGGGCAGAAGGTGTAAAGCGAATATATAAATTAATAAAAATTTTTCGAACAGCAGCAGCCATGTCCGATACAATAGAAACTCCGGTTGATAAGCCAAGGTTTCGAGGAAATTCTATTATTAGAGCATCAAAGAATACTACCGCCCTGTGGAGTAGTTTCCATTAATTAAGTTTATTTAGAAGATCTGAAAACACATTTCTTGAAAGATGTTCTCAATTTATTTCATATTTATAATCTGCTTTTGCAGGATAATGAGATACCATTTAGTTGGCTGATCAAATTATTGAGTTTTAAAGATAAAAAATGCTTTTCGGTTTAAGTGACTTATTTTGAAGCTATTTAAAATCATCCCCTTTTGTAGTATTGAGTTTGAAGCTTTAGCTGAGCTTCTGAGAGATGAAGCTATGGGAAATTTAAATATACTTAATCGGACTAATCGTTAAAAAACTACAGAACTATTTTCATTATTTTTCAAATTCTCTTACTGTGCAGTGGCTACCTCTTCCCTTGCTTCGGGAAACACATTTTTTCTTTAAAATGTTGAAATTATACTAGAAATACCTGGCCAATAGCCGGTAAAATTTCTAAAATATTGGGAATCAAAAATTTTATAAAATTAGTCCGCTGGTATAAGGGATAGCACTCCCCTTGAATTGTTTTTTTTTTAAATAGAGAAATCGTACTATATCAAATAATTATTTTTAGTTTTGGAAAAAGAATAAATAAAAATCCATTAATAATAATTATTTTTTTTAAAATGAAATCAAAGACTTAAAAAAGTACTTGATTTCCAAAAATTTAATTTAACCATCAAGCTGGTGTGCTTTAACTTGGTTCTCCGATGTTTCCTTTTGCCTGATTTTTTTTTTATTTAAAATTCGAAAATTTTTTATTTTAACAGTCCCCGCTTAAAAGTAAAAAATTTCAGAAGCTCATGCCAAGCAAGCTAGAAAAACATTTATTTTATTCAATTAAATTTAATTTAAAGTGGGTGAGTCAGAATTTCGATTTATGTAATTTACACGTTTGTACATAATTTCCAGTGATTAAAACTGTAATGACATGTTTTCTTTTATGTTAAATATGTTTGTGCAACAACAATAAAACAAAACAGTGTCTTAATACTCTTAGTACTGTCTGATTAATTTAAAATCAATAATTTTGTCAGACATGCAGGCATATCACGGTATAACATATCGCAAGTATATTTTAAAGCAAACCATATAAAACCTTTTCATTTTATAAAGAGATAAATGCCCTTAAAACAAAACATAAACGTAATCCTAGGGAAAGGTAAAAAATATTTGTCAAAATGCTAGAACGAAGTTAAATAGATTTTGATGTAAGATGTAAAAAACCGCAGAAGTAAAATCAATGAATACTCAAGGGCTTCTTACACAAACCAATTCTTACATTTAAGTTTTTTGTAAAAAAAAAATATTATTACCTTTGTAGCACAGCAATATCGTTCATTATCTGTTACTACCACGTACTATACATTCATTTAACCCTTTAGTTGAGTAATTTGATTCTTGTTGAAAACCAATGATTAAAAAATCTACGACACAAGAATTGTAGTATATAATTTACAAGTACGTAGAGACTATAAACTATTATTAAATCCAAATCAATTGATGGGCAAGATATCACAGAAAGAAAATAATGTGAGAAAAGAAAAAAAGTTAATAACACGACAACCTACACATGCCGCATATTAAATATTTAACATGTGGCATGCAGCAAATGACAGCAGCAACCTAAGGCAACAACCTTAAATCAAAAACATTTAAAAATAACAATTTAATACAACAAATCAATGATAATAAAAAGAAGAAAGAGAAAAAAATAAAAAAACAAGTAAGAGTGCCATATTCGGCTGTGCCGAATCTTACATACCCTTCACAACGTGTAGGGGTTTTTAGCTTAATTTTTTCAAATTTTTTATGGCAACGTTATCGGAGATAATGGTTTAGTATGTTTTAGAAAAATGTCTGCACCCTGGAAGCTGTGGGGAGGATTAATTACAATTTCCCAATCTTTGTATAGGAGTCTCCTTAGCCAATAAAAATAGGGGATAAGTATATTCTAGGAATATGTTTGAGAGGGAAAACTAAGGCTAACTCTGGGGAAGTTGTGGGTTTTTTGTAAATTTTGTATGGCAACCCACTCGAGTAATGGTGATAGGGCGTAAGTATATCTCAGGAATATGTTTGGAAGCGTAAACTAATGGCGGACTGTGATACATTTCAATTCTCTTATGGCTAGTCCGGAGAAGTTGTAGGGGTTTTTATACTAATTTTTTTTAATTTTTTATGACAACCCTGTTAACGGCTGTATGTTCCACAAAAATGTTTGGGAGAAAATATTAATTTTGGTCGGTCTTACATTTTACCTTTGTAGGAGCACTCTGGAAGCTGTGGGAGTGATTTAAAAATTTAAAAATAAATAAAAACTAAACTTTGTATGGCAACCATGTAAGGGGGTGGGGGGGGGGGGGGGGAAGGGGTGATAGGGTAATAATTATATATCACAAAAATGTCTGTGAGGAATAATTATTGGGAAATGGTCTTACATCGCACCCGTTTAAGAAAACTTGGGGGCATCTGTCTTGGAATGCTTTCCTGGTTTTTAACTTATATCTCGGTCAGTTATCGGACGACTTTGCCGGATTTAAAAAGTGATTTTTTGGCAAATATTTCTGATAGTTTAAAACCCACATCGGGGGGCTTCAAAAAGATGATTTAACTGATTTCGACCATAGCACGGACAGACAGACATCGCTAAATCGACTGCCCTATCTATAGAGATCCAGAGTATAAATTCTTTATTGGGTCGCAAATGGCTACTAAAGAAATTACAAACGGAATGACAAACTTATATATTCCCTTTTAGTTATGTAAAGGGTATAAATAATTTAAAACCCGTATAAAAAGAAACAAAAGCCCATATTTAAAACGAGAAATAAAATATTTACTACAAAAATTTAACCCAACTAAATAATGCATGCCGATGGACTCCGAAAAGAGTTAATCTTAAAGTAGAAGAAAAACCTTAAAAAACATATGAAAATACAAAGGTTTTTATTTTTGTTAGAGTGTCGGTCGTTATTAATGGTTGGAATGTGTGTCTGGTTTATAAAATACAATGACCTAAAAGCATTGTGTATAGTCGAGTACATTAAAGTTAATGAGATTTGATATGTGTTTACATACCTTCATACATATACTTGAAGTCGAATGTATTAAAACATAAAATGAAACATTTTAGAAAAGTAAGGAAAAAATAAAAAAATAATAAAACCCAAAAAACACAGACAGGCCAATATGTCAATTAACTTGACTATTAGTTTAACAGAGATATTATTGGGCCACACACGAAGATCCTAAATTACAGACAAATGCAGGCAAAAAAAGGTAGATGTGTATGAATGTAAGAAAATTGTAGGTGATTAGGGAATGTATCTACAAAACTGTCGGCACAATTTTGTGCCCACAACTAATGCTGAGATTTAGGTTTTGTGTGTTAAAATACTAATAACAATAATCATTTGAAACATCAATAGTAAATGGAATTAGTAGTTAATAGTTTCTATAGTGTGTTCGAGTATGATTGTTTTAACGAAGTTACTTTCATCATTCATGTACACATTGACATACATAATAGTTGGGTAACATATAAAATTTCTTATGTTGAGAATTATTTTGGTTATGCCATAAAATGGGTTTTAATTAATAACTCAACACAAAAATCATGCGAAGAGAATTTATTGAGACATTTTTGTATGACAAGCGATAATCATGTTAGTTAATGAAGTTTTACTCCCTGTTATTTTAGGAAGTATAGCTGAAAAAGATTATATGTTTTTATCTGAATTGTGATTAAATTTTTTAAACTAGTATTGGAAAGTAAGGTAAATTTGAAAAAAAAGTCTTTATAAAATATATCCTGTTATACCCAATAAAAATTTACAGAAAACGAAGAAAAAGAAGATTAATTGACCCCCCCATTAATCAGAACCGTGATTTGCAAATCTGCAACTAGAGTGTTTGAACTCCATAGAGAAGGTAAAATACACACACTGGCAGATATACTTGAAAGGCACAAGGCCTATATTGCCGCCTGGCAAGAAGTGCGATGGAATGGGAAAAGCGTGAACCCTATAAAAATAGGTCACGCGCTCTATTATAACTGTAATGAAACCAGGCATGAGTTTGGCTACAGACCCTTGGTTAGTCGGAGACTTAAACGCATCGCCTCGAGATTAATTCCACTGAAGACAGAGCAAGCTACAAACCAAACAAAAGTCAAGCTCTTCAACATCAGTCTAATTTGTGCCCCTAGCAGAGCCCTAGATCACGCCCTCAACACCCATATTAAAATCGTCCTAGGAGATTATAAAGCTCAAATTGAAATGAAAATTTCTTTTAACAAGTTTAGGAAACATTAAAAACGGAATGACATTAGTACACTTCAGCAAAAAATATTGTAGTAAGCAGCACTAGGTCTCAAAATATCGATAAAGATAAGCCCACGTGGCTGTCATTAAATCAAGCAACGAGAAACTAGATTTATCATGTGTGATAGACGGAAGGCACTCATAATGTTAAACGTATGATCGATCCAAAACACGAACATTAATTCGGATTACTACTTTGTGACAGCACAGATTCGCACCCGACACTACATGGAAGCTTGACGTCGAGAAACTGGAAGCACAATCAAAAGCAACGTCTTACTCCTATCGACTGACCCCACTAATTAAAGAAAGCACCCCTTGTCACCATAAGGTTGCAGCGCAATGGCAAAGCATTGCCAATTCCATGAAAGGATACCAAGGCCTTCCCCAATGGACCAATGGGACGATAAGGGCTGCCGAAAAGCTTCCGAAGTGAATAACGCGACATACATGGCAACCCTATAGCCAGTAGTAACACGTTTTGTGAAAAAAATGTATCGCAGAGAGAATTGCATTAGTTTGAGCATAGCAAGATATTCCGGAGTCAAATTAAAGTTCGAAAATCCTACCAAAGAGTAAACCACCTAAAGGCTTTGGTATAGGCATATTCTATTGCAAAGATAAGAAAGATATTTAAGTCACCGATAAAGATACCCCTACCGATGAAGATACCACAGAACCAACTTCAAAAAATGATATTGGCCCTAAAGGGTTTAAAAAGAATACAATTATATTATGGTACTTTTTCAAGTTGGGTTCAACAGATTTAAAAGAAAATGTTAACCCTTAAATGCGCACGGTCTTGTATCTTTATGAAAAAAATATATTGTATATAAATAAGCACGAGATTAGGAACTGCGTTTTTATTTTTTAAATATTTTGTTTTTTTTTTTAAGTTTATTAAGGAAAAACTGGTTGTATCTTATAAGATACACTGCGCACTCCACACACAAAGAGAAACGCTTAAACAATGAAAGATTGTTTACTTGAGCAAAGTAAATTTTTATAAGAAAAAAATGAAAAATTATTGTGATTGTATTAAATATAATTCAAATTCATTCAGTTAAATTAAAATTATTAAAATTGGATTTTTTTTTGTTATTTTAATTTCAATTTTTTTTTTTTATTTCAAAATAAATTTCATATATAACAGTAATAATATGAAATACAAAAAATATTAATTCAAATTCATTTAGTTAAATTTAAATTGGTAAAATTGGGGGTTTTATTTTTAATTTTTATTTATTTTTTTTTAATTATTTTTTTTTATTAAAAATAAATCATATATGTATATGTATATAGAAGTTAATAATATGATATACAAAAAATTTTAAAAAACATTTCCTTCAAATGTTATATTTATTGGTTATGATATTCAAAATAACAGTTTCTTTCAAAAGTCAAACATAAATTTAGCTCACACTTCCTGCAAAACATTTTTGTTTGTCCTGTGCAGCCTGACATTTTACATCTTCCTTTTTTACTGACCACGGTCCAGTGTTGGGTGCCATCTAATTTCACATCTTTCGGAGTCGGTGTCTGTGAGTCTGGCTTATGCCTCTTCTGTTGCATTTCAGTTTCAAGGCATCTCTTAATTTATTTTTGTAGTCGAAAAGTGTAAGCCAGCAGTTGGGGTACTGGGAGCAGTAGGATTTGATATTGAATCATTTCTGGCAACAGGAGATTGAAGAAAGGAAGACGTTCTTAAATTTGGGACTAGGGAGCTAGAAGTATAAGTATGCACTAGGCCAGGAGGCGAAAGGGTACTGGACTTAGCAAAATTTGAGCAGCAGCTACAGGAGAATCTAACGGGCTTAAGTGCTCATTATTGACGTACTTTTGTAAGCCAGCAGTCTTTCGAGCCATGAATTGAAGCATTTATATCATAGCTAATTTCAGATTCTTCCTCTGTTTCAGTGTTATTATCAATAAGAACAACATTTTTATTTTAGTGGACACTATTTTAGGATTTTCAATTTCATCCTCACTACTTTCATCAGTGCTGTCATAAGGAAAGTCTTCGCTATTGCAAAGTTTTTTACATATTTTATCATTTGTCATTTTAGATCTATCAATACGTCTAAGCGCATCCTTATTTATATATGCAATTAAAATAAGAATATAAAAAAATTATACGTAGCGAAGGAAAACAACTTATCACATCAAAGGACTACACAAGAAAAAAGCACATAAGCTATACAAGCAGCTTGTGCATCAGCAAGCTCATGTACATTTTCAATACAAATATCGTACATGAAACAATAACAGCCAACATTCATAATTAGGGTGGAATGCGCAATGTATCTTATAAGATACAACCACTATATACGGTTTTCTGGCGAAAGTATAAATCAGACCGTAATGAAAATTTTTATATAGGTAAATAACACTATTCTTATTATAATATATTTTTTTTGAGAAAATTTGTTAAAAAATAATGCAAGTAAAAGTGGGTACTGCTTAGGTTAATTTCAAAAAGTTCATATTTTACAATTTTTAATTTATGGCTCTATATTTTCAAAATAACATAACACTCTTAATATAAAATTAATCAAGAATAAAAGAAAAAAGTGTTGTAAGTAGTAAACATCAAGCTTTTTCTCGTTTTTTTAATAAATGTGGAAATAAAACCACTTTTATTGGTTGTATTTTTAAAGATACGCTGCGCATTTAAGGGTTAACACTTTAAAAATTGATCTTTGGTACTTTATGTTACTTTTTCAATAATAAAGATAGAAACATAATTTCAATTGCGTTTTAAAGGCCTCTAAAAAATATATCTACATTTCTGGTACCTTTTAATTTTTGACCCTTAGAGGTAAAAGCATTATAATTAATTTTTATTGTTTCACATATATAAAATTCAACAAAATTTAAAAAATATAAACACTTTTTTAAGTAAGTTTATTAAAAGTTATGAGCCCAAAAAGCAAAAGTTACAAATTGGTACTTTTTATTACAGAATACACTTTTTGTACCTTTAGTTATTGGTGCATTAGTTTCTTTTTGGTTTGAAATTTTTTGTAGGGTAGGTTTTTATTAATAAATTCTCCCATACAGTTGTTTTATCCATACGGGTATGTATTTGTATTTGTCTTTAAGTAAAAGTATAAAGAAAGGTATTGTTTACAATGTTGACTGTTAATAAATGGCCAGTTTTTCTTCTGTCTTTATTTTAACCTTTTGTTTGTTGAACTTGTTTATTCTTCTTTTGTTTCAAAGACAAACATTTACATCAATACAGGTGTTCTTGTATGTTTATTTCTAACGTCTTACAACATGTAAGCTGGTTACAAAGGGAACAACTTGTTAATGAAGCCTGTTGAATTTCAAATATTTGACCACTTAAGAATGTCTTGTAAAATTTTTGAGGAAGTTGCATTGACAATAGGAACGGTATAAGATAAATTTTCAAAAAGGTCTCTACATTAGAAAAAATGTAATTTATGAGCTAATTTACATGAAAAAAATGTTGATATAAAAGCCTTCGTATATTTCACTGACATATTTTTTTTAAATTTATTATGAAGAAGTTATATTTGGGCATATGTACGAAGCATCTTTTGGTGTTAGAACTTATCTCTTTTAATTTCTCTTATCATTAGACGTGCGTCAGCATTAGTTAGAAATTTTTTACGACCTCTAACTTGAGGCGTAGGAACAACGGAACACAGTTTTTGTATCCTTATGACCACTGATTGACTCACTTTTAGTTCTCTTGCAATTTCCCGGGTAGAACAGCCTCTTTCAGTCATGGCCCGGATGCTCTCCTCGGTGGATTTTAAAAGCTTCTTAAATATTTATTATTAGTAGGTATTTATTTGATTTTTGTTCGAAAAATTTCAGAATGTTTTTACCACATTCGATTTAAATCATGTCGAGCTTATATTTTATTAAAAACACTAATAAAACCAAAAAAAAAATTTAAAAATAACGGTACTTTTTAATTTCTTTTCTTTAAATTCTTCATAAAATTCAGAGGTGCGAAATTGAGTACATAAGAGTTATTTTAGTTTTTTTTGTTTTTTTCTTGGTGCTTGATGCATTTTGTTACAAATTTTATATAATTTTATTAAGTACTAGATACTTAATAAACGACTATAAAAATTATTGAATTTGCTTTACTACTTTTATACTTATGAAACAAAAAGTGCTCAGAGTACAAACATGTACTCATTTGTGCACCTCACTGTATGTATGTATATGAGTGTAGGAATGCAAAGAAATATTTAAAATAATATTATCTTAGAAGGATAATTATAATATTTGCTTTCGCTGCTCAATTGAAAGTACTTTTCTGCATTTTAAATATAAATAAAAATTTATATCTATCCTGGGCTTTGGAGGAGGTCGGAGAAAAACGTTTTACAAGGGGTTTGTGAACAGGAATTTGGTGGAAACCTCAGCTCTATATCAGATGTATATGTACCTACTTAAAATTAAACTATTTAAAAGATATTTTGGATTTGCAACACGTTCCCAATATTTAACAAAAGTGGTTTCATAATGCGTGGTTTCGGCCTGTGTGGTGATTTTTGGGAGTGTAACTACTTTACGAATCGAGGAATTACTGTGCTGAATTTAAGATACCCTTCTTTCGAAACCCCGAAATTTTTTTTATATATAAAATATTTCAAATTTTTAATTAGGGGTCGGTGTCATATTTTAACCCTTGTAAGGTGATAAGGGCAGCTGTGGGGGTTTTTACTCTAATTTATTTAAAACTTTGTGGAAACTTTAACTCTAATTTTTTAAAATTTGTATGGCAACCCCTTAGGGGATTGTAATAGGGGGGGAAAAGTTCTAGGAATATGTTTGGGAGGAAAAACTATTGGGGGTCTTTGATTCATTTTATTCCTCTTGTGGCGACTCCGGGAAAGTTGCAGTGGTTTTTATTAATTTTTTTTTTAATTTTGTATGGCAACCTTCTTAGGGTGTGGAGATAAGGGTAGGAGTTTTTCCCGGTTTTTTAAAATTCATTTGAGGCACTGGAGATAGAGCGTAAGTAGGAAAAACCCTTGAAGCTGTGGGATCGATTAAAAAAAATTAAAAAACACGAAACCTTGTATGGAAACCTTGTATGTTCTAAAAAAAAGGTTTTTTGATCTTACGTTGCACATTGTCCGGGCAACTCCGGGGCAGTTGTAGAGGTTTTTATGTTCGAATTTTAGAGAAACAAACGGAGGTAGCCTTGGTTTTTGGCTCGGTCAGTTGTCGGGGGATTTTGATTTTAATAGAGATTTTTTGTAGATATTGGGAAATAAATAATTCAAGTTTTTTTTTCATTTTTTCTCAGTGTTATTTACTTTAAACTTTGTAAACAAGTTTTTCTTAATAGGTTTAATAATAAAAGATTCAATTAGGTGTTAGTTAAGAAAAAGCATACAAAATTATTTTTTTTTATTATTTGCACTCCGTTAGGCTAACTTCTTTATGTTTAACTAAACGGTTTTATTTTTATATTATATCCTTCCAAACATTTAAATAATATATTAATTATTTACGCTTGCTACCAAATGCACTTATAGGACGTTATAAATGATTTTGTTGATTAAATAAATATTTTTTTTTTATTAAATAATCAGTGCTAAGCTTACCTTAATTAATTTGATAGTTAACGCAACGCAGTTATTGTTTAAACATGTACAATATATTTAATCCAATGTAAGGAACTGTTGGCATAAACAAATAAATTTATTCCTGTATGGCCACAAAACCTTGATCTTTTATATATGAAAGAGTTTAAATTAAAACCTTTTTTTCTTTATTAAATATGTTTTCCTTTCAATCAGTAATGGCGATCTTATGCAAGTTTAACCGCAAAATTGTTTTGTACTGTAAAGAGAGAAGAGAAAAACAACGGTTGAGAATTATATGTGATTTAAAGTATTTAATATAAAAAAACAACACTATTATGAGTTATCAATAAATTATTAAATAAATAAATAAACAACTAACAAGAAAACATATATAAAGCTGCAATACAAATCGTCACTTGAAATGCAAAACAGAGGGATAAAAACCTTAATATAATTCAGATAATTGTTAATACGATTTATTTATTTTGTCAACTTTGAAAGTCAATACTTTGGAAATGAAGGGCTGTTAATTGTTGCGAATTAATAGTATTTTTTTTGCACTTTTGCATTTCAGATAACCAAAAACTTATGTAGGTCCTAATGTTTCTAGAGAACTATATCTTTCCCATTTCAATATTTTTTCTAAAAAGAATATGGACTACGTTTTGGTTTTAAACTTTACCTGAAAAACATCCTTGAGATATATTGCCACAGTTACCACTTAATTTGCCACAACATTTTAATGACAGCAAAGTCATTTGGTAAATTTTTTATACCCAAACCATATAGGGGTAATACACGTTTGCGCAGATGTTTTAAACACCCTAAAATAATAATTGATCGACTCAGAATAACTTCCTAGGTCTAATAAAACAAGTCCGTCTGTCAATTTTTTTCTTGTGTTTTTGTAACCAAAGTACAGGTTAGAATTTTTTAGATATTTCAATGATATAAGACACAAATTAGTTTTATTATAGTGACCAAGCCTGTAATTTTTGGGATAATCCGCTCAACCGGAATAAGTATTAAAAATCCTATGGCAATCCTCGCAGAATTTACAGTGGGTCCCATATTAAGGCAAACTCCCGAAAGTCATCTCTCACGAAAGTCACCTTAGCTTTCGTAAATTTTGCATGCACACCTAAGTCATATAAAATAAATTGTGGTGTAGGGTATATACTTATAGTGTGGTTTGAACGAATAACACTTTTTTTGTTGTTTTTTTTTTTGATTACGAGCAAGGCGATTGGCAGCCTTCTTACAAATGCATAAATTTTTTAAAATTTTGACACAATATGAAGCTCAAAGCCACGTCTGCAATATTTTTTAAAGTATATTGATTGGAGCAGGGCAGGCCAATGATTATTACTTGAAAGAGGAAACTGCTATCGACTCCAGACCTGATACAAAGTAATCGTACTGTTAGAACTATATTTTAAGAAAAAAAAAAATGAATGAAAATTTTACAGAAAAAAGGTTGTTTTTAATATTAAGGGTGAATATGATTTTAATCAGCCTAATATAGCGCTCTTAGTTGTCTTGAGTCAATTCAATTGTGAGGGGTGTGATAATTTTTTTACATTTTTGCTTATAACTCAAACAATTACAAATTTTGGTTTGAAAAAAGGCGATGATTTCCAAGGATGGTATGTTTGTAAGCGATTAGTAGTAAGTAGACATTGCAAGAATATAATTTCTGCTCACAATGGTCACTTATAGATTGTGACGGGTGTGACCTTGCAAATTTGATTTTAACAGAATTTTAACTTAAGGTCGGGTTTAATTTTTGGGTTTTTGCGGTAGTTTAAAGCGTTTTTAGCCGTGTTTGATATATTATTTAAAAAAAACTATTTTTGCCCCTTTAAAAATGTGACGGGTCTGACATTTTTATCAATTAGTAGTTGATATTTTTATGCATTTTCGGAATAAATAAAAATAAAATATAAACTATTTTATTTATATTTCGATCATTTTAGTTTTTTTATTTAATAAAGAACAAACCAATTTTTCTCTAATGTGTGGCCATTTTACGTGGAATTGATCTTAAGCAATTTTTTTCTAATTTTCCTCCTTAATGGACATAAGTTAAGTTTTAATTTAGTTTTTAAGTGGGCAAATAAAACACAAATAATTAAAACAACGTCAAAATTGGTTTCTAGGTTTTGGATTTTATTTGTGTACGATACGAGTACAGGCAAAAAAAAACAACCATACACTCTCCTAAATATACACTCTCCTAAATCAGACTCTTCCGTAAACTGGCAATGTTTTATGGCAACTCAAAAACTAAAATCGCTATCTGTATAATGGTTCGCATGAGTCAATCTGATAAATATTTTCGCATATTAACCCAACTCTTTTAAGACTATAGCACGGAAATCGGTACCCCTCGCACAAGATAATAATTTTTAATACTTAACCATAAAATAAATACTCAATTTTAGGAAAAAAAATAAATACCCCTGTCGTTGAATATTAAAACATAAAATAATTTATCAAAAACTAAAAATTTAATAATAAACAATTATACTTAAAGTCAAAAAAAAAAAAATGTAAAAAAACTTAAAACTAAGAACTTTTAGTTTTTTATATTAATTCAAGCTTTTTGCTTCACTAATATAGCGGAAAAAGCGAAGCGCACATCGTACTTAATAAAAAAGTAGGCATCACTGAAAAAAATAAACAATAAACAACAAGCGATAACACTAAAGCTTAAGTTAAATCTTATTTTTGCACAAAAGTACAAAGACTTCAAAACAAGCTTTGGTTTAAAAATAACTTTTAAATAAAACAGACAATAAAAGATAAGGCAAAAACAAACAAATGATAATTGAAGAAGAAAACAAAATTAAAAATATTATAAACAAATGACTGAAAAAATGTACCCCAAATAAAACAAACCTTATAACAATTTGGGGAAAACCCCCCAACCAAGCAAATAAGACTAAAGCATCAACATTTGGGTTAACCAATAACTTGACTATGAAAAGAATATTTGTTTAAACATACACTTAAAAACATATTGCAAAAACAAAAAAAAAACAGGTCTTTGTTAAAAAAAATGCGACATAAGTTTAATACCATAAAAAGGGCAACAAAACAAATTAGACACGCTTTTGGTAATTAATAATCATTATAAATATACATACATGAGTATGTTAGTATTTGTTCGTTTGAAAATAAAATCTGAAAAAAACACCCACAATTATTATCGAAAGTCTCAACTAAAAAAGAAAATAATAATAGAAAGCATAAAAGTGGGAAAGAGCTTAAATAATTTTTATCAGATTAAAAAAATGGGTCAAGCTCTTGCGTTAAAATACCTTTTAAATTTTAAAAAATAAAACTAAGTTAATATTTTGCTTAAGAGCTATCTTAATGAATCGATAACATATATACATATGTGTTTATGTACATACCTGTGTATACCTGTACATATATATACAAAAAACTTTAATATTTGCTTTTTAAAAGAAAGTTAAGCATGTTTTCAATATGTGTTTAAAAATATTACAAAAAAGAAAAGATAAATTATTAAAACAAATTTATTCTTACAACGCGGGAATAACCTTAAAATAACAACAAAACCATAATTTAAAACCAACTTGAAGCTCATATACATAAATTTTACTTTGAAAACTAAGAATACGTATGTCTTAAAGTTTATTTATATGTGACTTAACCATATCACAGTAAACAGCTGTTCGAACCAAACTAATGGGCAACACTGTATTTGATTATAGGTGACTTACCATTACGCCATAACCATAAATCTAGAAATCTATTGAGTTTTGGTTTTTATGGAAACGGTTATGGTTATGGCGTTATGGTAAGGCACATTTAATTGAACCTTTAGGCTTTTGGTATGTGCTGCCGATTGGTTGAGATTTATGAATTTGTAGTTTCTGTTAATTCCTCTCAAGTGATTAAGGGTTTAGAATTAGAGAACATAGGGTTGTGAGCAGATTTCGTTTGGTCTAAGCAATATACATATGTATGTATGTAGAATATTAATATAATTGTAGTATTTCAATTCTAGCTAAAGTTTGTTTAAATAGAACAAAATTTCATTCAACCTAGAGTAGTACCGAGTAGAAAGAGTGCTGACGAGAAATCGTAGCTAATTTCGAAAAAGTATTACACTCGGGTAGTATCGGAATTATTTAATTTTTTCCATACATAGCCATTATTGTACGTCTTGACGAGAAAATTCATGCCTAGACAAATGTTAAATCCAATATAAAAACACCCGGTATTTCTAGACTTAGTTTTATATATACTGAGTTTGACGTTTGTCTAGGCATGAACTACAAGACGTAGAACTACAATTTCAATTATAAGCTTGAAGCCGAATAAATAGAAATTGTTAAAATTGTAAGTCTTGACGAGACAAATTCATGCCTAGATAAATGTAAAAATCCAAATGAAAAATATTCGATATTTTATACTGGGTTTTTTTTTATATACTGAGTTTGACGTTTGTCTAGGAATGGGCTTGTCTCGTCCAGACGCACAAAAAGATATAAAAAAGTTCAAATATATAACTGTAAAATGTATAGTCGTAGTGACAAATCGGTCTTGTC
This sequence comes from Melanophora roralis, assembly GCA_963583895.1. Lineage (NCBI taxonomy): Eukaryota > Metazoa > Arthropoda > Insecta > Diptera > Rhinophoridae > Melanophora > Melanophora roralis. The sequence goes on along the minus strand of OY757187.1, from coordinate 27,485,654 downwards.
GCTTATCAAAGACCTTAATCTGACAAAAATATTGCACGTGATAGCGATACGACAAGGCGGCTTTATGGCGACAAAATGTTTGTTTATACTTTAAGGAATTTTCAATGACAAAATTTATTAATATCCTGTTCCTCTGTAAAGAGTATAAAAATCAAAATTTTTATCAACTGTTAGCCAAGTTAATGAAAAATTTACCAAAACACCTGGTATTTAAGACTACAAGGGGGCTTCAAAATAGGCCAAAATATTTTTTTATTTAAATTTACCTGTCACACCAGTCACATTTTTTAAAACCTTTTTTCAACAGTTTATTAAATTACTTATAAGAGTATTCACTCGAACAATTACCTCTCAACTATTTCAACAACTTTTAGTCGATTACACGCTCGAGTAAAAAAATTACAAATTTCAATTAAAGAATAATTCGAAGATTGTACGTCGATTAATCGACTATTCGTACAATTTTAGTTTTCTTTAAATTTTCCTTGTTTTTACTAATTATTTTACGTTTTACTACCTTTTGCTTGGAAAAGTACGAGTTATTGGAACGTAACACTAAAAAAAACATTTGCTTTTGAACGTCCATACATACATATATATTGGCTTTTTGAGGCCCCACAAAGCACCTGTTATTAATGGGCAAGTCTAAGGCGGATTTAGCAAGGAGGTCGCATTAGAGATACGTCTACAACAATGCAATGTAAAAATGTTTGTGCTGTCACAACATCAGACGCGAAAATTTTCTGTGTGTGACATATTGAACGAACAAATAACAAGAAGGGAAAAATAATCAGATGTACCAACGAGGTCACCTTGTGTTCTAATACACCTTGGGCAAGTTGAATTAGATATGCTAGTATGTCTACCGGTAAATATTACCTGCTGTAGGACTGATGCCATTGAAAGTATTCATTTATTACATATAAACGCAAATTAATCAATAATATAAGAATACTTTCCAAAACTCTCAGGCAAAAGTTTTTAAAACGATTGTGAAGAGACCTTGGAAAACAATTCTTTATGCCCAAGATATTGCTAACACGCTATCAAAGTAATCACCTTTTCCCGGAATCAATTACATAACATTACGTTAACTGAAATCGTAATTGGTAATTCGTAAAGTTTGGTCAATCAGATGGATAGAAACCAAAATAAAATAATAATTAGATTTTTTAATATCATTTTCAGTGTCAAAAGTATACTTTTACTCAAAAATAACTGATAAGAATCGAAAAAACATGATCGCCTTTAACATTTTTATGTTTTTTGAAATTGTGATTTATGTGCGTGAGAATATTGACGTCTTATTTTTAAGGAAAAAGAAAGTAAAATAAGCATTTGATTTATGCTGTAAAAACTTTATTTCAAGCAAAAGTTTTTGTAAATTTTACAATTAAAAGCTACTTTATTGTTAACTTAATCAAGAGTTACTAGAGATACCAGGCTTAAAAGTTTAATAAACAGAGGTTATGAAGAGAATAAAGAAACTAAAAAATATATATTGGATAATGTGAGCTTCTTCATTAATTTAAGCCAATTGTTAGTTAGTTTTTTTCAACTTAAAACGGAAGTAAAAACAAAGCCTTTACAATTTGTAATTACATAAATGTTAAAAATATTTTCTTTAAATTTCTTGCATTGTACCAAGATAAAGGTAATATAATCGTTTCCCTTAAGCCGTCATTGTGCAATAAATTACCATTAAGATTTGTTTTTACAAGATTACCATCATATATTATTTTTACCAAAAAGTAAAGAAAACGCAAACAGAAAAGCCTTATTTAAAGCTTTTTTTACGAACATGCAAATGATGATGATACTTGAATACCTTTCTTTACCGTAGAAAAGAAGATGTAGGCGATGACGACGACTGCTTTTAACTATATATTACCTTTATTTTGTATGCAGGTATATATATACATAGATACACTCATTTATATGTTTCATACTAAAAACATTATTTTTACTTTTTATTTCCTTACATATGCGAGCAAAGATACCCACTTTGCACAAAACTAAAAGTTATTTATGTAATTTAACACTTTGCTACACTTCACTGGGATTTGAATAAATCTTAATTTTTTTTCTATACATGTAGATAAATACATATGTTGGTTTTAGAAGGTTACAAATTTAGAAAGCGAGTAATTTACCGTCTTTAACTTTTTAAATGTCGTATGGATGTAAGTATATATGTATGTGTGTAAGACAATGGCTCCTATGTTAAATACACTTTGCCTGAGGCGGCATTTAAATTGAATATAGATATATGATTGACATTGTTAATTAATTTTTTTGTTAAATGAAACTTTGCAATGATCAAACAGAAAAAACCTTAGCCTTACCTAGTTATTTAGCAAGTAATATTGGAGATAGAGAAACACTAGGTACTTTTTGGCAAAATAACTACTTATTGTACCCAGACAAAATACGTAGTAGGGGCATTACGGGTTTGGCAAATGTTTGTAATGCTCAAACATAATGGTCTGAGATTCACCTTCAAATATACTGATCGAATCTGAATTACTACCTTCCTTTTGTTCATCCAGCGTTTCTGTGTATTCTTGTGAACACGCTACAGGTCGCAATTTAAAAGGCAATTAGATAAAACTTTGCAAAAAAAAATAAAATTTTCTAGTACTAACGCGAAGCCTTTTGTTTTTGGCAATGAGCGGGTAATTTTTTGACATAACCGCCATACATAGTTCCCCCCGGAATAACAATTTTGGCTACAATTGAGTCGAATATTACATATGGGCATTTCCATGTCATCGTACGTGACATTTGTACGCCTACAAAGTGGTGTAGATTTTGCAAAAAGAGTGGTAACTGAAAAATTGTTTCGTCAATATGTTACATTTAGAGGGTACTATAATCTAAAAAAAAAATCATGACTTTGAAAACCTTGCCGGCCAAAATATCGGGCGAAAAAGAGCATATCGTACGTGACAAAAAACGGAAGTGATGTCGAGGTGCATGCACACATATACGAAAATCTGCGAATTGTAAAAGTTTTTTTCCTTTCTTTAAGTTCTTACACCAAGCCAAATATTTTTCCTTGATAATCCATAATTTTTAAATACAAAAAGATTTTTAGATGATTTTGTTACGAACAAATCTTAATATCGTTCGATACATACCGTATGTGACAGATTTTTCTCTTATAGTATTTGTCTGAAAAAAATAGGTTTTTTTAATATATGTATACATAACAAATTTAAAAAGAATTAAAAAATGTTTATTCGGTGATAATAGCAATAAAAACAATGAAAGGTTATTTTCATTTCTTACTATACACTATGTACTTGGGCGCTGGCACTTAATTATTAAATTTTAATTTTTTCTCTTACTGAATACGCAGTTCGAGGCACATTTATATACTGACTATCATGATAAGTAAACGAATGAAGTTTTCTTATTTTTGGGATGGGCTGGACATTTTGCCATTTTTCATGGAGATGAGCAGAAAACCCTTCAATCTCTTCGGTAGCAACATAAAACAAATTAACTCCTTCCACATATTTATGAGCACATTCATAAAATGAGAAAGCATCTGGCAAGATTAATTTATTTGCTTTTACAATTTGCCAGACCTTTCTTTTAACACTACCACCTACTCCATCAACTGCACCTTTACCATGTGATGTGGCAAAGAAGTTCCATTCTAAATGTTGGCAGCTAAATTTGTTTACAAAAGAGGGAATACTTTTTAAAATGAATTTGTTTTTAAATTGAGCGCTATATAGACGATATATCTTCATATTGTTCGCTTATTTCAAGCATAGTTTTTGTAATAAAATAGTAAACATCAAACTTATTGTGTGTTAATTTGTCGTTATTTATTTTTTTTGTCTTTTTTGGCTCATCTGCGAACTTTTTTCGATAGATATGCTGTCTTTCAGCCTCCTTTTTCCGGTATTTCTTTATTTTTTCTTCGTTTTTCTTCAAGTCCTCCCTCCATTTCTTTGTAGTCTCATAGCTATTTTTACCCATCTTAATAAAATATTTATAATTATAAAGGAATTTGAAAGTATTAAATTGAATTATGTTACTTACAATATCGTATGCTACAAACTTTGAAAGACTATAAAATTTTTATTGCATCAAATTTAAAAAAAAAATCGATCAATATTTGTTTGCGAGATTTATCTTGCTTTGAACTTTTATTTTTAAATACTTGCGACCGGTCGAATTCAAATGATGACGACAAATAACGTTTTTGCATTACGTACGTGACATTAGAATATCATTCAAAGCAATCTATAAAAAATACCGCTATTCGAACTCTAAATTTTTAATTTCATAATGGAACTTGGCCATTGATGTTGTAACATTTTTTTTAAAGTATAATTGGAATATTACAATTACCTGAATTTCGCCACTAGTTAAGACAAAATAGTTAATTTCAATTTCTGGAAATTGATCAAAGTTTAATCTGCTATTTTTGATCTTTTAAAATTATAATTAGCTATAAATACTTTTACATAATAAATTTTAAGTGTTTTATTGCTCTTTGGTATATTTAAAAAAAAGTTGCGATGACTTTTATTTTTCCAGCCGTGGTTGACATATTCATGGAAATGCCCATATGTCTTTACTCAATGCCACCAAATCGTATACCAAACACAAATATTTTGGGTCCATTTTTTGCTATAGTCCCCATACAGATGTCCTCCCGGAATAACATTAATTCTCACAAAACGTGTCAGTTTTAATGCCTTCCACTCTTTTGTTGAATATATTATATACAAATCTCATCCCGGAATCAGCATTTTGGGGTTAAACTCTCTCTTCTCGCTCATTTGCCAAAACAATGACATAATTCAAAAAATGCATGTTTGGTTATGATTTATACTCTGTATAAATTTTATATTTAAATTATTTATACTTTTTGCATTTGACGTGAAAATGCCGTTAATTTTTTCTTGTAAACTTAGGCAAATCAAAACCTTCAAGCGCGTTTTTTCTCAAAATGGTTATTTTTGAATTTTAAGGTTGCTTTGGCAAATGAGCGATATTTTAAACAATCTTAATTTACCATGGATGCTGTTATATTTTTTATCAAATTTAATTTCATAAACTGCGAAAAGTAATGATGCTGTTTAATTATATTTTTACACATTCGGAAGTCTTTTTTTTAATCGAAATGAGCCACCCACATTTTGTGGTCTGTTGTTGAGCGTACGTCCCGTAGTCGGCGATTACTTGGCCTAAGTACACCTTGTGCGTACGGTGGTATTAACATTAAACTGTAGCGTAGGCTATAATATGGCCGGCCTTGACCGACTGTAACTTTCTTACTTCTTTTTTTTTTTTTTGAGTTCCTCTGAAACTCATGTCCTTCGCTTACAAATGTGCCTACAAAAGTTTACTAAATAACCACTCACAAATCAAAAACTAAACAGTTAAGCTTTTTTAAGCAAAATATATTTCACAAAGACCTTTTTTTGCATAAATGCTTTCAAATCTAATTACCGAGGCCCCTCTCCAAAAGTAATTATTCTGAAATAATAATATTCGTAATTACCCCTTATTACTTTGTAATCTATGAAAAAAATGAAAAACTAATAAAAAAAACATTAAGCTGGGAAAATAGCTGTATCTAGGAACTATGTATTATTGATTTAACAAGTTTAAATTTTGGTTGACTCCAGTGAAAGCTAATTATCTACAGTAAAAAAGCACTATTTTCGAAACAAAGTTAAGTTTTAGTGACAAAAATTTATAAAAAAAATTTACATTAATCTAAACAAATTGCTTGCTTACTTAGTAGGTTACCAAGTATTGGTGATAGAACATTAGTTTTTTATTGACCAAATAAATTATATTAAAATGCTTTTTCTCAAATTTTGCAATTCAAAATATATAAATTTTATGAAAAGATTTCTTATTGCTTTCTGACCTATTAATCAAACAAAAATATAGTACCCAAATTCAAACAAGATTTTGCTGTGATAGTTTTCTCAACTAAAGATTGAATCATTCGACTTTTCTTTGATTCAATTTTAGTACCTTTAAATAAAACTAAAAAATAGATTTTTATTTTGGCTAAAAAAACAAAAACATTTTTTGAGGCGCATGTTTTGGAATTAGGCAAAATAAATCGAAAACACACTAAAAATTTATACAGCTATTGTGTGGCACAGTACTGTATAGGTTTCATTTTGAAACAACATCATCATGTATGTATCATTAACGTACACAACAAATAATGACCTTTTCATTTAAAGTTTTTTTATTTTAGTTAAAACTAAATGGCTTAATTTGTACTTGTTTATTAAACATCAAAATTTAAAAACAGAAAAATGTAGCAATTAAAATTAGTTTAAGCCGAACACCTAAAAAAATTCCACTCATCTTTAGCACACGTTTATCTTTTTTATTTAATTTATTGCTATTAAAACCAGGGACTGTAGATAATAATTATTTTAGAATTTCCAATAAAACAGATCACGTACAAGGAAATATCAAAGAGTCAGGTGAAGTACATCTTGTTGATTTTTGGAAAACCAGGTGCTTTTTAAATTTTTTTAAAAAATATTTATTAAATTTTAAATTTTTATTTATTTATTTTTTGTCAAGAAATAAAAATTATCTTTGAGTTTTATTTTTCTTTTGGAGAAATAATTGTTATATTTTTAATTAATATACAAATCAAACAAAAAACATTTATTGTTATCATAACTGATTTTTTATAAAAATTTAAAAATTATTATTATTTCTGCAAAAAAAAAAAAAAAAAATCAAAAAATAATAATTATTTCTTGTTGAAAATTTTAAAAAATCTAAAGTAATTATTATTTTTTGGCATAATTATTACGGTCCCTGATTGAAGATAAAAAAAATAATATGCAACTAAAGGGGATAAACAATAAAAACAAATAAAAAGCACAATAAATGCTACTACTCTCGTTGTAAAGAATGTGAAAGGTGCCTGGTAATGGTATAGCGTCAGCTGACTATTGTTTACTTTGCTTTGCTCCAACAACTGAATGTTTGATTGTTTTTGTTTTTTGGAATCTGAATGTTTGTCCCCGGATTTTCAATGCAAAAATTCCGCGTATGGTGGTTGGTGTTGAAGTTGTAGTAGTTACGCTACCATCTTGTATAGATACATCTTGGACTTAAATAAAAACATTTAAACACTTGTTAACATTAAAAATGATAAGAAAACAAATTACAAAAATAATGTAAAATGTAATAATGAAAAAAAGTAAACAACTACATATACTATGTTTTCACAACAACTAATAAGCTTATATATGTGCAGTTCCACGAAAAACGGCTCTAGTTGAGAGCATTTATTTGTTTTATTTATTTGATAAGTTACCAATAATAAATTATTATAAAGCTAAAAATTATGTTGAGCACTAGCTATTTAGGCCATCAGCAATTTTAATTTTTTCCCCTAAACTTTTTTAAGTTTTGACAAAAATGTCACACCTGTCACGTTTTTTGAAAAGTTAAAAAAAAAATGGTATTCGCAACATATAAATACCAAATAGAACCAAAAAATTAATAATTAATTAACCAAAATAATTTCGCTAGTTCTTAAGAAATCTTTACACAATATGATCTTAAGGTCAGAGCTCACACCAATGGTCACACCCTTTGCAGTCCTATAGTGACCATTATGAGCGCAAGTTATGTTCTGTCTATAGCTTGAGCTTGAAAGTCATACAATTTTTAAAAATTATAGCTTTTATTAACTAAAAGTTTTGAACAAAAATGAAAAATGTATTCATATTTTCACACGCGTGACAATGGAATTGCCCATATTGGAAAAAAGTTATTGTATTTAGGTATAAGAAACCTGTTTTTTGAATAAAGCTAATTTTAACCCCCATATTAATAAAAATTCAGTAAGGATTATTAAGCGCTTTTTTGAAAGATATTTATAGCATAATTGTCAAATTAGCTCTGAATAAGCAAAGTAGGCTTAAATGCGTTAATGTTACCAATCGTTGCTTATGTATGTTTAAAAATACAAACATATGATTAAAATACATACTAGTTATTGTTAAAAACTTAAAGAAGCTTTAAATGTATATTTAGAAAGCTTATAAAAATGTATACAATAAATGTAAGTCCTGAACATTAAAATATAATTGTAATTTAATTCAAAACATTTTATAAGCAAAGCTTGTTTACTAGCATTTTTGTAAACAAATAAAAAACATTATTTGTAAACAATTTTTTATTTATATAATTCAAAAATATGTTAGAAAGCTTTTTGTAAAGCGACAGAATTTATTTTTAGTTTCTTAAATTTTTTAATTCAAAAATTTGGAGCCATTATAATTTTAAAAAAGTTTAATTTTATTTAATAAAATATATTTTTTTTTTGATTTTCGAATTTTTAGACAAAAATAGCATATACTTTTTGGACTTTTTTCTTAAACAATTATTATTTCAAAATTTGTATTAAAAATCTATTATAATAACAACAATCGTTTTTTTTCTATTTTGATGTTAACTAAAAATTCAACAATTAGTTCCTGACAAAAAATCAAAATAAATATTATTTTTTGAGAAAAAATTTAAAATTAAATATTTTAAAAACACTTGATTTTCAACACAATCAAGGTGGTGTACTTAGCCTGACCCTCCGATGTTTCCTTGCTCATGATTTTTTATAGAAAATTCAGAGATAATTATCATATACAGTCCCTGTTTTGAAAACAGTTTTTTGATACGCAAAAAAATTGTTTAAACAATAAAGGGAATATTCATAAACAAATTTTAAATAGATTTGATGTTATGATTTTTAATAAGAATTTCGTTGAAAAAGCTTCCCAGCAAAAAAAAACTGGAGATTATTCTAAAATCATTGAACAGAAAAAATTTCCGAATTAATTTTTTTCAAAACTGTTTTTCAGTATCTTAGTTTGCTCAAAGATACCAATGACTTACATAAAACAAATTATTAGAAAATAATTTATAATAACAACGATTTTTTACTTTTATGTTTCTTGGATCACTTAGTTCCTGTGACAAGCACGCATTAAATACATTGATGTTTTTGATAAATATTTAACAAAATATATATTGGTTTGCTAAGTTAGAGATAAATTAAATGTTTGAGGAATCAAAAATAAAGATGACTTTTTAAGTATTCAAGTCGTTATAAAAACTACAAATTTTTGATTCTATTGCCACAAAAACTATATGTAGTTTTACACAGTTCAAATCTCTCAATCTAACGAAGTTTCGTTTTGGGTAAATTTTAGGGTGTTAACGAACTACGAATACGCTATGAAATCCGCTGCCATGTCATTAATCAAAATTCATAAAAATTATTTTTTTAAATTAGAGCTTATTTAAATCATTGAAAAAGTTTACTTATAAAATGGGATAGACTTTGTTAAAGCAAAATATTTTCTGTAAAAATATTAAAAACAAATCGTTTGAAAAAAAATTTTTATTCTGTTTTTTAAGGAAAACCCGCTTAAGAGTTGTTTAAACTTAGTAGAGAAATTTCGAATTATTTTTACGAATACAATACGAATTTAAAGTTTGCTATACATTCACTGCCAATTTTATAATATTATGCTAAATATGTATATGCTTTAAAGAAATATATGGCAAATAAACATTAATATTTTTTTATTAATGAGGCTGTGATTCCTTTTTTGAACATATGTATGTAGTGTTTTTTTAATTTAAACCAATTTCGCATTTATGGAGAAATTGTTTTAAAAGAAAACATTAATTTTGTTTCAAAACCTTATGCCTTAAGCCTGTTTCCAGAGACAGGTCATAATATTTATTGTATGCATTTAATTCATACACATTATGCAAAACACTTCTTTTAGGTCTTTAGGTCTTTTTTTCTTTTCCCGGAATAAAACGCTCACTTTTATAACTCTAATTAATAGTTTAATTACGTTCGTTATGACAAAATAAGCCTTTAGAAATTTCTTTCTGTTTCAAAAAAAGTCCAGATTTAGTTTCCTAGAAATAAGTGTTTAGGACAAAAGTGTGCTTACCAAATTATGCAAAGGTAAGACAATAATTGACCTAAGCTGCTTGAAAAAACCCATTGCCAAAAATTCCCATAACACAAGTATTCAGGTAGCTATAACCGGGGCATTATTGATAATAGTTTTTCCCAAGAAGAAATTTTTGAATAATTGTAATTAACTAAACAAACCTTTTGATGCATTTTAACAACAATAAACATTTATTTCTTAAACTGTTGTATTTATATTTAAAAGTTTAATTTCTCCTTTTACTGGTTTTAAACTGGCCAACTCTATTTAATAATTTTTAATTAGAAGTCTTTATTGTTTCACTTCGGAAAAACTTGGTATTACTAAAAATTAACACAAACGATTGCGCCAAAAATCTCAAAAGCCACTGACAATCAATTTCATATTTAGCAAATGAAATCGGCAACAAATGTTGGCATAAAACACGTACAAAATTATTGTAAAATAAATAACATTTGTTTAAAAGAAGGCATTTAGAAACTAGTTTTATTAGCCAAAACCCAAAGCACTTAAAACTTATTACAATAACACAGTCGCTCAAGTTATTATTTATTTGCTTAAAATACAAAAACAAAAAACCAAATAAATCACTAGAAAAAACAATCACTCGAAAGGGGGCAAAAGAGAGCGAGTTAAGACTGACTACACATGAAATAAAAAACAATTTATTTGTGTGCCAATAAATATGTATATGAAAATAAAATTTAATAAATAAATAATATAGTAAATAAGCCAGTTTTTGCAAGTTTATATAGCACATACACACATACATAAAAAAAGATCAGATTAAAATATAAATACAACAAAACTAAAATTACCGTATATAATAGGAAATTTTAAACGACTTGGGAAAGTTTGTTTTTGTAAGAAGATGCTGTAAAAAATTTTGGGGCTATTTATTTGTTGCTTGCGGTTTAAAAATTTCGTGCTGTTGTTATTATTTTTGTTTTTAAAGAGAACTAACTTGTTTACCGTTTTAGAGAACACCTGATAATAGCTTTTTATGTTAAAAACTTTGTTTTGTATACATTGAATTTTTTTTTATCATTAGTTTAAAAAAAAATTTGCACAATTTAAAACACAAAAAACAACACACGCACTTCTCTAACACTCAGAAACGAAAAAAGACTTTTATCACTCTCCTACACCGCCAGTTAACGTATTTAGCTTGACGTTATTAAAAACTTTAAACAGGTTTTATACTTTTTTATAATATATATAAGCTTAAAAAAACAGATTGTGTATTTATTATATATATGTACATACATATATTATTAATTTTTTTTAATTAAACTTAAAATTTTTGTAAATCCCGCACGTTTTATTTATTCAGTATTTGTTTTAGTTTCTTAAAATAAGTTTAAAAACTTATTTTAAACTTAATTTTTTTTACACCAAAAATTTTTTGTTACGAAGAAAATGTATTTTTACAAGTAAATATTACCGTTCCTACGCACGACCGCTTTGACGACTCACAGATAACTGAACAGGGTTTGAAAAACATGTGTTACAGCAAGTGGCTCGTTACTAACATGTTATTAAGGCAGTACTAAATACAAATTCCTATACACAAAATGTACATACCCTAACATAACGTTGGCTAAGTGCATAAATTTGTAAAAGATTAAAGAAAACTGTGTGTATTTCTCTCGCATAGGAGTATTCTTTAGTAGAGTTTTAGTTGAGCGCTAATAGAGGGTTAGTAGTGGCTGTTTGCTCATTGATTTGAGAGTATTTTCTGTAGATAAAACCGGCATTTTTGTTTTGCTTATGAAATGTTTTAAAATGTATAGCATGAGATAAAAAGTTTTAATTGTGGTGTAGAAACATTCACTGTTATTTTCTCCAATGGTTTACATTCATATTAATTAAGATTTTTTCTTTGCAAAGAAAGTCTTTAAATACTAACGGCTGTATACAAAATAATTACTCTAGAGCTAAGCGCAATTTTCTATTGAATAAATATACCCTTCACATAGTGATAAGGATATATATCAGTTTGTTATTCCGTTCGTTAATTCCACAATATTCACTTTAGACCTCACAAAGTATATATATTCTGGATTCTTATACATATGTAGGTAGGAAATTCGACATAGCCATGTCCGTTTCTCTGTCTGTCCGTCTGTGTGTGTCTGTCGCACATAAAACGTTTTGATATTAAACAATCAGAAATATCCCTGAGACAATCGCTTTTTAAAATCAGCAAAATCCGTTTACTATTGACCGAGATATAAGCGGAAACTCAATATATCTCAGTAGATATAGTCATTCTTGCCACAAATCTTGTGTTATTTGTCCCACAATTGCACAAATTTTGTGCAATATTTCATGCGCTAATTTTGAGAAACTATAACTGCTATATAATCAAAATATTCCGCAAGAAGTTATTGAAAATTAAACCTACATTTTGAGGGAAAATTTTTTGGAGTAAGAGCAGGGGAAGGGGCAGCAGCTCCCTATATCTCGGAAACCATAAAAGCCATCGACTTCAAATGTTCTACAAAAGGTAATAATTTTTTGGAAAAAGTTATTTTGGCAGAAACAGGGGAAGGGACAGCTCCCATACAAATAAACAATTTTTATGAAAATTTCGATACGCTATATCTCGGAAACCATAACAGCCATCGACTTCAAATGTTCTACAAAAGGTAATGTGACTATAAGTCCTACTTTTTTTGGAAAAAATTATTTTGGCAGAAACAGGGGAAGGGTCAGCTCCCATACAAATAAACAATTTTTATGAAAATTTCGATACGCTATATCTCGGAAACCATAACAGCCATCGACTTCAAATGTTCTGCAAAAGTCAATTGGGCGATAAGGTCTACATTCTGAGAAAAAATTTTTGGTTAGGAGCAGGTGAAGGAAGGGGCAGCAGCTCCAATACAATTGAACAATTTTTGCAATTTTTCAAACCACTTCTTTTGGTTTAAAGGATCACCTTACAAAATTAGGTCGAAATTGTACTGTCGCTTTTAATATGGATCTTTTTATAACAACTATTTGTTTTTGAAGAACTTCTACTATATATAACAGCGCTTATTTTTAGCGACAAAGATACAAAAATGATATTAAAATTTTTTATTTGGAGAAACGGTTTGTTTTAACGATTTTATTTTAACTGAATTTCTTTTAAGCAATTTAACATTTTTTTTACCTTTTTGCAGTGAACTGCTCCACATTAATAATAATTAATATTAATTAATATTATTTTTAAAGGTTGACGGATTGAAGTTTTGTCAGCTAAAAAATAATGAACTTTCGAACATTTGAGTTTTTTCTTTTAGAAAATTGAGATGTGACATAATTTTTTGCTTCAAAGCGAAACTTTATTTACAATTGAAAAATCAATTACTATACAGATTGAACGAGCAGAGGTAAATAAATTAAATTTAAAACAACCAATTACTTTACTATGTTTGTTCCTACTTAAAAGGAATTTGGAAAATTGGAATCGTAAGGGGACTTAAAGGGGCAAAACGAAAATTAGGTAACCCATTACCTTCTACCTTTTTATAAAATTATATATAGATTTTGAAAAATATTAATATTGTGATACTAAGTGGAAAAAAAGGTAGAAAGGGGAAATGCGAACCAATTAGCAATATTGAATACTCTAAAGTCGTGCTTAAAAAATAAAGTTTTGCGATTTAAAATTCAGAAAATTAAAAAAAAGGCGGACTTAACAAAAGCTGAACTTGAAAATTGTTATCTATAGGTATAGCAGCCTATTCTTGAATCGAGATTTTTTAACTTGTGACACTAGCAAGGACTAATGAAAAACATTTGTTTGCAGGTGTAAAAATTATAGAAATGTCAAGTATATTAAATTCTTTGCTAATGTCATTTTGACTTTCTGATATCCAATATTTTTCTTTTTTGTTGGTCTGGTCAAAACTTTTTAACACTCACCTATTTATACTCTATAAGTAGCAAACTGTGCACATCAATTCAGTAACTCCATCAGAGTCTTTCTAGTCATAGTCATACATTGAGAAGGTAACAAATTAAAAAAATTTTTTAAGAGCAATGGTGTTTTGTTTTATTAGACTAAAACAAATTGTTATAGAAAATATATCAATGGCATGAGTTGTCGCAAAATTTTATTTCTTTTAAAGAAATAATTGAATTGAAAAGAATATATATTTATTTATCTCTCACCCATATATAATACATACATAAATACATTCATAGAAACATAGATACGATAACTATAGTTTCTATTTATAAAAGTTAAAACCAAATTTTGTAGTCATAGAGAATAAATTAAAAATGATTAAGACTTAAATTTCCTTCAATTATACTACTGCCTTATGCATATTGCTTAAACAACATACATATTTGAAAAGAGAAATACACAAAATTTTGATGTCATTTTCATCAATCCTGACTATAGAAGTACGTGTGGGTGCATACTGATGTGATTAAAAGTCTTAATAAATGAAAGTGTGTTTACGTACGAGTAAAACACACTCCTGTTCACCAATCAATTAAAATGTCAATAAAGTACTATTTATAATTGAGAACATAAAGACTTTTATCCAAGATTTGTTAAAGTTTTTTTTTTTGTTTATTCTTTCTATTTTATTCCGTTTGCTTAGAAGAAGATGAGTTGACAAAAAAGTTTGCTTTAAAAATAAAATACCAACAAAGTTTAAATGGAAAATCTATTTTATTTTCGTTGTGTTTTCAAAAATAACAAAACAATAGAAAGAAAAAGATATTTATTAGACACAAAAAGTTAGAATACGTGCCTAAAATATTAATGAGTCAACGAAGAGGGGGCAAGAAGCAATAAGGATCAAACTAAAATAGAACTCATCAAATAAATATTGAGATTATTAATTAGACGTATAAAATGAAAAAACATTTATATATAAAAAATTATTAGAAATAATATTAATGGAAGTTGTAAATAATTATGATGTAGATGATGATGATTAAAAAGATATGAGTAATTGAAAAGGTTTTAGTCAGTTAAGTGCTAGGATACATCATGAGCCGCCACTAAACATACATAATTTATTGCATGTGGGGGATCAATTTAAGATAAATTTTAGTACGTCATATTTAATATGGCTGTTGTACAGGGTCTCCGCCGGCAAGGTATACTACTTTACTTTTCCGCCATTTTGGTCATGAAGTAGAGACGTGGCAAATAATGGAAAAATATTCGCTAAACCAACGTGTTTTAATCGTTAAAGCATTTAATCAAAATCAATAATCGATTTTCATTTAAAAATCATAATGAGTAACGAGACAGATTTAAATTTGAATGGATATGTGAGTAAACAGAATAGTCGGTTCTGGGCAATAGAGAACCCTCAAATTATTCATTAGCCACCTTTGAATCCATTAAAAGTAGCAGTTTGGAGTCAGGAGGAAAAATTGGGCCTTAACTTAACTTTCAATGAAGATCGATATTGTGACATGATTGTACACTTTTTAATGCTACAACTCCATCCTTTGGGCCTGGTTAACATGTGGTATCAACAAGGCGGTGCCACATCGCATACAACCAGGATTGCAATTGAATTTCTGCGAGACCTCTTTTTACAACAAGTTATTTCAAGAATTCGTGATGTTGATTAACTTGACTGCTCCGGACTTCTTTTTGTGTGGATATCTGATAGCAAGGTTTATGATAAAAAACCAGAAACGCTAGAGCAACTCAAAGAAAATATTCGTGGTGAAATTGATGAAATGCCGCGTGAAATGTGTGAGAATGTAATTAAAATTGGGCTCAAAAGGGCTCGCATTTATGAGGGTAACAGGGGCGGAAATTTATCTGATATTGTATGCATAATTGCCGACATTAGATTAAACATTTATCAATATAAGATCCATTTTCTTTCATTAAATCAAAAATTATAAACAAAGAAAATAGTATATTTTGCCGGCGTCCACCCTGTACTAAGGAAAGCCGAAACTTTTAGAATTGCCTTTTAGTAGTGGCTTTATTAAACCAAGTTTATTTCATATACTTTGTTTTATATTACTTAACCACCCAGGTACCAATTCTTTGTTATGACTCTGTGTAGCCACAACAGACCCCTTGGTGAGGAGTTGGGCTATCTAAACCCGAATCTCCACACACTTGTGAAACAGCACCCAGCCTTAAGCAAGAAAGATTATGAATTTCAGTCGCACCCAACACGAATGCGACACCCAGCTGTTAAAAAGATCCATTATTTCATTCTTCGGATCAATACATCCGACATCATCAATGCTTCATAATCTTCTCACCGCCAGTCAGGACCAAGTCACGCACATGCTTCGACATGCCAATGCCGGCCTTCTCATTTATTTGGCACTACTTTGACGGGATCTTATTTTAGATCCTAGGGTCCCCAGCCGTAGCCAGTTTCCCTATTCACCTACTTCCAAACACACTTACACCTTTTCAGCTAATAGCCTACTTAAACAGTTGCTCATGTGCCTGGGTAGACCCGCCAAAACCAGAAACTTTTCCTGTTGAACCTTAAGTTCATATAAGACCGCTTACACGGTCACTCTGGCGCCCGTACAGGACAGGAACTAATTCCCGTGGTACCAGATAGGACTCTGGTCAGTCTCGGAGATCTACTTCCGCTTCATTCCCATCAATTTCTAATATACACAGTTAAGCTATTGGTACCCTTTTAACCCTGTATTGCTGTGCCACTTAACGGTGATGTACATGCCACAGCGCAACAAGGACAACATGTCTTAAGCCAGACAAGTGAATCACTGATCAATCCTTTACTCAAGACAGATTGTTTTCGTCTTAACCATGTCTGTTAGCCTTTCGGCAATTATTCCGAAAGTTTCCCGGTTGATACCTTTAGGAGGTAGACTTAGGCACTTGTGTTATACACTTATCAACCAGTTTGCTACAACAAGCAATAGTTTTAATTGAACAAAAACTGGGATACATTTGAAGGAGGCAATAATTTATCTTGACTTTTTTGAATTAACAGTTGAACGCCAACACCTCTACATCAAACCAAAAATATTTTTACGAAGTGCCATTTTAAGCAGACCATAAATAATTTCCCAAATATATACCTTAAGTTCTAGTTCTTTATATAAAACCTTAAGTATTCACTTTAGAAATATCCCAGCTTAACAAACACACTCACATAAACAGGCGACGTTAATTGTTACGCACATTTTATCGTCGTCATTATCATAAAAATAAATCAGTCATGCGTTCAAAAATAATGATTAAATAAATGATTATTTGTGCAACCAGTTTAACAGAATATAATGTTCTAATGTTGGTACGTATTTTTGCCTGTGGATGTACGCACGGATGTGTTCAATAGATGGTCACGCAGATTAAATATTCAGACTTTCATTTAGAAACGGACATAGCAATGACAGTTTAATAATTATTTTAAATTAACTTCTAAATGATAACCAAACTGAACGGCTTGTTTGACGTAACATTACTTCTGTTAGGATTTTTACATTGACTTATTATTTGCCAGCAACATATTTTTCACTGGTATTCAAAAAATGTATTTCAGCAATTTCTGAAGTACTCTGCAATTGTGCGACAGGCTTTTATGGGCTAAAAGTTAAAGCGCACTGAAGTGTTTTTCCGGCTCTTTTAAATACTTGGCCATATAGTTTAAGATTTCGCATTCAATTAGTTAAACTTAAAGGCCTTTGTGAAAGCTGCTTTTTAATATATCAAGAAGCAGCAGTTTTCATTGTTAGGACTTTTTGACGCCGTTAAATTTACCCTGCGTTGTAGAAGGATATAGTACCCCATAACTGTAAAATCAAATGATTTCAAACCTGAGTTGCAGGTAGATGCAAATTATCTAGACGAAGCACAGAGTTTCTATCAATTAGCCGATTAGCTTGGGCTGTTTTCAGTTACACCCAATGTGTTCTTCGTGTAAGGTAATGATTCCCGTGAATGCCATTGTATTTCACTGCAAAGTTTTTAGCCAGCTTTTGATTGTTAATAAGCATTAGAGAGTACAATTCTATGCGTAAAGAAGGAGATAAGTGGGTAAATTTTTATTCATTTATTTATATTATTATATAATTAAGGCTTTAGTGGATCTGAGGTCTCTTTAGGATCTTTTATGAATATTAAGAAAAAAGTGTGAAATCTGTGATTATGCGTTGGCATGTCTGCTTATGTAGAGCAAGTTCAGAATTGGTCCTAGGATGCCACCTTAAGGCACGCTAGAGGTCCTTTTTTTATTCATAAACTTTACTTTTAAAAAAGGTGATGAAGATACGTTGCCGAGTTCACACTCTTCATAGGTTAGGATGCCGTTAAAGCGTAAGGTTGGGCTCACTTGGGTCTGCTTAGTCGGCCTCTTTATTATAGCCCTAAAGAGCTAATCTGAAGTATAAAGAATCAAAAAGTAAGAAAAGGAAGATGAAACAGAATTTCTAGAGCCTCTGCTCACTTATTTACTGGTCCACCGGGGCACCCTCACATCTTACATACTTTGTCGAAAATATAAAAGCCATTAACAAGATGGGAAGAATAATATTTCTTTTTTTTTAAAGGTTTTTCTTAAAATTTGTACTAATCTGTGGAGTTGTTAAATGTTTCCTACCAGAACAGTGACAGTCATTTGACCGGTCATATGACCGACACAGATGACCGGTCAATCGGTCATTATTTTCTATTATTTTCTTAAGGGCGATGTGAAAAAAATGACCGAAACTTTGTGTACGTGTGATCTTGCATCTCTCTCGCACCTTAAGATGTGATAGAAATATTGGTCACAAATGACCGAAAAAAAATGTTTTAGTGTTAGTTTCGGTCACAAATTTCTTGTAGGGTTGTCATCTAAAGCCAAATTGGTGATTGGTAACGCAGTTGTTGTTATTCGAGTTCCTAATCAGATCTGACATAGTTGTTAAGATACTTAGAATCTTATAAGACTCCACTAGCAAAGGGGGTTTTCAAAGCGTAGGAGTTATCTTTAGAATTAGGCCGGAAGCACTCAAGCTGTTATATAACATGCAAAAACAACAATAGTTTTGCTGGGAGGTTGTTTTGTAACAACAGGCGGTAATTCATTCACATTAGTACATGTATTGGAAGTGAATACAAAAAATGTATTTCCAAATAGCCAATATATATAAGTTAAACTTAAATATATAATATTATAGGCAAGAATGATAGACCTTTTTCATCCTTGTCTAATACTTAGGAATGAAGGAATACAATTATTATTTAATTGTTACCCTAGACCGAAAGGCACGTTTTAAAAATAAATTTATGTTGGCCTGTATTAGATTCGGTACAGCCAAATAAAGCATTTTTATTTGTAATGGTTAAATTTAACATCTTTAAAATATAACAGATATGTATGTATGCAAGTATATTAGAATTTTTGTTTTTATTTTAACTGTTTAACTAAGCCATTTCACTTAATATTTTTCCTTTTTTCCGGAGCACGTTAACAAATGTTATTCAAAGAAAAAAATGAACGTGTTCTTTTGGTTTTTTAGTTTTTTTTATAAACAAACTAAGCCAATATACTCGAAAGTAACTAATAAGGACGGAATAATAAAAAGGGAAATGAGTTTATTTACACGAAGAAAGTGTACAATTGTAGTAAGAAAAACGGGCCGCGCAGCCATGTACCACCTGCTGTGTTAAGTCAGATCTATAAATAAATGATTTCTTGCATAAAAAAGCCAAGTACTTTCAACTTAACACTGCTGTAATGTAAAAATACATATTTTGCCTTTATATTTATATATTCTTTATTAATGAAAAATTTTTTTATACGTGAATGTGCAGAATGTGCCTTAAATATTTTTGATAATTCCTCCTACACTTAAATTCAATAGTTAAAGTTAAATAGTTTTTTTAAAATATAAAACTGTTACTCCGATTTTTTTTTGATTTTGATTTTGTTAAATGTCAGTTAGATTAAGGTCCTAAAATCAAAATTGTTAAAGCATATAAACAATGTTATGAGAATTTTAAAAAAATTATGCTGAAAAAAAAATTTCATGATATTCGACAAATAATTATTTGATTTTTGGTTTATTTGGTTTGACATAAAAATCATATAAAAATACCATTTAGACCTAAAAATGAAAATAATATTGTAATATTTTTTCCTTCAAATTTTTTAATTATAGATTAAAAGAATAAATATTTTAATCTTATTACATAATTATGTATTTTTTTTTCCTGTTGCTGTAGAAAACGCTGCAGATATAAACAAAAGCAAAAACAGACAATAAGTTTCAAATTTTTTAAAAATAAATTTTTATTGTCATACTTTTGATGATTGCATTCCTTAAAATTTTCACACTCATTAGTTTACTACCTAACAACAGGTAGATTGTCAACCAGTTTTTTTTTCAAATTCAGAACCTTTTATTATTTATTATTTTATTTTAAACATTTTCCTAATTGCGTGCTCACAACCAAATTTTTTTCCATTGTAAACAAATTTGAAATTGATAGTTTGGTCTCTTTTCTTGTGTGAGTGTGTGAGTATTTTTATTTTTCGTGTTTACAAGTCGTCTTGGATTGTAGTCTTAATAATTGTGGGAAATGCAAATGATGCTTTTCAAAGAGAATTTTCACGCCGTTTTGTTTTATATAGTAATTTAATATAATTTTTTTCTTGGAGTTTTTGTAAGCGGTAGTCTTTTGTAAAAAAAATATAAAGTGCAAAGAAGTGGCGTTGCTTTCTCGCTTGCATTTATTTATTTTTGTTCACCCTTACACATGCGCAACATGTGTTTCTGTTTCTCGTATAAGTTTTATATTAAAATTTAGGTTCATACGACATACTGTTCACACAAAATATTAATGAAAAATTTTTCATATCATTTTATCTGTACAAAAAAAAACTAAGCACAACTAAATTTCTTAATACGACAAAAATATTTTTAAAAGAATTTAGACTCTGGCGCGTCTATTAGCAAAAGTTTTTGGCCGAAGTGACCGGGGTATTTTCCATATGCTGGGAAGTAGCTAATATTATGCCGATATCCTTAATGGGAAAGGCAAAATACATTGAAAATGATCGGCTAATAGCTATTTGTTTAGGGCTCTTTAAGATTACGAAGAGAATGGTTAGCTACAGCCATGGTAATTATCTGGAGTCCAAATGTTTATAAAGCGGTCACCAGTATGACTTTTGTGTACCAGCTTTCATTACATTTTTTCGAAAATAAAGTGGTAGCTCTAGATATCTCTTAGGTGTTTTGTAGATTATGTCCATCAAAACTTTTTGTTTTAGGGGTCGGTGAAAGACTTTCGCGATTTATATTGAGTTTTGTCACAGATCGCGCTATTCATGTTCTTTCAGTGAGCTCAAAATCAGTTCAGGGGTACAGCAAGGCTTCTTTCTCTCTTCTACTTTATTTTTTTTTCTTGATAATCTTATATATCAGACTTCAAATCTTATCTTTCTCTCTGCAGGCGGACAAATTTACCTGTATTAATGAATTATAAAGTGTTGCGAAAAACAGAAACGTTTGATGTTCTGGCCATAAAAATTCATTGCAATGTCCGCTAGATGTAACACATTTTTTCTTGCATCGAAAGAAGTATTTAAGTTTTCTGATTTCTTGAATAAGTGTATTTCTACACTCACTACTCTATCTGATCTTCTCAATATTTATACAACCTATATTTGGCCAAAAACTAATACAACTCTTATGTGCACAGAAAAACTTAATATGAATATTTCCTTTAATAAATATACTAACTTAAAAAAATTCATCCTTTTTAAATAAAAATGTAATTGCCGCAATTAAATATTTAACTGTTTTTTTAAAGTGTATGTCAACAGTGATGCTAAATATCAATTTCTTAAAGAAAAAGCTAAAATTTTGCTTTCGCAACACAGTTAAAGTTCAGTATACCAGAATAAACAACAAACGTGAACGCTTCATCAATAAGAATAAGAGCTTTGAAAACACAGTCCGTCGTTGATCCAGTGGTAACAGTCTCAGCCTTGAAGAATTTGGATACAGGTAGAAAAGTATTAAAGTTTTGTTTAATTAAGTTCTTTTTATTCAAGTTTTTTAATTGAGCCTAATTAAAGTTTTTTTAGTTGAAAATTGTTTGCTAGGCCCTTGGTTCAAGTTGTTGTTGAGGATTGTAATGTATACTAAAATTAGTTGTATTAGTAAATTAAACATTAAAAATAATGAAAACATTATTAGATAAAATTAATATAAATAAACAAATAAATAAAAAAATAAATAAAATAAATAAATAAATAAATAAATCAATAAATAAATAAAATAAATAAATAAATATATAAATAAAAAAAAAATAAATTAATTAATAAAAAAATAAATAAAAAATAAATAAAAAAATAAATAAAATAAGTAAATAAATATATAAATAAATAAATAAAAAAATAAATAAATAAATAAATAAATAAATAAATAAATAAATAAATATAAATAAAAAAATAAAAAACGCTTTTGTAAAAATTTACAAAAAAAAAGTTTTCTTTTTAGTTAATATTCTGAAATTTATTTAAAATTTTACTTGTTAACATTAAATTTTTATTAAAACAACTTTTCAATTAAAGTAAAATTAAAATAAAAATCGTGTTTATAAAAACGATTACTGGTGGAAAATTAATTAAACTTTTAATTCTTATCATAAATTTTTTCATTGAAAATATTTTTAATATATTTCGATACATAACTGAATGTGCTCTGAAAAAATAAGGAAACTTGTTCTTAAATAGAAGCGTGTTTGTGGTTGAATTTTCCGACATTTTTTTTGGATGTAGTTTAGAAAGTTAATCATGCAGATATAAGCGCAAACTGTTAAAGATGTCTCACCATATTGCTCAAATCACAAAAAATCGATTATAAAGAAATTTAATTTACATGTTAAAAATGTGTTAAAAACTAAAAAAAGGTTAAAACTGCATTTTAAACATTAAGGTATATCTGCGTTTTTTTTTATTTTAATTTCTTTTCAAATTCCTTCTGCTGGTATGTTTTGCAATAAAAAAACATAAATCTGAAAAAAAGGTCACAGGGCATATTTGATGTATTTCTTTTAGGTTACACTTTGTTTAAAATAAAAATGTTTCGAAACTAATAATATAGCTTGAGCACGCTAAATATAATAATAAAGTAACACAAATAAAACATTTAATTAGTTTCGATGGACGCATTCATTGCCCAAACAAATTAAAAGAATTCATTTATTATTAAGCCATAAGGCAGCTGCCCCATTTCATATAAAAACTGCGTTAAAATTAAATGTTTTCGTAGCGTCAGTTTATCACATTATTACTTCAATTAAATTGGAAAACAGTTTTCGTTTGTTTTATGAAATGTTTAGGTTCATTAAATGTTCTACTTGTTTAAGCACTTAAATTTCTTTTTTTCGTTAACATGGATTTATTTGATAACAAAAATGGAAATAATAATTTCTTATATCAAAACTACTGTATTTCCGTTAAATTAACATCCCCTGCCAAGGAAATAAAAAAAAACCAATGAAATACAGATGCATATTCATTGCCACTTTAAAATGCAGCATTTATTAAAATAATTAACCTCTTTTGCAGTGTAAATGAATTATTTTTCCACTCTTTTTCATTTTTAAAACATATAAAAACGTGAGTATAACATGTGTGCTTGTGCGTGTGTATGTGCATATTTTAAGTGGAAGATTTTCCTATATTTAATTTATAAGTGGCTGTTCTTACTTTTACTTGTTTATATTTCGTTATCTCTTTTTTAGTTGTGTACATATGTACGTAAGTATGTATAGAAGTGAAAATATTTTTGTAGAATTTTTAAGTGCTCAACTACAGATGTACATATGCCCATAGATCTTTATGGTACAAAAATATGACTTAAAATTATTAAATAATTTTATTTACAGATATACATAATTTTTGATATATTTCATTAGTTTTTTACACCAGATTTTTATTATATTTAATCCAAAAACCACTTTGTTAAATATCTTAACCTATCTTTCTAAATTGCCTTCTGTTTTAGATTTCGAATTCTATCTATTCTTTTTCAGACGACAGCAGCATATGCCATACGGGCCTAACTCTTTGGAGGTTGGAGAGTATGATTGAAACCCTTAACCGTTATCTAATCTCCGATTGGGGTCGTACGACTATGGTCGATTTTAGTGCCCATAAGACCCAATGTTGCCTTCTTACACATAAGCGCACAGTAGATCGTACTGCATCGTCCGTATTAATAGATGGCATAAATGTTGGGGAGACAGAAACTCTTGATGTTCTTGGCATAAGAATCCAGTGCATTGTCCGTTGGACGGAACACGGTTTTCTTCTATCGAAAGAAGCATCCAAGTGTCTGGGTTTTTGAAACGGCCGAAAATGGAGTGTAACTCTCATGTATGGACAGGTGTTCCTAAATCAATTTTGGAGCTACTTGACGGCGTACAGGAACGGGCGAAGGTACACATGGTTGACGTCAGGGTATTCAACCGCCTCGATTTATTTGAACATCATCGCAATGTGGGTTGTATTTCACTTATCTATCGTAAATACAATGGAATGTGCTCTGATTTTTTGCGTGATACCTGTCTTTTAAGAAGAGCTCATTGGTGGTCAACTGGCCAGTGAATCGCTCTACGGGTTACAGAGAAAATTTGTTTTTCAGTCGCACTCTTTGTATGTGAAATAAACTTTCTAAGGATGTTTTTCCTGTCACAGTTAATATCGAGAAATTTAAATCAAATATCCATAAACATTACTCTCTTTTTTCTTCTTCTCCTAACCTATTTTCTTGATATCAACACAATGCAGTGCATATATATGGGCCCATTCCCTGAGTGCTGGTTATTAATAAATGGTTGAATTAAGAGCAAGTCAAGAAAAAAAATAAATTATTGTTAACTGTTCTATTCGGGGTAATGATTTTTAAGGAAAATCGCTTGTTTACAAATAAAAAAATTTATAGATTTAAATAACTGTTAACAGCCTTTCAAATCAAGTTTATAACGATATTTTTTGTTATTTTGTTAAAATCAAAATTTTCTATAATTTTTTTGTATTTTGGTGCTTTTTTTTGCTTGAGCATGTGAATGGTTCTCGGTACAATTAGTCCACAGTGCAAATGAGTACAATTTGGTTTTCTAGGAAGTCAGTTAATTTTATTTTTGATGCGTCTGAATTATATTTTCATCATTAGATTTATGCAAAAGACCAACCTCACCTTCATGGCAGTGTTGTCATAAGAGATAGTTTTTCTAAAGTCCATAGAAAGGAATGACAGGTATTAGAAAATTTTTACATAAGCGAACTTTTTAAATTTTAGTAGGTTTCTTAAAACTACCTAAATTATTTAAAAAAAAATTTCTTTTAAAAGAAAAGGACAGCAATACCTGGTAACACTTTCCATATACAGATGATGAACAACACACACACTAATGTACGTATTTATTCAAACTTTATTTCATTTTTTAATTTCCCGTATAACGTCACTTTTATTAAAAAATATTAATTTTTTTTTCTTCTCCTTTTTTTAAGTGAATGGAATATGTGGCTTTAATTTACTTATAAAATATGCAAATTCACACACAAACATGCAAAGTTATGCGAAAGGATGAATGAAATTTGCTCACAAAAGTATCTTGCTGTCTATAAATTTCTGTTTGTGTATTTGACAAGTGCATAACGTTGCAATATACATATTAAAATTAATGCTACTACCTCTACTAGATATGAATGTATATATGGAGTTCATATTAACAACATGTGGCAGTGGCATGTAGCACGTGTAGAAGAAGGGTTTATGGTTAAGGCAAAAATATTAAAATTAAAAGATAAAAAAGATAAAAAAATAAGTAAAACAATATTATAAAGCTTTTATTTTTAATAATAATATGAAAGAGTGTACTCGTTATGTTGCATCCACTTTGAATTTTTATCTCACACGGTCCCCCCTGGAAGCATGCCAGACATCATTTAAATTTATTTTTAACTCCATTATTTTTTCCCTTTAGGCTTGCACAGCACTTGAGTTTTTTTTTATTGTTGGTTTTTTATTTTTTTTGTTGCGCAACTGTTTTAAAATCATAATGCAACTTGCAGCATTTTCATATTTTAATTTAGTTTTCAAGCCCCTTTAATGAAAATGAATTAAATTTTTTTTATTTATTTTTGTAAAATTGTGCCATTAATTAAACAAAGATAATAATAATTGTTTTGATGCATTAAGAAATAATAACATTGCTAGTGTTCAGTTGTTTTGTTTGAGGGTGAAAAATGCGGAAGTTCCTGTATTAAAGTGATATGAACACTTTCAATTATTTTTATAAAATTTTTTATATATTGCGTGTTTCTATTAAAATCTAAAAACGATCATTAATGATTGTATTTTATATTAAGAAATTGAAAAAAAAAAATTATTGGTATATCATGACCGGCATTGATTTCAAGCACATTCAAAGGTATAAATCCTTTAAACCAGCTGAAATATCGCCACTGATTATAAAACGATGATCTTTGATGCTGGCTCATTTAAAATTAATTTGAAAGTAGTATAAGATCATTTTTTAAACATTTAACCAAATGGATGAAATTTTTACATTTCTCTTGAACCTTTAAATCTAAATTTGAATTTACTTTACTTGAGCTGAGGTCGCTTTCTTCAAAAAACCATTTTTTTTAAATTCAAAATAAAATAAAGAAATTTGAAAAAAGTGAAACCATTTCAATAGTTATCCTGAACTTTTTTGTAGGTGGACTAACATAAGTTTCAAAATAGTCATCTGATATTTTGCTAGGGTAAGTCCAATTAAATGAATTATTGTTACGCCACTCTCCAAGAAAAGAAAAGCAGAAAAAACTGAAAATTACCGGCCAATTATTTTATATTTTACACTATCCAAGGTAACATAAGTTATAGTAAAATAGCGCCTGGTTAATAGTCTGAAATCTGACAGTAATTGCCAATACGGATCTCATAAAAAAATTTCTACAAGGGACCGTCTGGCATTTCTAACAGAAAAATAGTGAACCTTCAGCCATCCTTTTGATGAAAGTAAAAACGTGACTAGATGGTTTTAAGGGGTTGGATAGAGTCTGTCATCGTACGCTTTTATCAAAATGTTTGATTTTGAAGTCAGTGGTAATTTTTTTACATATAATATATAATCCTTTGCAGACGACAGCATACCACTAAAATAGCATTTTGTTTTCTGGCTGGTTATAGCTACCGGCAATTAGCACACACTTTAGTAAACATTACTACGTTTTTATTTTTTTATGCTTAAATATAACTATTGTCCATGAAATCTAAAGGTTGGCTGAATTCCAAAACGCAAGATGCCTTGCATTACAAATTTTTAACTTCTTCCCTTATACACTCCTTACAATTTTGACAACGTTTTTTGCTTCCAGGACATTAATATAGCTGTAAGCACTCATTTAGAAGTAGAAGATGTTATCAAAAACCTCATCTTTGCTTTCAGGAAAAACTTGAAATTTTGTGATGCAAAGCAAACTGCGTTTCGGAATTCAGCCGTTATCTTCATTTTAAACTACCTTATACATATTAGCATTAATAGGCAGCAGCAAGTGCACAGTAAATTTGAATTCCTTTTAAGTAGTATTTTAATGCGAAATTGAAGATCGTTTTAAACAGCCAACTTTGAAAATCGCTAAAGTTTTTAAATCGTAATAGAATAGAGTCCTGCTAATTAGAAAACATTTTTACTTTTTAAACTTTTGATAATTTTTGCCAAAAAAAATAGATTTGGGACAAGGGTGTGGTGCAGTTACTTTTCTATACCAATTGATCTTGTTAATATATTAAGACCGTAAAAATGGAATACAATTCTTAACTATGACCCGGCACTTCAAAATTCATTTTGGAGCCCATTTTTGATCGACTAGCCAGTCTATGGCTCCAGGTGTAACAAGGAAAAATTGTCCTTTAGTCGCACAGTCCGACTGATGTTTTTCCTGTCATTTTTATTAAAACAAGATTTATATAATAAAAATGTCCACAAAATATGCACAGATTATTGATGCATACAAACAGTGTCCAAAACTAGAAGTGGTATTCAAAAAGTAATAAAATGTTCCCCACATTATTTAATTAAATGATAAAACATAAACACATCCAAAATTTGCTGAAATAATAAAATTTTGTAAAGACATTAAATAAAAAGTATTTTATGATCTTCCAAAATTTTTATTTAGTTCCGAGAAACAATATGCCTACTTTAAAAAAATATTTTTTTACCTTTCGCACATAGATTTTGGTGTAAAAGTAAGGTAAAATCGAAAATTTTAACTCTATACCCTTAAGGATAAGACCCTTTCCATGTATCCTTCAAACAAATTGACACACAAGGAGGCAAAAAATTAAGTTTTAATGAAATTTTCTTTAAACATTTATTAGAAGGATTCGCGATCTGTCCAAGTTTTATTTAATTCCATGCATTGATATGTCTACCTGGAAAATATTTTTTATCAGAAGAAAATAAAATATTAAAAAATTTAATTTTAAAATTTGTTACACATGTATTTTTTTTGATTAAATAAGTTTATCCTTAAAATGGATATTGACACAACATAGAGGACAACGTGACAGGTTATATACAGTTATATTTTTATACAGACTATCTGTTAAAATTTGTTATATGCTTCTCATTTATATCAATATCATTCAAGGCTACGCCTACCTCGAAAATGTTCTTTTTAGAATAGTTTTTACTTTCTAATTGAGCAAAAATATTTTGACTGTATATCCCTAAATTGCTCCTTTTTTTAAAAACTCAACATGTTTTAAAAATATTTTTTGACTATTAAATTATATTTAATTTTTTTTCTCTTACACTGCCATAACAATATATAAAGTAAATTAAAGAAAAAAATAAAATCCTTGAAAATAAATAAAAATTTCCTTTCCATTGACGCGTTTGAGCTACATAATTTGATTTATAACATGATTAGGCCACAAAACTTTAATTATTTATTTTGAATAGTAACAAAAACTATCTTTAAAACTTTTATTTTACTTAACTTTAACACACTTTTGTTAAATACATTTCCTTTATTCTTTCCTCGTAATACTCAAACTTTTGTACTCTTAAGTAATAACAAAGTCCAAAATCATTCAACCATAAATTATAGATACTGTTTCGAGATGTTGTTCTTATTTCTATTATTGTCAATGTTCTTCTCTTCTTTTTTTATTTTGTACTTCGTTGCAACATCATCAGCGAATATAGTTTTTTGTGTTCAAAATGATTTTTACAAAAGTTTACAACTTAAAGGAAAACTTTTATGCCAAAGTAATTTGGTCATCACTTATAAATTTTTCATATATATTTTGTTTTTCAATTTTCGTGACAGTTTTGCTTTATTTTCCAAAAAAGTTATTTTTGTTGTTTAAAATTTCGTATCAATTTACTTCGATATTCTGGATTTTTACCAGAAGAAAAGTATAGAGTTTACGTCAACAATGGTTGAGTTTGCAAAGAGCAGAAAGTATTAATATTAAAAATAAATAAAACTATGAACAAAAGAAGAAGAATATGGTGTAATAAGAAACTTTAATGTTATATATTTTGGGAAACTTGCAAATATTTTGATTTTAAAATTGCAAAAGATTATAAGCAAAAATTGTCCTTAAAGGAAATTTTAAACAAACAATTCAAAAAATAAAATTTAAATATGTACACTTATCTACCGCGGTAAGCAGCAGTGTCAGCCAACAGTTCATGAAAGGCGGATAAAGAGAACATTTTTAAAATAAAGTTAAGAACTGTTTGTTTTAAGCAAATTTTGTTATTATTATTTAAGGCTCAAGTTCAATCCGTACTAAATTCTTATTAATTTTAAATGAAGAAATTAATTTTTTTATTTTCACTATGAAAAAAAAATAAAATAAAATAAAGTAAAATAAAATAAAATAAAATAAAATAAAATAAAATAAAATAAAATAAAATAAAATAAAATAAAATAAAATAAAATAAAATAAAATAAAATAAAATAAAATAAAATAAAATAAAATAAAATAAAATAAAATAATATAAAATAAAATAAAATAAAATAAAATAAAATAAAATAAAATAAAATAAAATAAAATAAAACAAAATAAAATAAAATAAAATAAAATAAAATAAAATAAAATAAAATAAAATAAAATAAAATAAAATAAAATAAGATAAAATAAAATAAAATAAAATAAAATAAAATAAAATAAAATAAAATAAAATAAAATAAAATAAAATAAAATAAAATAAAATAAAATAAAATAAAATAAAATAAAATAAAATAAAATAAAATAAAATAAAATAAAATAAAATAAAATAAAATAAAATAAAATAAAATAAAATAAAATGAAATAAAATAAAATAAAATAACATAAAATAAAATAAAATAAAATAAAATAAAATAAAATAAAATAAAATAAAATAAAATAAAATAAAATAAAATAAAATAAAATAAAATAAAATAAAATAAAATAAAATAAAATAAAATAAAATAAATTAAAATAAAATAAAATAAAATAAAATAAAATAAAATAAAATAAAATAAAATAAAATAAAATAAAATAAAATAAAATAAAATAAAATAAAATAAAATAAAATAAAATAAAATAAAATAAAATAAAATAAGACAAAATAAAAAAAAATAAAATAAAATAAAATAAAATAAAATATAATAAAATAAAATAAAATAAAATAAAATAAAATAAAATAAAATAAAATAAAATAAAATAAAATAAAATAAAATAAAATCAAATAAAATCAAATAAAATCAAATAAAATAAAATAAAATAAAATAAAATAAAATAAAATAAAATAAAATAAAATAAAATAAAATAAAATAAAATAAAATAAAATAAAATAAAATAAAATAAAATAAAATAAAATAAAATAAAATAAAATAAAATAAAATAAAATAAAATAAAATAAAATAAAATAAAATAAAATAAAATAAAATAAAATAAAATAAAATAAAATAAAATAAAATAAAATAAAATAAAATAAAATAAAATAAAATAAAATAAAATAAAATAAAATAAAATAAAATAAAATAAAATAAAATAAAATAAAATAAAATAAAATAAAATAAAATAAAATAAAATAAAATAAAATAAAATAAAATAAAATAAAATAAAATACAATAAAGTAAAATAAAAAAATATATTAAAATAAAAAATAAAATAATGTTAAAAGATAACAAATTAAATAAAATAAATTAAAAAAAAAATATTATTGAATAAAATAACATCAAATAAGAAAACAAAATAATTAGTTATATATTAGCTGAAAAATAAGACCCGCTCGCTCGAAACATCTGGCAACATAGTGAACATATTCGCCTGAATAGAAGGGATACTATTGCGCCGAGAGGAAACCATTGAAATTAAACAATATAAATATTTGAACTTAAGTTTTAGTCTGGCACTGGCTGGACTAATATTAATTACTAGGTTTTCAGATTTGATTACTAATAAAAATATGAAAAAAAAATAAATTTTTAATTATTTGAACGTACACAGAGAAAAAATTTTTGATTAAAAAACTAATTGTCCCAATTAAAGAGTTAATTGTATTTGGAAACAAAATGGCAACAATCATGCTAATTTTTAAATTCCTAAAACTCAACAACACTTCTGCAGAGAAGTTTAAGAAACAAAGACTTTTGGGCAATCGTTTATGTTAGTATGCAACACATTTTAAATTAATTATAAAAAAAAAACAAACATGAACGCTAACGTAAATAAGAATTTAAACTTCAAAAATAATATGGCTCGCTGGTCCGACTGATGAGCCCTCAGCCATACAATCAGATGGTGCCAGGTTCAATGCTACACAGTGCCAATATTTTTGTTTCCCTTTTTGTTCCTTTTGTTCTTCTTTTTTATGCTTGTTAAATTAATTTTTGTAGTAAAAAAATTATTTACTAAATCATTCAGGAACTCTATACAAGCAGTTGAAGTTAGAGCCCTAGCCGAGTCAAAAAAATTTTATTTTTTATTATTTTTTCTTTAAACTGATTAATTCCTTCAAACAATTGACGTGTTTTTGAAGAGGCTTAATTTTTGAACATTTCAGTAATTAAAACCTTAAAAATGTCTAATTGGATAAAAATTCGCTATTTTCAGTTTTTACAATTTAGATGATTGATATAATCATACTGGTGGTGGGTGCAAGTTTGACATTTTTATTGTTTTAATCATTTTGGTAACTCAAAACAATTTTCTTATTTTTTCTATCAGTGTGATAATAAAGATGGTGTAAATTGTTTTATTAACGACAACATATATGTCTTACTAAGTCTTACTGCTGACTATTTTTCGGTCGAGGGAAATAGTAAATTACATTTGACTTTTGCTCTATTTGGGTTTCGAAATTTCTTTTTTTATTTTCGTATTGTTTTTTTTTATTAATAATGTGAATTCGTTTCATTATATTTTATTTTTCTCTTAATTTTAAATGCTTGAAACCATAAGTTTGTTTGACTTAATTTTTTTGGTTTCTTTTTATGCGCGTGTTTGTGTGTTTTAAATTCTAAATTTGTTTATTATTTACTCGATTGTCATGCTGTCGTTGTTGTCGTTTAGTTGTCCTCGAAAAAGTAGAAAAAAAATTAAAAATAAGAAAAGTTTTTTTACTGCTGCTTAACTGAGCTAATGATTGACTTTGAAGGAGCATTAAAAACAAAAACAATAATTTTAAGTAAAACGGAAAAGGAAATATGTAGATGCAGATGAAAGTGTAAATAAAACAGGCTGCTGTTCATTTGTGTTCATGTTTAAGAAAGAATAAAAGTAAATGCATAACTTTGTCTAGTAAATGTAATCAAAAAGTTTAAGTTTTCACAAATTAATTATTAAGAATTTCATTAAGGAAAAGTTGCCATTTTGTTTGTTAAAGAAATGAAAGGCAAATTAGTTACTTTCTGTAGAGTGTGAAAAAATAACAGATTGTGAATTTCGGTAATTTTGGAGTTATTTGTAAAAGGAAGTTTTAATTGTAAAGTTTTTCTTTTGATAATTAACGAACCTTTGAGATTTAGTGACATTAAATATTTTTATGTTATTATATAATTGTTTGAATGTAACACAAAATAACACTTAGTGTTATTATTAGTATAAATTTAAACGTCTTAACTTATACATTATACATTTAAAAGAAATAGAGTTAACATTGGTGAAAAACTTTTAGTGGGGGGGCTGAAATAACAATTTTATTCCAAGCCTTTATGGGCAAAAACTCAATAACAAAGTTTACCAGCCCTACTGTTCTGTAGAATTCGTAAAAAGTTTTAGCAATGAGTTGTTGTTTTCGGACTATTAAGAGTGTGGTTTAGATAAAACATAAGCTTTTAGTATTCAACTTACAAAAACGTAACAGGATTTTTCGTATTTTACAAGGTGAATGAATATAAGTTTTTCGATGGATACATTTCTCACTTAAAATACGGAATATAGGCAATGAGAAAATAAATGATGAAATGAAAGGCTGTGTTTTAAATTATTACAGCTATACAGGCACTGCCAAAGTCACAACAAATATAATTTTAATTCCTTTGCGAACGCCTTTGAAGCAATGACAAAGCCTAGACTTCGAACAAGTGATATTTTCTGGCTTTGGTTAACCTGCTGTGTATAAGAAGTTAATTATTTTACAATTAATTTTAGGATTAGGATAGATAAGGAAGAAGAAGACCTCCTAGCGAAGAAAAAAAAATAATCGCGGCGAAGAAGGTCAATTTAGTAATACAGAAGTATTATCTCAACATTTACTATTCAACGCCTCCTAAGTGAGCCACATCAAGTTAATCATCAGACATAAAACATCAGGATCTGGGTTCATAGTTTTAATATCCTCGCTGCATGCCCTGCAGCTGCATATCTCCGCAACAAGACATTAATACCTTGATAGTTAGAACATTTGGTCTTGCATATTTTTTTGTCCATATGACATATTTTAGGAGAATGTACATGGAGTTTTCAGTCATCGTATATGGTTTCAATTTCCAGATGGTGCAAACGAGTTGGTGCATGCTTCTTGTCTTAACCTCATCTTGACTGAAGGGCGGTGTTCCGTCTTAAAATTAAACAACTGGTTGAAGGTTTGTTGCTTCAGCCATTTCATCAGTTTTTACCAAATCGTATACATATAGCTCCTATATTCTCAGAACAATTAAATGCGTCGGTAACCAGATCTGCCTTTGCATCGCTGCAAAAAGTTATGCCTTAGAGTGACACTTTACTTACTGGTAAAATTTTCTGACAATTTTTCTACCTCCAAAAGTTTTGATCTTTTTACATTGACTTTTTTACATTTTTTATTTTCCTTTTCGGAACAAACGTTTTTTCTCTCTTCTTTTTTCCAGAGTCTCTGAACTACAGATCTCATTGTCATAGAATTAAGTGTCGTCTGGGTCACACTATTCTTTGCTTTTGTTTCGAATCTGCACTCATCATCGTACAAAGGATCTCTTTTATCTCTCTTTAAGTTGCAACTAAATAGTGATCCGAGTCTGTGCTAGCGCCTAAAAATGGTCGTGCATCCTAAATGCCATTCATCGATCACAACATGATCAGTCTGCTTTGCAGGCGTTCGATTAAGTGATCGACACGTTTTTTTGTGTATTGTCGTGTAGACTAAACTTTTCGACAGTGGGGCCAATGACAATATCTTTGGCGTTAAAATCCCCGAAAACAATTTTTATGTCATGGTTGGGACAGCGACCACTAACAAGTCTTATCATACTTCTTTTCTGTCGACGTTCTTTGCCTTTGTCTGGACTGTGGCTAGTCTGTCGTCTATTGGTGTAAACGTCGAGATATGCTGTCGCAATTTACCGTTCACAGCATG
This sequence comes from Melanophora roralis, assembly GCA_963583895.1. Lineage (NCBI taxonomy): Eukaryota > Metazoa > Arthropoda > Insecta > Diptera > Rhinophoridae > Melanophora > Melanophora roralis. The sequence goes on along the minus strand of OY757187.1, from coordinate 27,450,854 downwards.
ACCACAACTATGACATGTCATGCCCTGCCAATTAGGTTTCCTGTATGGCGGCAAAATCTACTCCGTAGCCTTCAGGGGCTTCGGCATTCCTATTTTGTCTTGAGTTTTCGAAATTGAACCAGCAAGAAATTTTGTCCTACGACGTATAGTCCCTGACCCTCTCAGGGATCTAACATTTTGAATAAGTGTTAGACATGCCCAGCTATTTATGGAGTGAACCGAAGTTTTTTTAAAAATTTCAGGAGATAGCAAATGATTTTTCCTTTTTGAACACCAAAGTCCCTTCATAGTTAATATATAAATCGGAAGAGGTATTCGCATTCCAAATTTCAAGTATTTTGTATTACGCTTAGTATTACGTTTGGTCAGTAATGCTGTCCCTTTAAGGAGTGAGTCAACTTTTAAAGATATGTTAAGTACAATCTTTCTCAAATCCTTTATTCTCAACGATTGATCGCAATGGTCAACATGGAAAGTAAAAAAAGTACGAAAAAAAATTTAAAAATTTTTCAACAAAATCCGATATGAACTTTCAGAAAGATATAAAAAAGTCAAAGGCTTATCGTCACACTGTTTAAAAAGCAATTAAAAAGTACAGAAAGTACTTCAGCCTTGAAAGAATACCTGGGTCAGGGCGAAAAAGGGTTATTTGTTAAATAAACAAGATACTCCTTTGAAGGACTCAAACACTTCTATCAAAAACAAACGGCTCGTAAAATCAAATATTTTAATTTTTTTGTGCGCAGAGTCAAAGTTTCTTGTGTGGCAAGCCTTTTTTAGTTGTAGAAAAAGAATCCACTCATATGTAAAATTAGGCTTGATAAACACAGGAGTATATATTATAGAGTGTTTACAAAAGCGGATTTTAACTTCCTTAAAACAGCACACTGTAGCTTAATATTTTTGAGCTGAATTGGCATTTTGCCGCATGGAATGAAGGCAGTTAAAGGGGTATTAAAGTAAAAATGTCAATTTTGCCCCAAATAAGGCTAATCCACAGATGGGTTCAGAGCTTTGGTCTGTGGAAAGATATTGAACTCTATTTTTGGGAATTTATATGTATATTGAGGGGTTTAAGTTTTATTTAACCTAATAAAAGTATAACCTTTTTCGATACACTCTATATATGTATACCCATATGGATAAGTTTCACAGGTAAATATCAGTCCTTTTTTAAATAATCTCACTAACGTACGTATAAATGAGCCGTTTATTTTGAAAGTGGCATAAGTCACTTTAAAAAAAAATAGAGTTAGTGGCAATACTAAATACTATTGAACGGTATTTTCTCACATCTTTAAATTTCTCGACTTTTAAAAAAAAAAGTGACTTATGCCACTTTCAAAATAAACGGCTTAAATAACGTAAACGGTAGCTCGTAGAATATACTTAAAATAAAGAAACTTTAAATAAAAAAAATTAAAAAATTACTATTCCAGAATTTAAAGATTGTTTAAGAAAACTGCCAAAATGTTTAAATTTTAGCTTAAGGTTTATACTTTCAAATCGATTTTGTCAATTACACAATTTTGAAATCAAACGTGTTGCATTCTTCTCTAAGCTGACTGCAATTACGCCGTATGCTTTAAATAGGAAAAAAAAGGAACAAATGCTTTTTAAGCGTAAATTTTATCTCAAAACATTAAAGCACTTAATTTTAAATTTAAGCCTCTTAATATCATCCTCACAAAATGTTTGCGTTATGTTCCGTTTCCATTTGACTTCATTTGTCGTGTTGTTGGCATTAGCGTGCATTAGAAAATAATTTATGTCGAGATTAAGAAATTGTTAAAAATTCTTTCTTTTGCTACATTAACAAAGAACGCAACAAAATATTGAAAGAAAAGAAGGGAAGATAAATATAGATGCAGATTTCTAATGTTCATCATCAAACAACTGAAGCAGCTCATCAACATGACAAATGTCAAGTTCAAGTACTTCTTTTGAAGTCACACTCGTAGTTGTAAAATTTAAAAAAATGGTTTTGGTTTTTGTTACTCTTGCTGTCGTTTGCAACCAGCTGTAAAATGTTTCTTAAATGATATTTGTTGGATTTAAGTTGAAAAGTCTTTGTCATTTCTTGGCTGTTGTTAACGTACTTAAGCATTGTTTACCACTCCGGAATAATGGATTAATGGTTTAATTTTAACATTTATGATGGGTGTTTAAGAAAGCTAAAACATAATATTTATTTAAAAAAGAATTTTGTCACTCAAATTTGTGGTAATTTACAAATGTTCTACACATTTCTGGTAAAAAGTTAATTTTAAATATTGTGGCATACACATGTGTACTAATGATAAGTGCTCGAGGTGTTTGTATGCAAAATATATAAAATTATTAATTTCTTTAAGTTAGAACATTTGTGTGTATTGTAACTTTTTGACTTTATACACACATATTGGTATCTTAGGGAAAATCTAATTTGCTGAAATAAATTGTAATTAATATTTTATATTTTGCAAATCACCCAAACGATCATGTTTTGCCTCAGGTAGTAAGTAGCATCGAGCATCTTCAATTTAATTTCTTTTTAGTCAAAACGTGCTTTCATTAAACCATGTTACAGTTTGCTTTCGTTTCTCTATTTTCCCCATTTTTAATATAATGAAAGTCATGTTGCTAGACTTTCCTTATAGTCTGACTCAGTGTTTAGCACGTTGGCTGCTTGACTGAATGGCATTTATAAATGTGTTTGTTTATATGTTACCTCTTGGACACGTACATATGAACGTGTACATCATACATGTACAAACACAAGTCTATAATCATAAACATGCATATCCTTTCTTTCAATTATTTTGAAATTTCCTTAACTCATTTGAAGCTATTGACCAAATAATCCGACATACAGTTGCGAGAAAATATTGTACAAATTCATGTTGAAATGAGTGTAAAATTAAAATTGCAACAATTCAAAATTTTCCAAGCCTCCATTAACTATAAATCGTTCTTAAGACATTATAGTGTGAAAACGATATTATAGCGATTATTCTAGCAACGATGTTGTAACATTATAATGGGCGGTATACGTATAAGAGTGAGATGATGCTAGAGATAGTGCTTAATATTTTATGTTGACTGAAGACCCTAGGTTCCATTTTTTGATGGTTCAGGAATGAACAGGAAAAACACCTTTTATTTATCCTACATATTTAAACCGTTCCTATCAGCGGTTGGTCTACATAAGATAGATAATAACTGCTCTAAGGTGTAAAAATGCGTAAAAATATCTTAAAGAAAAAAGAAACAAATTCTTTTGTTTTTTGTTTTCAATGCATAAAAATATAAAACTTTAGTTTTTATTTTTATCATAAACCTGTAACGCTGCGAGTATTACTGACTTTTACCCCCTTAAGATGTGTTGAGCAAGATAATAGCATGTGGGAACGCGAATATAAGTGGGTGGATCACGCATATTTTTTTCAACTAAACTTATGGCTAGACTCCAGACACAATGATCAACAAAATTTACGTTGTTTGGATCGGTACTACTTTTAATATATTGGGAAATGACAAAAGTAATCCAGGTTTCGTATGTAATTATTAATGCACCAGAAAACAACCTGTTAATTCGTAACCACTGTTTTATTTATTAATTAAAATACTTATTCGTAAGAGTATTATAAACACTTTAACCTGCATGATTTTTTAAAAAATTCCAAAAGAGAACCTCTGGTTTTTTAAATTTTTATTAATATTTTTAACGACTACACATATTTTGAACCTCAACCTGCGTCAATAGTTTCTAAATTTATATTGAAAAATGTGCCCCATATATGAAGAAGAGCACTTTTTGCTCACTAAGCTGATTTTAAATTTCAGTATGGGTCAATAGCCCTAATTTCTTGACTCATAGTTCTAAAAAATTTAAAAAGTGAATACCACAAATGTGAAAAAATACTTTCTGACCCATAGATTAACTTTCTATCCCAATCTGTAAAAGGTACCAAAAATGTAAAAAAGGTACTTGTTGTCTACTTAGCTTACTTTTAGCCACTATAACAAAAATGTGAAAAAGTATTTTTTATCTACTTAGCTTACTTCCAGCCTCAATCAATCTTTAATTTGTTATTTATATACCCCTAATCTCAAGGTTGCAAAAAAGCACAAGAAAATGTAAGAAGGCATCCGTTGTCCATCTAGTTGACATCCAACCGCTAAATGGGTCAACATTCGTATTTCTAGACTCATAATTCAAAAAAAAAGGGTACCACAAATGTGAAAACAGTTTTCTTTGACCACTCAATTGACTTTCATCCTCTATTAGGGTCAGAAGTGCTTAACATATTATTTCCCGACTTAAAACCTTAAAAATGCAAAAAATTAGACGTAAATTAGAAAGAAATATTTTTTGCTTTAATCTATGTCAGTTGTTATTAAATAATTATATCTAGACTTATAATCTTAAAAAAAAATGAAAAAAGCACAACAAATGTAAAACAGGCACTTTTTTCATAAAATGAAGCTAAAAAACCCAAAAAGTATGTTTTGCCTGCACAACTGTTTCGATTAAAATCTCAATTGTGTTTTGTAAAACAATTTTTATTTTGTTTCTACATATATTAGTTTGAATGCTAAAAAAGTACCATAAAGTTTCAAACTATTTTTCATCCTTCCTTACACCTTTTTAAAGGGTGCCCTGGTACATTAGTGGTAAGTGCACTAGTCTGGTAAAACTGCTTCATCGCACTTTTCTTTTCTTTCTTCCTTCTTTTGCTCTTAATTCCCTTTTTACTTGCCAATCTAGGTAACATGAAGCGACAAAATAAGGCGGACACATGTTAGCTGTATCCTTTCCTTTAGCAGCTGCCTGTTCTACCTAACTTAGCATACTTCTTTTTATACTTTAAACGGAAATCCTTTAATTTTTTTATGACTGGCCGAACCCAATTTGAATCATGTTTCTCTCTTTATTTTCTGTAAAGTCGAAAAATTAACTTTAAAAGTATTAAAACATAATTCTTCTCCATTTTAATCAAAATTTTAAAACCGTACCAGAAACGTGTTTACATTTGTTAGACGGCTGTCGAACGCAACTCGAACTATGTTTTTATCTTAGTTTTTCTAAAAGTTCCAAAATGACTAAAAAAATTTCCAAAAAATAATTTTTCATTTTATTTTTTTGCCAACTTGGATAAATTGAAAAAAGTATTAAAACCGTGTTTATACTTAGCAAATGCAATTAAAACTGTGTTTCTATCCTTATTGACTAAGAAGACAGAAAAGTATTTGAAAACAAGTACAGAATTATTGTAAACTAGCACGTGACCCGCAACTTCGTAAGCGCAGTTTTAGAAATTTATTAAATGAAGGTGATGTTTTGTGCCTTTATTTCTTAAACTGTTACCAAATAAGCAGTACACAAAGAAAACTCCAGAAATTTTTTTAAAACAAATAGTTTTTTAAAATAATAGTTTTCTTCAGTAAATATTTTATTAGATTCTAATGATATTGCTATTTGATTTTTATGTCAAACAAAATAAACACAAAACCATTATATATTTGTACTCTGTTTATCTACCCCTCAAGGAACAATATTTTAAAAAAGTACCAACAATATATTTTTAATTTTTTGAGACCTGCAAAATGCAATTTAAATGTAGATTCTAATTTTATTGGTTAAGAAGTTACAAAAAGTACCTTAAAGGTACCAAAATGTAATTTGTACCCTTTCTTCTATCCCCTAGGGCCTTAAGTTTTTAAAAAGTATATTCATATTTTGTCAAGACTTGTCGAACGTAGTTTGAATTATGTTTCTACCTTTATTGGTTCAGATGCTACAAAAAGTACGTAAAAAGTACCACTTTACAAATTTGTACTCTTTTGTCTGCCCTAGGGTCTAGGTTTTTAAATAAAAATTACAAAATATATTCATATTTTGTACTGACCTGTCGAACGCAAATTAAACTATATTTTTACCTTTATTAGTTAAGAAGTTACAAAAAGTACCTAAAAATTGCAAATATGTAATTTGTACCCTTTTTTGTGCCTAAGGGTCCAAAATTTTTAAAAAGTATCGAAAACATATTCTTATTTTGTCGATACCTGTCGAACGCAATTTATATTACGTATTTATCTCTATTCGTTCAAAAGTTACAAAAAGTACCAATATAGAACTTTAACCCATTTTTGAACCCTTTTTTTACCCCTCAACGTCTAAATTTCAAAAAAGTGGCTAAAACGTATTCATATTTTTTTAAGTATCTGTCGATTGCATTTTTAACTATGTCTGTACCTTTACTCGTTTAGAAGTTACAAAGTGAACCTAGGCAATATTAAAATTTAGTTTTTACTCTTTTTTAGCTTTAAGGGTCTAAAATTTTTAAAAAATGCCAGACACGGATCTGCTTATTTTTTGAGTGAAATACGATCCTTTTTAAATTTTGTTTCTATCGTTTGTAGTTTAGGAGATATTAACTTTCGGATATTTCCATATTTGGCCCATTTTAAGCCCTTTCGGGTCCGAATTCCCCGAAATTCCGTCTTAGTGGATCTAAACACAAGGAAAAATATTCACAGGAATCAGTCAGTCTGTCAGTCAGTAACGTTATTCCTTTATATATATATAGATAAATAACCCACATCCATCTGAATACATTTCAAAACTCAATTTACAAAATGATATAGTCTTTGTTAAAATTGGCCAAAAGAAGCCTTTTTATCTCAGCACAATTACTCTACATGGTGTTCCTAAAAATTTGTACGCAACTGTATGTGGATTAACCCTCATACAAGTCAAGTCATTATTATCTTCCTCTTCATCTTTGTCGTCGATATGAACGTCACTTGTTGTGTTTGAAAATTTGCTTTTCACCAGCGTACATGTATTGTTTTATATACAAGAGTAGTAGTTTTATTAGTTATATCTTTGGCTATATCCTGAGGTTTCTTTCGTAACGTACTTAGCTTGAGTGTCCGTTCATATGTGATTAGGTAGGTGCGGCCTTAACTTTTAAATGTAGTTGCTTTAAAACAACATTGAACAAAACTCACATACACTTACCAATAAAGTACAATCAAACACATACATAAATGTTGTTAAGTAGTTGAAACTAAAAATTTCTTTAGTCTTGTACCTGTTTCTCATGGAACTTAGAACGTGACCTTATGTGTTTTTACTTCAAGTCACGTAAACTCTAGGTAATTTATGTTTTTACGCGAAACTGTTGCTTAAATTACAAAAATATGAGAAAATAAATTTTTTGTTGTTTTTTTCTTTAACTACTGCACCCATGCTGTATTTATATTCCTTTCAACTTGGGTTCAATTGTTTGGAAAACAAAAGCAGTTTTGTGAAATAAAAATGTGTTTTTTTTTTTGTTTGGGAAAACTGCTTTTATTTCTTGCTACTTACTATGATTAGAAATATTTTAGACTGATTAAAATCAAAAATAATATGTTAGTTTGAAAATAAAAGAAATGATTTGTTTAATATTTTTAATAAGATTTGATTAATTTTTAAATAATTGTATAAGAATTTTTTCAAAAAATTTGGGTGATAAAGGATTAGCAAACTGTAAAAGTAAATTGAAAATTGCATATTTATAAATCATAACATTTCAAATGGTACTTAAAAAGTTGGTGAAACCTGATAATTCCCTTCCTTGTCAGTGCCAACAACTGAAAAACAACCAGGGAGGGCAAAGTATAGTTTTTAATTATGAGATCATTTTAGAATTACACTGCACAGCCAGAAAGAAAAAAATCGATCATGGGATTTTAATTGGATAGATTGTGCTGAACTCAAATCTGTTCAGAGATTTATTTAACTGTATCTAGTTTTCGTTTTGATTTTCTTATAAAAACTGGCATAAAATTTCCCAGAGTCATGTGGCGTTATATTTTCTTTCGGTAAAAATTTAGATTTGATTGAGGAAAAGTATGTTCGTTTTTATGTTTTTTTTATATTTATTGCATGGTCTAGTGATATTTCAGGATTTTGTTTTTTATTATATGGCAGCAATGCTTTCAGACTCAATTTGGAAACTAATAGAGAAAGCTGGGAATATACTCATTTTTTGTAATCTAAACCCTAATAGTTGCAGAACGGATTTTGAAAATTTTTGAATAGGTAAACTAAAAGAATAGCTTATTAATTATTGATCCGATTTTACAGGTGAAAAGTTCATAAAAAATTTGTTATCAAGTCAGGTAAGGGTTTGAATACATATTTTTGAGGAGGAAATGGCGCTTGGGCCAAAGAAATATCCGAAGATTTTTTTGTAAAAGTATACGTACGTAAACGTTGTTTATTTCTCACAACTCTTCTTTGCAACATGAGATAATTAAAAGCTTAATTAAAATTGAGTTCAATAGGACATAAAATTAAGGTCTATTGACCATGCTTGAAGTCAAAAGTCTACAAAGATGACAGAAAGTAGTTTTTACATATTTAAAAAATAAATTCTTATTTTGAGGTTTTTGAGTTTCCATATATAAAATTAAGTTCTATTAAACCCGATTGAGATACGAAATTAACGAGTTGGGCAGAAAATGAGTTTTTCGCAAGTTTTGGTACTTTTTTTGAATTTGATGAAATTATGAGCCTAGAAATATTAAAATGAGTGTTTTTGACGCATTTCAAGTTCAAAAACAACAGAATTCCCAGAAAATGCGTTTTAACATTTGTACACAGAAAAAAAAATTAGTTCCCAAATAAAGAGTTTTATTTTTGAATTTATCCAAAATTTTACATAAAGTTTTTAAGTACTTGGCTTTTCTTAAATCAAATGTAGTCAGGATTACTTCAAAAAATGCAGTAGAAGAAACTTGCTGTTTTTGAATAAATGTATTTTAGCATTTTAAAAGGAAAGTGCCTCGATAGCCTAGATGGTAGTGCACTGATGTTGCAGCCCTAACAGTCCCAGGTTTCAATGTTTTTTATTTTTGTGTACAAACTTTTTCAAATAACAAATTCCTTTTAACACTTAAATCAACTTTTCAAAGCCTATAGTAAGTACGCTATCGAACTTGAATCTACTCTTTTTTGCTAAAATGTGGCTAAAAGCAAAAAAGCTTGTAAGCCGTACCTGTTTTAAGAAATTCTTTACTTGGTTTGGGAATCAGTACACACCCTACGCTACGGCTTGATTTAAGGAAAGAAAACTTGGTGTTTTTTGTGTGCAGTTCTTTTTTGCACTTTTCGAGATTATTTTTTAACTTCTATGTTAATAATAAATTAGCATCTGAGTGTAACATATAGCATTGCGTGGGTTTCTTCTTTTAAATTCATTTTAACTACTTTGTATTTGATATAGAGGTAAGAAAATGGTTCTTGGATTATAAATGGAATAAACTAAAATTTCTGGTTAATAAATTCATACAAACCCATTCCTTTTGCTATCCTACAAAATTCAAGCAAATTTTTTTTACAAGTTTAAGCTAATGAAAGTGCTTTTTATTTCGTTTTAATGTACTTTATTGTACAGGGTGTCTGGTGGCATATATATATTTTCAATTAAAATTATTTAAAAAGTAATCAAAGGTGCGGAGGGAGGGTAGCTTGCGCAACAATTGATTGTGCGGATTTGTCAGTCATGATGTCGTAGAGATTATAACGTAATTGCTTCGGCCATTAGTTTCCGACAGCCAGGACCCAGTCGATTTTCAAGGACTCCCGAAAACATTGAACTGGCAGCCTCACTGGGACTTCCAAGAGCGATTATGCAATTTTTAAAAAATTTTTGAAGTTTCACCCTTTTTATTCAAATCGTTCAAGAACTGAAAGAAAGTGACTTTGATTTACGCAAAAGTTTTGTAAAAGGGTTTTAAAGCGTTTCGAACTGTAAGTCCTAATTCTGGAGCGACAAGGTTCATTTTCACTTAAACGGCCACGTCAACAAGCAAAACTGTTGTTACCGGTCTCCAAAAACCCGCAACTCTCGATTGAATCATCGAAAACTACTTTAATGCACCAGAATAACTGTTTGTTGTGCTTTATTCACCCATGAGATAATTAGACAATTTATTTTTCAAAATTCTTGAGGTCAGGCGACAAATATTAACGTTGAAAATTTTTGACGCATGATAACGGAATTGGTTTCGCCAAGCCTATAAGGTCATTCATCGTACATGGTTTCAACAGGATAGGGTGATTGATTCAGCTTCGATGAATTTGCTTCGGGAAAGTTTTCCCTTAAAGCTGATCAGTCGCTTTGCGGACATCCCATGACCACCGAGGTCCAACGATCTAACTCCCATTAATTTTTTTAAGAGGCTTTCTCAAAGAGAGGAATTTTCAATAACATCCTCAAGCTCTTGTGACTTTAAAGGAAAACATTCGTCCAGAAATCAGATTAATTGAACTTAGTTTACTGCAGCGTGTGGCGCAAAAGACAAGGCTCCGTTTTAAGCTCGAGAGAAGGCATCTGGATGATATGCTATTTAAAAAATTAAATCCGCATTTCCATTCTATTGTTCACTGCTCTTAATAAAACTTTGTGTTTATTATTACGTTTTTGAATACACAAACCTGCCACCAGACACCCTGTATTATGCCACTTCAAATATCCAAATTTAAAGTCAAAAACTACCATGAAATGTTTGTTTAAATTTGTATTTTCAAACAAAATCAAACAAGTTAAAGAACTGTTTTTTTAAGTTGTAAGTTACTGAACTTTTGTGGGATCTTTATCTACGTTCACCAAATATTGCTTTATGATTAAGTGAACAATATGTAGAAGAACAGTGGTTTTAAGAATCAAAAAAACAAATAAAGTGCAGTTGTTATTAATATATGTATGTATATATTTTCACTACTTTTAAATATTTAATGTAACTAAAAAATAGTGTTGGTTATTAACCTTTTTTTAAATACTTAACTAGAAATTTGTTTTTGGCACAAAAAAATCCTCTGAATTGGCAAAAACTTATAAATAAATTAAAAAAAAAGAATAAAAAAGAACAAAAATCTTAACGGTTTTACATTGTTCAACCCAACTCTATTTCCTTTGCATCTTAACTATTTACAAGATTTTTTGAAAAAAAACACAAAAATCCTATTATTTTAGAACTATATTTTACTATATGGTTTTAATTAACCTTTTCTAAAGTCTTATGTATAATAAAACAACAAATTTTGCTATTAAATTTTTTGCTTCTTTAGCATGTGTCTCTCTAGCCCATAGTGTCATGATTTAAGTAGAAAAGTACAATGACAACAGCAAATGTTGCATGTTTTTAATCACTAGAATAGCCTCATATATCATGTGGTTTAATTTTTGCCGCCTTAATTAGATTACAGGTCGTCTATCTTACTTTCTACACATTCAAGCATTTCATCATTCAGAACACACAAACACTTTTACACTAGCTTACTCATCCATTTTATGCTACTGATATTTTTTTGGAAGGATATTAGCTGGAAAATATTTAAGCTTTAGGATTTTATATCCTTTTAATTTTAGGTGTAAGTAGCACAAGTATATTCATATTATGTGTGTGTGAGTGCATGTGTTGGAATATTTATGGTTTGGATTAATTATCTTTTGGGTAAACTAATTAGGATTATATTACTTTAACATGTTAGTATGTGTCTATAAATGAAAGTATGAAAAGAAACAAATGTTTATATTCACTAAGGAATGTGTATGCATGTACATGTGTATGTATATGTTTTTACCTAACAGTTCAGTTTATTGTTCACATTAATTTACTTCATATTGAAATCTTCCTTAAACACTTTTTTCCAAATATTAAGCTTAAAAAGCCCCTGCTACTAAACGCAAAATACTATAAGCCAAAGATGTCTGCTAATGGGTATTTTTCTTAACACACACATGTTTATAGAAAAATATTTAAGGTTTCCTTAATGTTTAACAAAGTTTGTTTTCAAGAAAGTAAGTATATTTGCAACTTTGGCACTTGTTTTTCTTTTCCAAATTAATAAATTATGTTTGTTCATATGTGGCTCGCATAGGATTTGGCTTTATTTGTAAGAAAATAACTTAGAACTAAAATTTTTATAGAAAAGTTAAATTAATTTAAATAATTTGCTGGAAACTCGCGCCCACATGCATATAAATATCGTAGGCATTTTCATGTAGATACATATTAATTTTTCTACTTTTGCTGACTTTTTTATATAATTACATATACACACATACATATATTTATTTGATTTTAGTTGGGTTTTGTTTCGTCACAAATATATAAAAAGCATTTACAAGTAATAAATACACCAGGTAGAAGAAAGTTTTAAATATTTAGTTTAAAACTTTTTAGTTTTAATTTGATAAAAGCGAAATCGATTTTATAAGAAATGGTTGGTTTGGATTGTTTTAAGGCAAAAAACCTTAATTAATTTCCAAGATTTTCAAAATAATACATTCCATTTTAGAGTTTTTTTTTAAACCTTTAAACATATCGGTAGTTAACATAAAGAATTTATAGTCCGCTTCACCTTGTGTTATCGCGTTCATATTCTTTTCTTTTTTTCTCTTTAAAGCTTATGATTTTTGATTTTTTTAATGTCTATGCTGCTACAGAATTTTTACGTTTTTACTTCATTTTGTAAAACAAATAAATAATAACAGATATTAGTTGTGTTCAATAACTTTTCAGTAATTACTAGCAACGAGAGAGTTTAAAGAAATATTTTCAAAATTGCTCTCAAAAATATTTAAAAGTAAATGAACACTTCTATAGTCAAAACTTGCAAGCAAATGTATTTTGTTATTGTAAACTTATGAAAATTTAAAACTTAAATTTTTTTCAAAGCAAAATGACATAAAGACTGTTTGAATAATTTCTGATAGTAAAACTTTTACTAGCAGAAATTATCAGAAACATTTTTGTTTCTAAAAATATTACGCTCTTTTTTGGCTCTCTAGCTGCTAATTTTTTGTGTACGTAAACACTTACTAGCAGTGTGACCAGATTTTCAAGTAAAGTTCAAGCTAAATCACGTTTAAAAAACAGCTAAAAAGTGCTAAAAACAAAAACTTAAAGCCAAAAAATAAAGCTACATTTTTTTATTCGTTTTTTAAAAAATTTCTTTGTTATTTAGACATTTCTCATAATAGGAACGAAACGTTTTTGTGCTAAAAATATTTAAAAAGAAAATTTTTTTTTAAAATTTTGTTTTTTTTTACGAAAATTTGGTAGACCCATACCTTCAGTAAGAAGAAATATAATATGTGTTCATATACATATGCATGTACAAGAGCTTTTTTAAAAAGTTTTAAGAAGCAGATGTTAATTTGCTGCCTGTTTTGGTAAAAAAAAAAACTAATTTGTAAGATATGTATTAAAAAAAACAAAAAACGAAAATTTGTTTTAAATATAAATACTCAACACACTTTGTTCGTTCATTTTTTTACAAAAACACGTAAAATTTAGTAATTTATTAACAAACTTTTTTCATAAATACAAACACATGAAAACAATAAAAAATAGAAACTATAAGATTAAATTTACATAATGCAATTTTTTTAATATTCCTTCAATGAAATTTTTTTTTTGTTGACAAAACGAGTATAAAGAGACTACTTTTCTACACAGTTCGTTAAAAATCGAAAATTTTCATTCAAGTTACATAAGTACATATGTATATATATCATGAAAAATGCCTTTATTCATGTAAATTTTGTTCAAGAAAAGAAAAAAAGATAGTCTTTAATGTAAAAAAGATGCATTGTAAGAAAGCATTTTTAAAAATATTTTTATTTGTACATGTGTGTCTAAATATGTATTTAAAACTAATGACTGTAAAAATTAAAAATTAAAAAATAAAAAATATTATTATTTTTTTAACCCTATCCATAAAAATAATAATTATCGTTATTAAACGTTTTTATTTAAATTAAAAAATGACCGTACTGCTTAAAAAAACTAAATTTACAAAGAACATGATTTTCAACAAATATAGTTTAATACCATCAAAATGATGAGCTTTACTTGACCCTACGATGTTTCATTGTGCCTGCTTTTTTCTTGAAAAATTATTTCGGTCCTGTTCGATTTGATTAAAAAAAAATAAACTTTAAAATTCTTATTAAATAAAAATATTAATATAATAATTTGTTTCAACGAAAGACATACGTATTTTACATTTTTGAGCAATACATGAAAACATTTTTTAATTTAACCAAAAGATGGAACAAATGTTTGTGTCGCATTTGGATTTTTTCTCTAAAATTGCCGCATTTAAAAGTATTTGTTTTGGAAAACAAATTCTCACGTTTTTTTTTTTTTTTGTAATACCATACCTTCCTTATTTCTTTGTTTAATTGAAGTTTTGTGCAGTTTCACGTTTTTTAAATGTCGCTAGAAGTAAATTATTAAACAAAACAATGGTTCGTAAACTGTAATGTTGTAAATACGAAGAAAATTTGGAGCTTGATACCTTTCAATATAATTGAGATATATACCAAAAAATATAATACGACAAATTTTTGACCTTTTATCTAGCTTCAAAAACAACTAAAAAAGCTGAATCCAATTTCGAAAAAAGCTAAAAAAAAAGCTAAAGGCTAAATGTAAATATTTCGGGCTAAATGAAGAAAAATAAAACTGAATTTAGCTCCAAAAAAGCTAATATGGCCACACTGCTTACTAGTAATAATTATCCAAAATTAGTGATAACTTTCTGTAAATGAACACACCTATTGATAATTTTCTGTAAATGAACACGCTTATTATGTAATTTGAAAAATTTTTCCAAAAAAGATGTAAAATTTTAAATATTTTATTTTTATTAAGAGTCTTTAAGATCTTTAACTTTTGAAAAATTAAAAATTCAGAATTTCAAAATAAGCTATAAGTGCTGAAAAAAATTAACATTGGCGATTTTGGTTTCACGCAATTTCTTATTTTCGTTTTTAAACAGGGCTGGGATTCAATAAAATATCTGTTCAAGAATTTGTTTTCTTAAAAATAGCATTGCCTTAGTTGTTCCAAAACTTACTTCCTTTAATGTACCTAAATTTTTAACAAAAATAGTACACAGAAAGTGAGCAGAGGGGGCTTGCCCGACTAAATTTTTGCTCCACACCACATTCAATCTAAAGTATGCACAAAATGTTCTTACGTTAGTTAAGATGACCTTTGTAAGCGGTGTTAAAATAATTTTCGTATAAGCGCCAAACATGGTCAATAATAGACCAATTATCTCATTTAATAAAGTCATTTTGATTTTAAAAAAACTATTTTTTGGTTGCATTATGTATTGGCAGCTTAAATTGGTAAATGTGATTTCCGGAAATTGAACTTTTATGTAGGGGGACCATTTATTTATATCTTTTATAGTTTAAGATACACCTTAAATTATAGCCAACGAACTAAAATCCCTCCCTGATTTGATTAAAGCAAGTCTGTTCGTCCGTTTGGGTGTCTATATATTTTTGTAATTAAAGAACAGGTCGTTCGGGATTACGTATGATGTCTGACTGTCGTTTCTGAGGCTATCTTAGCTAATTAATTTAAATCTGCTTTCATTTTTTTTCTAGTTTTTAGTTTTAAAAGTTTTCGAAATATATCGTTATTTTATAAATCGAAGAGTTCTCATGACAAAAACTTATGTCGCATATTTATGTAAAACGTTTGAAATTCTGCAATAAAATAACCTTCCACTTATTCCTACGTTATTTTTAAATCTGCTTAAGTTGGCTTTACATGGTAATACAAAGTATTTAGATTTTGTGTAATCAAAATATTATCAAATTCTCTCTGTGTTTAAGAAAAGAGAATAAAAATCTGTTCTTAGTATTTTTCATGTTTACACGGATGAGATTGGTAAAATCAAAAGCGGTTATTTCCTTGCCAGTATCCTGTTGGGGTAAGCCCATATGGTAAAGGTTCTACAATATTAACTAAAACATCATGAAAAAATTCAGCTTTGATTTTGATTGCTTGTGTATTGTTTCATTATGTGTAGCCACCTTCATTAGATGCTGTAAGTGCTCCCAATCTTTCACACCTCTGATGTGATGAGAATACACAAGTTTCTAAAATGGTTTAGAAAATAAACATTTACCGAACACTTGTCAAATTTTGTATCCGTATTTGCTCCAACTCAATACATTGTGCTTTTACGTGATGAGATTTTGTATTATTCTACAACATATTTTGACAAGTCGTAATATATGTATTACCATGTAAAAGTGCCTTTAGTAGTTTAAGGGTTAATGGAATAGATTTAACGACAAAAAATATTTTTTGCAAAGTTTAAAAACGTTTGATTATTTAATTATCATAAATAGTTTAAAAACTGGCAATTTTTTAGCCGATGTATAGCTTCATAATCTTTAAAGAAATCGAGCCATATATATTTTTAATCGATGCATGACTTTTGATTTATTGAACAATAAAGTGATGATTCAGTGTTACATGTATATATCAAATATAAGAACCAATTAAAAGAAATAGAATCTAGGTTTAAATTAAGCCCCCCAAGTAACCTTGGAAGCAGTTGGGAGTTGCTCTTATCCAACGCCGTGTATGCTAGTTTCATTAAACGAAATAAGTGTAAAATAAACAGATATTATGAAGTGTTTTCTTTTCTTTTTTAAATGTTAATATAACTAATATTCTTCTCCTCCTTAATGAGTTTGAAGAATCTAAAGAGGGGTTAAGACCAGACAAATCGATTTCCAGGCGCCTTAATCTTCTGCGCTGTTTCTCAAGTTCATTAACTTTATCAATGGTGATACCAAAGAAGTTTTTCCAAAATAGTCAAAAGTTTGGAGAAGAAGTCGTAACACCTCTAACACAACAAAGGTTAAAAAGGAATTATAGTAATGATACTTAAACTTGAACACCTCTAACACAACAAAGGTTAAAAAGGAATTATAGTAATGATACTTAAACTTGAATAGATTTTTTTATATAACAGCCTAATTTCAAACAAATATATGAGGTTAAGTAAGGAGGGTTCACTCTCCAATGGGCTGCGCGCATGATTTTCTGTTAGAGGACGTAGCAGTCCCAATTTTACATTTGCCAAATTTCTTTAATATGCAAAAGCTATAATTTAAAAAAAAAATATATATAATTATAGTAAGCAGCCTACAATCCAAAGTTTTGGCTCAAAAAACAACAAAAACATAAGGAAAAAAATTCAAGTCCCATACACACAAGCACATTAACGTAATATATAACAATGATTAGCCAATTGGAAAACTATATGCGATGGCTAAAAATATCAGTCTATAAAAAAATATTATGCGTGTTTTTAATTTTTGCCCGTGTTCGCATAATCTTTGGTTTTATCAAAGTTTTTTTGTGTAAAAAAAAATTGCTCAACAACCTAAAGCAATAATTCATTTTCTTTTTATCATTGGTTACTTCGCTGTTGAACTCTTGAGAGAATTGTTAAAAATTAAGTTTGATTACAGACTTAATATTGCAAAATAAAAAAAAAATATTTCTTATAGTATTTGAAGAATAAAAGTCAGAAATATATTAAGATAGATGTTAAACCAATACTGCATATACTGATTGCTTAAAATCCTTTCCGGTCTACTTTAGTTTACTTAAATTATTTAATTCTTTATTTTTTTAAATTAAGGGAACTGTAGGACAACCCATTTTAATACTGCATGGTATGGTGTTGTGAAAACATATTAAAAAAAAACTTTCAATATGCTTTAAGTATAATGGTTGTGGTGATGTTAGCAACAACATTTACGACAACAACGTCGACAGAAAGCTAAACTGCACAATAACATGTTAGCGGATACGGAAGTGAGTGCGTATGATAAGTGCCATATTATGTTTACATTTGCATACATGTAACCGGTAATTATATGAGTGTGTGCGTACATCGTACAAGTATGCATATGTAAATTGTACACACTAAATAACGAACTCTGTCTTACCTTAATAAGTTTTGTTTTTTTATTTATGTGACTAAATTTGTGCACGTGTTTTCCGTTCATGTTCCTTCTAGGTTAACATGCATCTTGTAAGAAATTACTTAGAGCTAGTGCATCCAGACAGGCTTGTGTACATTTCGTGTAATTCTAAGGATGTTTATTGTTTATCACACATGAATATTACCATACAGATGCTCAATGTTATCTATTGTTCGAATACAACAAAGATGTAGGAGAAAAAATAACTTCAACTATCAACTGCTATAAATTATTATTTTCTTTTTTATTTTCCTTGCAGCAACTTTTAAGATATGAACTAGTTTTGTTATTTCTGTAGTTGTGCAGAAGAAATTTAAAGAAACCATATGAAAAATATATAAAACTTTTCTTCATTCCGAGACAATTAATAATTTATATTTAGACACTTAAGAAGTTATGCTTTGGGTATTTATTTATCTTGTTTAAAAAAAAATAATATTTTTCCCTAAAGATTTGTTCGCTGTTTACTTTTCAAGAAGTATTTATTCGTAATAATATTTTTAGAATATTAAGAACTTTTGTGTATAATTTTTCAAAATAAATTAAATGAAATAATCTTTTTTGTGGCGGTGGGTAGTGTAAAGGGGTATTTTTACACGCATAATTAAGAGTTAAGTTCCTAAGGCAACAATAACAACACAATGAATAAATATTTTAGATTAAAGTGGTATTTTAGAGTAAAAATAAAAGTGTATTTTTTAAAGAAATACTATTTTACTTTAATTTTGTATTTTATTTATTGAAATTTCCTGATTATTAGTTTTCTCAAACCTAGTGTAAGATAATAGCTTTTAAATTGTTTATGTTGCACAGTGGGAATAAATCGAAATTTTCGAAAATAATTTTTTCAATTATTTCACAAAAAATCCCCCTGTTAGCTTCTGCTAGAAGGTCATAAAAGACGCACTTCGGAAATGTAAAAATTTTCAATGATTGTATTTTTTTTGCTACCTCGTCCGAATTCATACATTTTTTGCATAACTAAAGCCTACAAATAGTTCTGCTTCAACATACTAAAACGTGCTACTTATTTTTAGCAACAAATGTGTTAAAAGGTTTTGAGGATTGAAATTTCCAATTTTTTTCAGACCATTTATTTTATTCACCACCAGACCAGATTATTCAAAATACATCATTGATTTTCCTGAATTTCTTTTTAGTCAAAGAAGAAAATTTACTGACATCGTTGAAAAAGTCATGACAACATCTTATTTCTGTTTTAAAATTTGAAATAAACCAGAAAACACTAAGCTTTAAAAAAATCACATAATTCCAAGGAAGATTTCTCAATAACCCTAAAATGGCTTTTTTACAAGTTTTGCCATAGCGCCGGCTGAGGAAGTTTTTTTTAATTAGCATATAACTCACACATGGCACGGTGCAAAATGATCTTTAATAATTTCTGTCCATTTGTCGTTGACAAAAAATAAAAAATTAAAAATGATTTACCCCCCTTGTATATAATATACAAGAATAAAAAGCGTTTCATTCCATCTGAAAGATGGATGATGCTCGACCGTTAGTCAAGTGTTGCCGAAGAGACATTTAATAGAAAAAAGCATATGGCGAATTCACAAGGTACTATACGATAGCATATTGTATTATTGTCATATAATTTCACAATAGCATAAAAATTTTGTTGTTGCTCTTAATACGAAACTTGTTGTGAAACAATACAACTTTGTTTGATATGTTTTTTGTGATGTCATATTATATACGAAGTCATGCGCCAAGCGCCTAAAACGAAACGGCGAGTTTTTTAACTTATTTTTAGAGCCGCTAGCACTCGCATCCGTTAAAAACGTCTATACTAAAAACTTAGGCAAAACCGCCAAAGAAGATTCCTTAAGCCGCCTCCGCCGGCAAAAATAGCCGGCACTGCTCTCTGACATATCAGCTGTTTTTTGTTTACGTAAAAAATAACAAAATTCTTGTAATTTTTTATAAAAAATTTGCTTATTTTAATGGATTTTAGAGATTTTAACCAGGTTAGATATAGACCATTTTGTGTTTTCATGGGTCTAATTTCTACAAATTATTAAGTTAAGCCAAGAGCAGCACCAGATTTATGTTCATACATATGTGTTTGTTTTTTTATCGTTTGGTCGTATCAGCTGATTTAGATTTTAAATACGACACCTACAAATATACGAAGAGTTGTTCACAACGGTCATATTTTTTGGTTCTATTATTTTACAATATATGATTTCACAAGACCTTGTGAATTCACCAATAGTGTATATCAAAATAAACTTCGTCCTAACTTACAAAGTAAAAACAAAAGAAAACAGTCATGCCGTATCCCTTTCACTTTTACGTGTAAGTTAAATAGGTGATGTTTACAACCAAAAGACACTACTACCGTTAAAAGAGTACTGATGATGAAATTGCGTAGCTGCTTTTGAAAATGCATTCTACTTGGCTAGTATCGGTAGAAAAACCTGCTTTTTTTTAATTAAATTTTCTCTCAACATTAACGGAAAATAATAATTTCTTCTAATAAAAAGAAATTATATGAACTTAAGCCAAACTAAAAATCAAAAATTTGTATTAAAAACAATTAGTTCAACAATAAAAAATTTTATAAAATCTAACTAAATCTTTCCAAATATCTGGACATAATCTTAAGTTTAAATAAAAATATAAGTTTTAGAGAAGCAAAAACATGTATTTTGCTAAAATGCATTTTTGTGAGTATATGTATAAAAATATTTTAAACAAAAAAAAAACCCAAAAAAAATTTCCGAATAAAAGTTTTTTCATAATGCCCACACTTGGTCCAGGTCTGATTTAATACTTTAACAAATAAATTAATATTAATTGAGGCTTCCAACACCGGGCTCGGATTTTAAGTATCAGCTTTCTGAACAATTTTGCTAAATTCAAGTTCCGTAAGACTTAGCCCCAATTGCAAAGTACACGCTGTCGTTAAAAATTCAAAAGTACATATTATCAAATAAATCAAAATCGATTTTTCGATTGATTATGATTTGTTAGGTCAACTTTAATGCTTCTTTATCCATAATTTAAGACAACGTGTCATTATTTTCCCTAAAAAAATAATTAATTGTTGAAATAAAGTATCAGGTACGGTCAAAAATACCTTAAGCTACCAACTTATTCTAAGCTATTAAGACCGTTTAAGGAGAGGAAATGTGGAAATGGTAAAAATTCAACTTTATGCAAATGCCAAATTAAAAATTGAATATTTATAAATTGCGAAAAGATATTGTAATGGTTTTCCACTGTCTAACCAACAAAAAAATTAAAGAAAAGATTAATCGATAATGCAAAAGATCCCAAATTTTAAAAAATTAGACCAAAGTCTAGTAAATTCATGATAAATAAAGTAGTAGTAAAATATCATATGTAAGCAATTTTTTTATAAACTTTATGTGAGCTTTTAGTATGAAAAACTGTATGAAATGAAGAACAACAAATAGACAAATGCTGAAAAATTTCTCATGTTCGAGGCTCCCCAATTGTGGCCTAATAGCGCTGGCCTTGAACCAGGGATGTTCTTCTCTAGAGCCTACATATGGGTACTACTCTGCTACAATTAAAAAAAATCTATGTTAAATATGAACAAATACGTTTGTTTATTCGACGAAATCTTTCATTGTTCCTCGCCAAGAAATTCTTGCGTAGATTATACAAAATTTACAAAACTCTTTTAAATATATTGTGCGAAATAAATTTAATATTTTACGAAGAAATTTCATATATATATAAAAGGACGAACATTTTTAAACTGTAAACTATGCAATTTTTTTTTTGTAAAAGTAATACGAAACATAATTTTCACTTTGAAAATTGGATTCTCATTTTAAACGAAAACTGCGTAAAATTTACAAAACAACTTATTGAAAAGATTTCGATACTTTCGTAAATTTACGAAAGCTTTTTAATTGTTTTATGTACGAGAATATCGTATATTAACGAAAAATCATACTGTTTTAATTGAAAAAAAATCCGAGGTTCTGGATTAAAAGTTCGTAAAATATTAAACATATTTAACTTTGAATACTTAAAGTTTTTTTCGCATTTCCTGTTTTTCCTTTGTTAAATATTTATAAAAGTGCAAGAGCATTATTTTATATCAAACAGAAAAGTTTTGGGTAAGACCAGATTAAACAAACATCTGAAAGATCGTGTATTGAGTTAAACAAAATTTAATGAAAAACTGTCTAAATATGCTAGAAAATAATTTATATTTGTTAGTTGCAAGGTCGCTAAATATTTGAAAAGTAACTAAAAGGTGTTTGCTATAATGATAAATAAAGTATTTGACGAAGCTCGTCAAAGAATGCATTGTCAATGGAGAAAAGGAAAGAAAACCAAAATCTGAACTAAAAGTCAGAACCATGAACGATTGATGTTCCTTCTTTATTTTAAAACTTGAAACTCGGCCTTTTTAAAGGGCAAAACTAAAAATACAATATTAACACAAAAAAAAAACATAAATGTATCAGATACAATTTTTTTTAATATAACACTCAAATCTAAAAAAAGTTTTTAAATATTATTTTACCAAAACTGTAATTATAATTTTAAAGAGCAAGCGGAGGGACAAACAAAATGAAAAGCTCATTTCTGTTTAGATTTTTAAACAACCACACACCTCTAATGAAACTACTCATTTATTTTAAAATTCTTTTTTAATTACACCACAAATATGCACGTGTGTGTGTGTGTGCTTGTGTGTTTATTTTGCATGTTAAAAGGATATAATTGAAAGCATATTAGTTGGTGTCTTTGTGCATAAATTAATTTAGATATTTTAGATTTTTTGTTTTATTTATGTAATTAAATTATGTTTGCATTTCAATATTATTAATTTGTGTTTTAATTGATGTTTTTATTACATTTATATTGTTATTTTATTTCTGTTTGGACTAATTTAACATGCATTTGTATGTGTGTCTACCAAATATGATTGCATGTGTTTAAACCTCAAAATTAGTTTTACAAACTTATTTGTAAACAGAAACACAAAACTACAGGATGTCATATAGTTAGATAATAAAAAAAAATATACATTTTTATACTTAAATACAATAAACGTTAGTTCTGTGATCAACACTAATAACAGTTTAAATCAGTTTAAGAAAACATTTTGTTGAGTTTACTGATATTTTGTTTACTGACAAAGCCACTCATGTTAGAATGTTTTTACATCCCACGCAGGTTATTTTTTAAAAGGCATTTTTATATAGATATGAGATCCACAACTTAAGTCTTTTTTTTAGCCAACTTAAACGTTTATCACTTGTTAGTATAAATATAGTAAACTTGAATGCATGTGATCGCAAATTCAAAATAAAAGAGGTGTTAAAAATTAAAAAGGTTGGGAATATTGTTTTAGCTTATGGCAAATCGCTAATTAGTTTAAGAGTAAAAGTATAAACCTAAGTGCACACAACATAAACATGTAATCTTAACTTAAATCAAGACGTAGTGGTGTAAAAAATACGGTGAGTACGGATTTTCTTAAACCAAGTAGCGATTATCCTAAGCCAAGCACGATTTATCTGGTACGAATTTCTTAGTTTAAGCCACATTAAAGCCAAAAAAGATTGACGTAAGTTCGAAACCGATTGAGTTAAGCCTAAAATGTATTAAAATGAATGCTCAGACACCGTCTGAAAAAGAAGAAGATTTTTACATTTAATTTTGATTTTATAAACTTTATAAACACTAAATACTTATTATTTGAAAAAATTTGTTCTGTACATTTTGTAGCTGGGATTTGAAATTATCATGTCAATTGGCCGCCAACAAGGTGCGGTTTAACACCGTTGGACAATTTTTTCCAGGCGCCGTTAAAAACAAGTGTTTCGCAGACAAACCAAAGACAATTGTACATTTTTGATGCCTTTGCCAAAATACAATCCCACACACTTGAAAAAGCGCTTAAAAATTGGTCCGATCCAATAGGGTACTGTGAGGACAGCCCTGTCAGCAATGTGAATGAAATATTATTTTATTTCTAACCGGAAATTTGTACTTTACAGCAAAAAACAAAAATTTGACAAAACTAGCACAGTTTTTGCTTTGTTGCATTTTTAGATTTAAACTTTTTAATGGCCCAACCTCTATATAAAAACAAAACGCTTTTTCTGCTTGATCTTTTCAAATTAATCCTGACAAGACTGGGTTTTAGAAAACCTAAGATCTATCGTACCTTAAGTAAGGCATTTTCATGACGATATTTTATAATTGTGTTATCAGTATTGGTTCACTTAAACTAAGATATATGATACATAGCTATAAGGTTTCTTCTCTTTCAAATTTGATTCGTCATCTAAAGTTTGCGATTCACTTTTGGCTATTGTGAGAACAAAATTATTAGCTTTCTATTTAATTGCTATTGTGCAGTCTTCCTTAATAAGAATAGCTTTTTTAAGTTTTTTTTTTGTAAATAAAACATTTTTTGGAGTATTTTCAATTTAAAAAACAAATACTTTCCTCAATATTTTTTTATTAATCAGACGTTTGGTTTACTTTTCCAGAGGGTACACTCAAACAGGGAATATCAAGAGCCCAGCTGACAATGAATATTTGTAAAAATTAATGTTAAATTTTATAATTTTGTGTGATGTTTTAATTTTTTTTGACAGTCACACTTTCAAACACAAAAAGGAAATGCAGAGCGCGAATTTTTTGAATTCAGCTTAATATAAGCTGAATTAAAGCACCCTGCTTTTCTACATTCGTGCCAAATGTGTTAAAACAAAACAAACAAAACAGTGGCAGCTTTTACCTTGGTCTTTCTGCATTTTTACATTATAAGGTCCTAGGAATAAACTTCTGTTTTATTTTTTTTTTATTTTTAACTTCAAATATAAACCTTTGACTTCAAAAACCAGTATTAAGTCTATAGTGCCATGCTAAGTTATGCGTTGAAAAAATTAGAACCAGTTGTAGATATAAAACCTAATTTCCAGAAAGTATTTAGTAAAAAGAGGAATCTAAAATAATCAAAAATTTTAGCAATGGTCACATACCAAATCATATTTTTTTATTTATTAATACTTTTTTTATTATAACTTAAGGACTATATCGTTTAAGTCGCTTTATATAAATGCTTACACAAGTATTTTTTTATGTTTACAGTTTTCGTTAGAAGTAGATAAAACTTATGCTCTTTATGATATAAACCATTTCACCTATATTTTAAATGTATGTTAATGGCATTTAAATTTGTTAAAGTTAATTGTATATTTTATGCACAATTTATTTATTTTAAATGAAAATATTTAAAAGTGCTAAAAGCAGTAATTACACAGATATTTATATATGTTGAAATTCCATATAAAATGCTTCAACAAAAATTCAATATTAATTGGGAAAAAATATGTAAAATTAATCATATTTAATACGTTTAGCAAAATGTATGTATATTAAGGAGAAAAATTATTAATAAAAGGATTATCTCATAACAGAAACCTAATAGTTTTACATCCTTAGACGTAATAATAGTCCTACAGACCAAAAAAATTAATTCAACAATTTTACTAAATTTTAAATATTACACCATGCAACAAAAAAATTCATTGGACATTTAAAGTATGATTTACGTAAGTAAGCACATTAGAACCATGTTTTAAATTATATATTTTAGATTAAATACCGATTAATTTATTTGTAGACCCAAAAGAGCAATATACTGGCTGATTATTCATCATTTAGCACATAGACGTAAGAGAGAAGAACTGAAATTAAGACCTCGGGTTTTTCTTACTTTGTAGATATATGCATATTGAAAATAAAAAACAAGAAAAAGGAAAAAATCGGTCAGATAAATCTCCTTAAGTAAACACGATAGAAAAAAGCATCTAATTGAACTCAAAAAAAAGGAACACGTGTCTGGTGTTTTTTTGACTTTTAGCCCCAAGGGTAAAAAGTTAAAATTAATATTTTGGTAACACTAGGAATTCGTTGTTTCTGTTAAAACAGTTTAAAGAGAAATAAAATTAAAATTTAGTTTTTGGCCTTATAAAAATATGTTAACGTTTTTGGCATGGTGTAATTCTTTATCAGGTGAACGCTTTATCTTTTTATACCCTCCATTTGTAATTTCTTTGTTATCCGTTTGCGACTCCATAAGGTATATGTATTCTGGGTCCCTATGGGTTGGGAAGTCGATCTAGCCATGCCCGTCTGATCGTTTGTTAAAATCAAGTTTCTGGAGTAAATTTAAGTACCACTAACCCTGAGTTGACCGCTGTTTGAAATGAGCAAGATCGGTTCACCACGGACCTCGATATAGGCAAAATACTGCGATTGCTCCAGTTTTCCCAGCTTTATTAGAACAAAATCCACACAAAAATAATAAAAAATGTAACTAACTGGCAACGATGTTAAGCATACTCATACATATGGATGTGAATAAATACTCATTAAAGTTCTTTATATATGTTTAGAGGTATGTACATATGAACATGTGTTGTTGATTTCGGCACACGTTTGCCAATTCAAACGCAAGAAAAGTGAAGACTGTTTTTATGAAAGGAGTTTGACAATTATAGCTATCTTCGCTGTTAACACTATTTCGCAGACAACAGATGTACATCGTATCATACCTGTATATTGTTTTCGTTATATTTTTTCTGTTTTTAAGAACCATAATGCGAGTGTGTTTGTGTGATTGCTGTTAGACCCTTCACATAGCGGTAAGGATATTAATCAGTTTGTCATTTCGTTTGTTATATTTTTTAATATCCATTTACGACCCCATCAAGTAATTGTATATATTCCAGATCCTTAAAGATAGAGAAGGTAGAGTAAAGGTCAAGCCAGTTACAGCCTAAAATGCTTATATCGGGAGGAAATTTGTGTGTGGGTAATGAAAAAAAATGGACTGATTAGCCTTAGGCTCCGTGCTGAAAAACCTATCTGTGACAAATTTCATCAAAATATCTTTAAAATTGCGACTTGTAGCGGGATCACAAGAATACCGTCGATGGTGTGGGTATAAAAAGGTTAAGTATTGGTAGGTTTAAATTTATATTAGTTGCTGTAATAACTGCAATAAATTGGTACAAAAAAAATTTATTCAAAATAATTGCGGTGTAAACTCTGATGTTTTTTTTCTGGTACCATGGGGAATCCGTATTTAATTTTTTATACTAACTTTCTCATTTATTTGGTTTATTTTATGGTTTAAAATACTGCAGTAATACATAAAATTTTCAACCTTTTACAATTTACGTATCTACTAAGGTTTAATACTTAAATATGCATTTAAACTACTTATAAATTTGTACAACTTAATTACGGAAAAGCGCCTTTAAGTATGTTAGTACCGTATGCGAGTACAAGGAAAATAGTTCCTTTGAAATTTTAAAGAAAGGAAACCTAAAAAGAATCTCTGTCTAATGTAATTCCATTATACAAAGTGTTAATAACAATAATAATACTTTAAGCATAAAATAACTAACAGAAACCAAATGAAGTAACCTTTTAGTTGTGTATGAGACTGCATAACTTTGCACACGTACATAGATATGTGTTAATAGAATAATGTAAATTGCATGATAACAAAGACAACATCTTTCTTACATGCATCTTAAGCATACATGTATCTGTAAAGTAGAGAAAAACCTAATAAAATTTAAGTGGTTTTCTCATGCAAAAACATTAAGAGTAAGAACAAGAGCATCTTTTCAAGGACTTTTAATTACATTAAAACATTTAAAATTGTACAACAGAGAATATCAAGATAAAAGTATAAAAAAAAATTAAAAATGTTATAAATTTGTTAATTTGCAACAATAAAATTAACTATTGCTTGCACTTTGTAAAATTGTTTTTCCTTAAACTCTCAACAGAGCTACCCTGCGGTAAAAAAAACGAAGTAATTATATAATCACAGATGACGTCAGTAAAACGTCACTTTATTATTAAATTATTAAAGATCATTTTGCACTGTGCGATGTGTGAGTTTAAATGCTTATTTTTATTTATTGTTGAACTAATTGTTTATAATTATATTTAACCAGATACGTGTTCCTTAAATTTCTTCTTTGGTAAGTCAAACATTGGATGTGTAAATTAAATTTTTTGTGTATCTGATTTTAAAATTTTGTTTAGAGGACTAAAATCAAAACTAAAATCGATATAAATTAGAAAAATATTTATTAGGAAAAAAATGGCGTACTATTTTCAATAAAAAAAATGAATGCTTTGGGGCACATATGTATATTTTTTGGCTTTTCGTTTTTTTTTTTTGTTTGACATAAATATCTGATAAAAATTTTATTGAAATCTAATAAATTATTGCGTAAAAAAAACTATAATTAAAAACTGTTTGTTTAAATAGAAATTTGTGAAGTTCTTTTTGATCCAAACCAACATTTTAAGGATTAAAAAGGAAAAAAGAAATCAATATATATCCTTAGTACTATGTTAAAAATATAAAAAAAATATGGAGACACAATAAGCGAACTTTGGTATTACGATATGTATTAAACGAGATAAAACCAAATATGCCACACACGCACACACACACATATGTAGAAGTAAATTCATTCTTAGCTTTACGTTTATATCTGCATGTGAAGTTATGCAAAGAATTTTAATGATAGAACCTCAGTTTAATTAAAATACATTTGTGGTTTAATTTAAATTCCTTTGTAAATAAAATATAACATTTGTTTAGGATTTGCAAAGTGTTGCAGTTTCCTTGTTTATATTTCCCAAAGTAAGCTGCACACTATCCCAAATATTCTAAAATATATTTTTCGTCCTTTAAGCTTTAAATAATTTTCTTTTGTTTATTATTTTTATTCCAGGTACTACATTTTCCAGCATTGACTTACGAATTTTTACGACAAAAAGTGGTTGAACTTTTGAAGCTAAGTCTGGCAGATTAGTCAGTCCATTTTGAAAAATTAATAATATTTAGAGCGTTCAGATGATAAAGTTGTTTTTTATTGGTGTTTTTTCTGTGAAATCGTAGAAACCCTCTATAGTGATAAGACCTGCCTAAACAGGGGTAAACAAAATTATAAAATTTGGACCGAAACTAATCTATATGAATTCTCAGTGCAAAACTTATTGCAAAAACGTACTTTGAGAAATTAATAGATTTCCAGCCAGACAGATGCATAGGTGGACATGGACTCAGGGAGGGATTCTTTTTAAACACACACCACATATGTTGTAAGGGTATTATTTGTTTGTACAAATGTTTTTAATGCCCAACAATAATGGTCTGGGACCTACCCTCGAGTACACCAATCGATCTAGAATCACTTCCTGGGCGTGCGCCCTTCCGTCCATTCAGTTTGATGCCCAGGTATTCTTGTACTCAAAGAACAGGTCACAGTTTTGAAGATATTTCAATGAAATTTGGCTCGAATAAATTTTTTTACCTCCGGCACAAAGAAAAAGAAAATCAAAACAGCTCATGGCGAATAATGGTTTGTTGGGTTCCTAAAAAAGCTCTTGAACGTTTTGGTTTGTTGATAGTAATTCTCAATAAGTTATTGAGGTTATTATATAAAGGCAGAAAATATTCATGAAGTTTTTTAAGAATTTGATTAAAGTCTACTGGCAATTTGGTGTAAGAACCAATGAAAAAAACCTTAAGCTACATATTGTCAAATAATTTAAAATATAAAAAAAATAAACATTTGAACTTGTTCATAATCTTTTATTTTCTTTTTAATGTTAACTGTTTAATTTACCTTTGAGTTCTTCAAGATTAAGATAGAATCAAGAGATATAAAATATTGGCATTTTTGAATAATTTTTAATTAAGATTATTGAAAATATTTTTCCCAATATTTTTGGAATTGTTAATATAAATTTATACTTTCAAGGGTTATTTTTCCAATTATTTAAATAAAAATAATAGTTTAGGAATTAAATTAAGAATTTTTTAAGGTGGGGTTTGTGAATGCAAAAATTGATTGGCAACACCTAGGCAAATCTTTGTTAAGAGTCAGTTAGTTGAAAACAATTTATCGTATTAAAATCATACTGTTAAGCTTAAATTATAGAGACAGTT
The DNA here is from genome assembly GCA_963583895.1 of Melanophora roralis. NCBI lineage: Eukaryota > Metazoa > Arthropoda > Insecta > Diptera > Rhinophoridae > Melanophora > Melanophora roralis. The sequence goes on along the minus strand of OY757187.1, from coordinate 27,420,983 downwards.
AAATTACTGTGGTGACTAAATTAACTACACAGGCCACCACGATTTTTAAGGAAGGCGTTGCACTTATAAATTGGGTTGTAATTGTTTAAAAAAAATAAAATTAAACTATAAGTTTGTGTTTTTAATGCATAAAATCTTAATTCAAGAACATGGTTTTTATAAGGATATTTTTTTATTATATTCTTCGCCAGCATGTCATATAAGATATTTTTGCAAATCCCAACAACATTTGACCTTTAATAACCCTAAGTCAGACAATTCGCCTAAAACTTCAAATTTAAAAGAATTATGCTTTCTTAAACAATTTATTTTATTTTAAGTTTTAAACCCCCTAAAACTTTAGCCTAAGGTCAAAGTTAAATAGCACGAAACAACAATAGCAGAAAAAAATAAAAACAAAAACGCCAAAAAAGGTAAAAAAAAGGTTGTAAAAAAATCATACCTTTGTATAGTAATTTATTATGTGGCTAAAACCAAAGCAACAAAATTTTATAAAAGGACAAACTTCTTACTGGAATATCTTTGGTTTTTTTTCTTTTAGCTGTAGTTATTTGTCGGTTTTTCTAACACTGTTAGTAGCAACAGTATTACAGTCCCCATCATTCTCACAGGCGTGCTTTTGTGTTGGCAACTGAGTTAAGCCGAACCATGCAAGTGAACAGTTATTTTTCATGTTTTTTTTTCTAGCTTTAGTTCTTGCATTAATTTTTTACTTGAAAAAAAGGTGTTTGCAGCCAAAAGATTTTTTCTTGTTGATAAATGTTAAAACATTTCGGTCTACACTAACATACAGCAGACAGAAAACAACTAAGTACAAAGCGTTTTATAACGGTGGCAAAGTCATAAAAAGGCCAACAGCTTACAAACAAAGTTTTGAACGAATCTACTTTTTGCAACTATAAATGAACATATTTTACAAGAATTTTTGCAAACAAAGTGTAATTGTATGATAACAGAACATAACTTAGGCATTTGCGGAACTACATACGTATGTATGTGTTAGTTGGAAAATATACATTTGTTTTACTATAATAGAAACAGGATATATACAGTTACAACAATATACAAACTGCAATTGCAGGACGAAGTAATTTACATAAAAATTTATGCAACATATCTGAAAGAGAATAATTTCTTTGCTATAAACGATAATGTTTTTAAGATTTAATGATAAAGCTTTGAGGAAAGTTGCAATTAATTCGCTATTTGTTAAGAATTTAATGCGTTAGAAAATTCGTAATATTTTTAATTTAGAAAATTTTTACAAATTATATATCCATATCGCCCATAATAGAGAGAACGGCTGTTTTACTTTTGTATGACTGTTTTAAGTGCTAAAAAATTAAAACTTGAGAAAAATTTTGAATTCTACGAAACGGCTTGAAATCACTTTTTGAGGGTTCTAAAGGGAGTCTGTAAATATGGCTGGGAGTCCATGATTTTTGTCAAATTTGGCATGTATCAGTTATTTGGTGTCAAACTTTTTACAACTACTGACATATGCCTTTCCAGAATAAGCATAGATAGGGTTGCTTCTCTTACTTTATCTTTTAAAATTCTTTAGTTAAATATTCAAGGTTTTAGGCTAACCAACTCATAAGTTTAATTTCATTTTCATCAGTTAATTTTGGACATTTTATTATCAGAAATTTTTAAAAAAACCGAAATTATTCCATGTTGAACATTGAACTTTTATTGGGCCTATCTGCCATAGTAAAATACGCCTACCAATAATCATACAATTATCGGTTTAGTAACGGATATGCTGGAAGGGGGAGCAAGGAACCTATAAATCATTTGTTTAATATAAAAAAGGCCCAGGACGAGTTTTTCGTGGTTAAACATGGGACTTACTTAGATGACTGTTACAGAACGTTTGTTCCATTAGCCAAACTTAGAATTGATCTACAGGCGATTCGATTTTCTGTGTTTCTTCTCCAATTTCTGACACCAAGTTTCGAGATGACTTCCTCCGCTTGATTTTTCCATAGGAGTTTCGGGCTTACTCTCCTGCGTGATCCATCACCAGTTTTTTACTCAAATAACTTCCTAGCAGGAGCATCTTCGGTAATTCTCACAACATTACCTAGCCAACAAAACCGTTGAAATTTGATACATGTAAATGTGTCCATTTTGGCGAACAGCTCATACAGATCAAGGTTCATACGTCACCGGTATTGTCCTTCCACGCAGATGGGTCTTTAGATTTTCTGAAGAATCTTCATACCGAATACTCCAAGCACTCCCTTATCTTCTTTCGCAAGTACCCATGCTTCAGAACCATAAGTAAGCACGTGTAGTAGCAGTCTGTTGTAGAGAATGGTTTTTATTTGTCGGAAGGTGGCTTTACTCTTAAACTGCTTACTTAGTTCAAAGTAGCATCTATAGGCCAATATTGTTCTACTTGTTATCTTAAAATTGAAGTTGCTTGTTTTGTTAATGGAGGTGATGAGCATATAAAATCGTTAACTATTTCAAAATAACAGTTTCTAACTTCCACTGTCTGCCCAAGTCTACAGTACGTCTTGTGCATTGATACCATTAATTTGGCCACTTTGGCTTATTTTTCTCTACCTTTTTAAAGGTGGAAGTTACTGCTGGCAATGTTCGTTCAATAATGTCGATATCATCAGCGTAAGGAAATAAAATGTGCTCTTTTGTAAATAGTGCTCCAGTTCTACTCACATAACATTTTCTAAAAGGGCTCAGAAATATTCCTGCCTATCTTAACTGAGGATTGTGTATCAGTTTAGGTCATCCTGCACAGTCATGCTAGTTTTGCAGGGATACCAAACTTAGACATAGCTTGAAACACCTTTGAAAGTATGGGATGATTGTTAGCGGCCTTATAGTCAACAAATAGACGATGTGTGTCGATCTGTTTTTCTTGGGTCTTTTTTAGGATTTGGCATAGTTTGTGTATCTGGTCGATGGTGGATTTGGCAGATCTAAAGTCGCATTGATATGGCCCAATTATCTTGTTGACTTTTAATTTCAATCTTTCACACAATACGCTGGAAAGAATTTTATAGCCAATGGGAAGGAAATTTATTGTTCTATAGTTGGCATATACTGTCTAGTCTCCGTTCTTTTACACACTAATTTTCCACTCCTTGGGGATGCATTCCTCTAAACAGATTGTTCAAAAAGCTGATGCATACGCCTTACCAGTGGGTTGCCTCCGGTCTTAAGAAGTTTAACTGGCAACCCATTGTCTCCTGCTGCATTGTTATTCTTAAGCCGGGTAACTGCTAGTTTGACCTCATTTTGGCTAGGGGGTATGCCCTCAATGCTATCTGGGATTGGTTTTGTGGTATCTTCATCGTGGCTATTATCAGATACTAGCAGGCATAAAAAAAGGTTTTTTCATGTCCTCTGTATCAGTCACCAGACTAACTTTTTTAACTTTGCAGTGAAAAATGCCTATATCAAAGCCTTCAGGCTTGTGCTTTACCTCTGGTAAAATCTTCGGGCTTCACTTTGACTCCTTAACATCTCGATATGCGCATACTCACGCCTTTTCATTTCTTTCTTATTAATAAATCAAATACGTAAGACTTTGCATATAAAAAGTTTAAATGAAATTTTTAATAAAAAAAGCAACAAATTTTTTTTAAATTAAAAAAAACAAAGGGCGCTGCTATGCCAACAACACTATTTTTAATAGAGGGCAGTGCCTTGCCCATTTAAAGTATCCAATACTTTATCACAACGCACCTTTTGAAATAAATTCATTATTTAGTAAAAAGGTAAATGCCTCGTTGCACTTATTTCTTGAGAAAACTATAGAAATAAGACTCTCCATGCCATTTTTGTAGTAGCTGTTATTAGGAAAGTCCTAAAAATGTTAAAACACCAAATCAATCTTACATTAAACGCACATAATCATGAATTTTTTAAAGGTTTGCATAATTTTCTTTTTTAAATCCATTTTAAATCATTAATAAATTGCCAGGAGTAGTAATATTTAAGGAAAGGAAACGTCAGCGCACAAAGTGATACTAGATTTTGAAATCACTTTATAGCGTGTTATGATAATTATACAAATAAACGTTAATGTATGCACATGCATGTGAACGTAGATACACGTAGTGATTACAAGAAAGCATTCAAGTAGTAACAAATATACAAACTGCTTAAGAATATATATGATTTCAATAGAATGTGCTAATATAAACATGTGTTTGTTTGGTAGTATCCACTACCCAACAAACCGTTTATAAAACAGGATATAGCTCCTTTGAAGAATAAGCATCTCATAAGACATTTTATATAACCTTTAATAAATTTTCTTATTATAATCTTACTGATGACATAATATTTGCAGTTTATCTATATTAAATAATTGTTATTAAGCCTTTTGCAATAGATTTTACAACAAATTTATAACCCGAAGGCTTATGGTAATAAGCTTGTTATAAGCTTTTCCATATAGTTTTGGTTTAATGGGTCGTTTTTGTAAAATAGCAAAATTGCTTTTTGTGTGCAATTTTTAATCAGTTGATTTACGAAAATATTAGGAGCAAACTTTAATATGTGTTATTGGGAAAAATTGTGACTTTTAGTATATTAAATTGATTTTTAATGTCATTTTTATTGCCCTTTCAACAATTAGACCCTGATTTCATGATTTTTGTTTTTGTGTAAGTAAGTAATTTAAACAAAAGAAAAAAGAAAGTGCGACGTATACATTCCAAAATATCAATTTTTAAAAGAATATTTTTTGGAAATTTTTTATTGCCAAAAATACAATAATATTTTTCTAATTAAACTAAATTTTTCCATTGGCAAGTGTTGTTCATTGATTAAGCTTATTTTCTTATTAGGAAGAAACTAATTTCATTAAATACTGTTAAAAAAGAAAATTTTCGCAACCAGCTGCGAACTTTCGTTTTCAACATTCATTGGTCGGCAGTCAGTATATTTCTGTAATAAAATTCTTTTTAACTCACTAGTTTCTTAAGAAATATATTCAGCAAATCTACTACAATATTTTCAGAGCAACGCTAACTTATTTTTTTAACTTCTTTCGTTTTCATTAATTTTTGTTTGTTTTTTTTATTATACTTAATTGGATCAAAAGTAAAAATTATATTCTTTTTATTTATTACTAACAGAAAATTTTAAAATTAATCAAATTTACACATAAGACACATACTTTGAATCATTTAATATTCATGCAGTCTATGCATTTGTTAAAATGCTAAGGAGTTAATTTTAGTATTCGCATAAGCACATGAAATACTATAGCATGCTGGTATTCAAACTATGCACCATTTAATTTTAACTGAATTTAAAATAAATCAACCTTAATAGTTATCTTTTAAATTTGTGCTTTCTAACCTTAACATGAATGAATATATTAAGGCTGAAAAAGAAAATTTATTCAATCAAAATCTGTGAAACGTATAAGCAATAAATATTACTTATACGCAACGCTGCTTCAATAATAAAATCACCTAAAAGCATGCTTTAAATAAGTTGTATTATTGTTCATATGGCTGCATTAGCATTTAGCTTTTACTAATTTTTTTATTTTGCGTGATAATTTGAAATTTTCGTATCCAAACGAAGTAATTTTGAGTGCACACTATCCCATTTTCTGATTTTGTAAGCTAATAGAAACGGGGCTAATGACTCCGAATAAGATCGAAATTGAATTGAACACAAAGAAATCGTAATTTTCTCATATAGTTTGATGCTCTTTTAAATTTTTTTTGTACATTATAAGAAATATAAAATTTAGGTCTGTTGATCTTGATTGAAGCCGCAAGTCTACTTAGTGGACAATAGATAGTCTGAGCGTAAAAAACAATTTTCTGGAAATTTGAATGTGGTTAACGATGAAAACGTGCCATTTAATACCGACATTAAGGTAGAAAGCTTTTAGACATCTCGGATAGTGCCAACCAGTGTCATAATGAAATGTCTAAATTTTAATAAGAAATGCTATAAATGTAACTTTCCTTAATATATTATTTTTATTTCAAGTCAATAAGGATTTTTGATAGGCTAGGAAGTCCTTACGGTAGTCTTCTTCAATATAAAAAAAAAATCTGTTCATCATCTTTGTTAAATCCTAAGCATCTGTTCAAGCCAGTTTTGGCGGCATCATCTACAACAGTGATCAATTCGATTTCCTTTTCCCATTTCTTTTCAGTTTAAAGTTACTCAAACCTTTCGCAATAATATTAAGTTTACAGAGAAAAAAAAGATATTTTGTTGGTTTTATCAAAATTTTGTCTTTTGACGTATTTGTGACATAGGTTGGCACCATCTAGTCAACCTGAAAAACTGTCTAAGAAACGTTAAACTTTATTTTAATGTTTTTTTTTATTTTTTCATTTCACTTTACTTTACTCTGTTTGTGATTTTATGTGCAAGAATCTGATATTTATTAATTAAATTGCGTTGTTATAAGCTATATGGTACTAAGGTCGGATTTTTTCCTTTTAGATTGATTTACTAGATTTGTGATTCATTTCCTTTGAGGGTATTATTGTAATTTTGAAGGTGATACAATGTTGGAGCCACGTAAGGGAAAAACAAGAAAGCAAAATTTGAACATCTTATGTGGAGAAATAAATTTTATATATATTTTTTCTTTTTTACAAAGTCTTAACTAAATTAATCAGCATAACAATATATAAACCCTAAAGCTTACACATTTTTAGGCATGTTACTGTAACCCATAACACTTAAAACATGTAATCCTTATGCGCAATTAAATTAACGTTTTCATTTTAATTAATACATAACAAATATAGATACTTTTGTTTGGGCTTAATTAACCTCAGTCTTTATATAACATCAGCCTTTGATTACTTGCTAAAGACTAAAAGTATTTATTTTCAAATAAAATCCATTCAAACTGATTATTTGACCTATAAAACACATGCAACGATATGGTTGTATCGGTTTAGTGGAATTACTCTCAAAGTTATTTAAGGAATTAAAATAGCATACATACATATATACATACAAATGCATAAATGTAGCTTTATAGGAATATTAATAAAGAAAAAAAATTCAATTAATTTAATTACACTAACGTTTGCTACTGTATAGGTACACGATACAAATAAAGTAGCCACAAATTAACGCACACATTTATTTAGTTTTTTCAATATATAAGAAAAAATATATATAAAAATAATTATCCATCATTAGCCTTAAAATCAATATTAACAAACCAAGATTATATACATGCACACTCGCTTTACCTTCATTGATTTTGCAGATTAAAAATTCGCAAACATTACATATTTATACAGTAAAACAATCCAGAATTGTTATTAAAAAAACACTTATAAAAACTTTATTTTTATCGCCAATTTAAAAATGTATATGTCCAAAGGATCATATGCATAAGTGATTGGTATATACAATTTACATGTCAATTTTAAACAATTTTGAAAACGGTAAAGCGAAAATATACTTTTGAAGGAGTAAGAAGTGACTGCCCTACAGATAAAATAATTAGTTTTTGGTACAAATATACCAGCTGCTTTTGACTTTAAACTTGTTGTATATCTGACCACTTTTCATACATCGAACTATCGATGTTAAAATAAGCTTGTAATAGAAGCCCAGCTAGTTTAGTTTCATATAGTTATTAACAAGATAAAATAAAAGAGGCCAAATCAAGTGGTTTTTCATAATAAAAATCTAGAGTCTCAAAGTTTTTACTTTTGAGAAACCCAAATATTTTTGCATATATAAACCGATTTTACCTATTAATTAATTGTTTTCTTTGAAAACTTTTAAGAAATTACAGACTTTCATACAACAAATTTTAACAAGAATTGAGGAATTCGAAAAAGTACCAAAAAAAATTTCAATTTTTTTTTAAACGATTATTTCTTTGTATTTCAAACATTTGTTTAAACTTTAAATTTGGTTTTAATATATATAAACTAAAGAAAATAATGCATTATGATTAACCCTAAAACAGTGTTTCAAAATATTTTAAAACAGTTTTTAATATGAGCCGATTATTTTGAAAGTAACATAAGTAAGTTTTCAAAATAAAAAAACCGAGTTAATGGAAACACTAAATATAATTGAATGTTATCTCTTAATATTTCCTTAATATCTCAAGCTAAAAAAAGCGACTTATGCCGCTTTCAAAATAGGCGGCCCTCCTAGGTTTTTAACACATACTTTGTCTCTTATGGAGTTCTGGAAAAGTGTGCAACTTTTCTTTGTTATTTGGAAGGGATAAAAAACTTGGGCCTTCAAAAAAATATTCGCATTTGGGACTCACTTTTATTTGCAAACTAAGATTTTTGTTCAAAACTGGCTAGAATTTTTTTAAAATTTAAAAATTGAACACTGAGTGCTGCTTTACGATTTAATAACAGCATAAATGTTTATAAAAATAATTATTTGTGAAAATCTACTACTCTTATGTGCTGTTTGTGGAAGCCAAGTAGTGATCGTACGAATTATATGTATTTTGTTTACAACAACAAAGTTCATATAACTCGTACCAAGACGATCACTACTCGGCTTCAAAAAACAGCACATTAGTGTACATTAAAAAAAGTTCGATTGTTTGTTGTTGTTGTCTTAAACAAAATTTTTCATAGTTTTTTTTTTTAGGTAGATGGGAGCTCTGCAACAAACATACCTAAATTTTTTTTTTGATGATACGTTCGCAAATAAAATATTTTGCAGGTTAAAGTAATTTTTGGGGCTGTAAGCGAAATGTAACCTTATAATAATTCTAAACAAGATTGAATTTCCGTTCTTACCAGCACAAATAATTAATAAGAAGTTTTTAAAATTTTTGAGAGAAGAACTACTATTGGAGGTAGTGTTAGTAATGAACCGTTGGCTAAAAAAAATTTCTAAAATTTATTTAAAAAAATTGTGCGTGTAGAAATTTGATTTAAATAGCATTTTTTCGATCTACATAGGTCCCATAACAAAACAACTGAAAACAAAGCCTTTTAAAAACGGGCTATAGCTAAGACTCACTGAAAAAAGGATGACATCTGTACAAGGATAATTTTAAGTAACGGTCCAATAATCACTAGTCTGCCTGCCAAAAAACTTACCTGTGCCCAGTTTTTTTACTAAGGGTTTACAAAACAAGGAAATGTCAAGACAAGCGGGTAGGCATGCTTTACCCTTAAGCCTGGTGAAGTTTTTAAAATTTTTTTTGCAGTTTGAACGTACCATACTGTATTTGCTTTGGGACTTAACATTTGAGAAACCCTTCTTTTATTTACTTGGCTTTTTAATGGTTTAAAAACAAGACAAAAATAATTGAATTATTATTTTTGTAGGAGTTTTAACAAATTTGCCGGTCCGGCCGGCCGGGCCTACATAAAATATTACGCCTCTTTTTTATTACTGCAACGATATGCAAATAGTCGCAAATATTTGGCAAAATATTACGGAACTCAAAAAACCATAAACTTTGTTTGTAAACCTTTTTGTCCTTTTGTCTGTAAAAGCATCAGTCAATCAACTCGAATAATAATAAATTATTTTTTGAAAATTAAATAAACACTTAAATTCAAACTTATAGGCTTAAAATAATATCGTTTGTTTGCAATTTTGCCAACAGAAATTTTACGCAGGTCAAGACGAAATTTATTTGCTGAATTTTAATCAAAAGCTTAACAGCCAAGGTGTCGAGTATACATATGAGCCCAAGTACAAGTAATTAAAAAAAAATATTTATTTACCCAGCAAACCCTTACAAATCTTTGCAATAAGTTAAAATCTATAAAAACTCTTATTCATTAGCGTTTAACCCTTTATTTTACCAAGGCGATGACACTGCGGCAAGTCCTTACCATGCTCGCTTAGAAAGAGGGACTTACATAAGCTTTTACTTAATTGGCGTTAAAATAACATTTTTCTGGGGACTCCTGTTACTCATTGTTGCATTTAAAGTTTTTTTTTGATGGCTAGGTTAAAATTGGCTTAAAATTCTAAGTTAGAATAAGTTAAGAAATTTTCAAACGAAAACTATCTGGCAAAATTTTAGATAAGAAATAACTTATTATCTAATAACTATTAAGTAACACAGACGATACGTACTAGTTGTTGAAAAGTCAGAAATTATTAAAGCCTAACCACTTTCAAGTTTTTATTCTGGGTATTTATTTTAATTACAAAAATCTGGTTTAAAAGTTGGCTAAAGTTTCGAGCTCTTTGCATTTACAATACAATATAACTACAAATTATATTTAGGCACATAACACTCACTCATACTAAGTGATGCTTAATATAAGATAAAATTTTTACAGTAAATATAAAATTGTTTTTATGATGTTTGATGTTGCATGCCAACATAAAAAAAACACACACACACAATTTTTTGCAAAAAAAGACCGGAAATTAAAAATAGTTATTGCGGGAAAACAGACAAAAATAAAAACCTTGGTAGATATTTATTATTCAAAATTCTTTATTTAAATTATATCCCGTTGACACATTTTAACATCAAGCAGCCAGATCACATTAACCTTTTTTGTATTTTAATATGTCAGTCGTATCAAAATGGAAATGAAATACAAACATAAAATTTTTGAAATCGTTAATAAACTATTATTACGTAATTTGAATTTGTTACTAAAATTGCTTTTTGTTAAATTTATTGCTATTAAATGTCATTTATGGCGGTCATAAAATAATACATTTTGTAACTTATTTTTACAAAATTACTGACTGTTGCCAAAACGCTATATTTTTTTTAAAGTCAAAACTAAAACACTTTAAGGTGCTGAAATTTGAAACCTTGAGTAAAATGAACTTTGTTTAGTTTGAATTTATAAAAAACTATACATAATATATATTAAAAATTATTCTTTTCCTAAAATGGGAATATCAATGGAAAATTCTCCAAATTTAATTTAAGCCAGCAGCGCATCATTCGTTTTCAAAACCTCCACATAGTGATATTCCTATACATGGGTGGCCATTCCATTTTGAAATTCCTTAAATATCTTCCTTAAGCACATATTAAGCAGTCTGTCCTTCTGTTAAAATTAAATCTCTGGAGCTCCCTAAAGTCGCAAGGAGTGTTTTGGTGTTAAGCTATAAGATTTATTACTACACAGAACGCTGTTTAAAATAAGAAAGATTGGTTAACTACAGACTGGGATATAAGCAAAAGCCTTAAATAACCCATTTTTTGGGCAAGCTTTTGTTTACCCCAATTAACCATTGTCACTGTTGACAGAACTTTCCTCAGATATTTTAAAGATGGTGATCTAATTTAGGATAATTTTTTTTTAAAAGGAACCCTCTGAAACTGCACAGATTTTTGTCTAATTCTGTACGTGCAATACGATGAATATAATCAGGGTTATTAGTAGCCTCAAACCATATAAACCACAAAAAAGAACAAAAATTAAGAAAAGCTATATGTCGGAAACCATAACAGTTATTTACTTCTAATTTAAAACAAAAAATACATCAATGCATACATTAGAAAAATAAGTTGGATTTTAGCAGGACGATAGAAGCCCTCATAAAAATGAACCATTTTTAAAAAATTTGAGATGCAATCAATTTCTGTGAAACTGTTAGGGACATGGACCTTCTACAAGGCATTTTTATTATAATCTTTGTAAGCCATAATTTCCCAGTGCCCGCTCTCGTAAAATAATTAAGCTAAAACTTTGCACATAGGAGTGTTTTGGTTTAACTAAAATAAAGAAAAAAAAATACATTGTTAGTTCATGAGGTTTGAGCGGGAGGGAAGTTTACTAGCAATTTGTCTGATATGTATATTGTTGTCCGTTTAAATTTCAATGCATTATTAAAATAAAAACATTAAGATAAGGAGGCATTTTCTGAAATTTTCCCTTTTTTCTAAGAAGCTGTTCTTAAAACTACTTTTGGTTGCTAATTACTGCCAAAAAATTGGTTTATTTGCAATGGTTTGTTTTGTTCCAATATTATGACCAGTTTCAGAACATATTTAATAAGTAAAAAATGTTCAAATAATCAAGCTTGAGTTTTGGGAAATAAACTGCGTTTTTAATATCTTGATTTTTTACAAAATAGTTCTTATATATTTTAATTTTATAAAAATAAAAATATAAAAATTTTTATTGCAAAAAATTTATAAATTAAATATGGTTGTTTTTTTACAGAGCTGTTACTTACATTATTTAGTTACAAATAAGCATTAGTATCGTAAAAATACATCACTGGTTTTCCCCATTTAATTAACGTATAAGTAATATTTATGGTTTAATACTTCCACATAAAGTATACGCCACTTTGCATCATTACCAACGTTTCCAGGGGGCAAATTACGGCATTCGATTCGAATCGAAATTCTACTCGATCGATCGAGTTGTCATTGCTTTTTATACAGGAGTTCTAATAAGAATTTTTTAATTTCGATTCGAATCGAATGCCGTAATTTGCCCCCAAAGCTTGGTTACCGAAAATGGTTAAAAAATAGATAAATGGTTTTAAAAGAAAATTTTAAATACACTAACAAATAAAGAAGAAAAATGTATTTAATTATGTTTTCAAAACAATAATTAAGGGCCATGTGTTACATACTTCTTTGACAAGCGTTAAAAAAACACAAACTAGTAAAAAAAATATGAAAATTCACTACAAGAACAAGTGCCTGTACTTTGTATTTCAGGTAGAAAATGTCTCCTTCCAAAATTTTTTAGTTTTAAACAAGGCGACAGAGTAAAAACGATAAGCCTTCCTATGCTTTTAAAAACAAAGTGTGAAAACATTCACTGGACATAAACTATATTATAGACCGAATGTTACAAAATCTAGGTATTCAGTTTGTCATATCCAGATCTTTTGTCTTTTTAAGAAGACTTTTTTTAAGAATTATTATTTTTAATATTTAACATATTTTTATTTATGTATAGTTTAACTATTTGTTATAAAACAATTTCATTTCGTTTTTCCTCTTTTCTAATTCTATAAGTTAGGACGAAGTTCACTTTTCATATACACTATGCTTTTTTGCATTAAAAGTCTCTTTGGCAACACTGGACTAACGGTCAAGCATTAGTTGATATCTCCGATGGAATGAAACGTTTTTTTTATTATTGTATATTTACAATAGGGAGGTTATTAAATAAAAATTATCACAATTTCATTTTCTTTATTCAGGCTCAAGTTCAATATTTACTAAATTCCCATTTTTAAATATATTATATTATTTTGGACACCATATGAAAGGGTATAGTTTTTAAAAACAAAAACTATTTTTTAATGTTTTTCCAAACAAAAAATAATATTAAAGTGTTCTTTGAAAAATTCCATAACCTCTAAATTTTTCAGCATTTTTTCATATAAATGTATGTCTAACTATTTTTGATTAATTTACGAAAAGTTAGCTAAATTAGCTTTACCAGTATAGCTAAAAAACATTTTCTTTATAATAAATAACTTCTTCATTTGTGCTGTGAAATGGAATTATTAGAAAATCTTAAATTACTAAAAAACGCGAAAATGTTCGGGTGGATTACACGGTTAAATTATATTTGAGCAAGAGTTATGTGCTGTTTTTTGCAGCCAACTGAGTAATGGACTTAGATAGTTTATGTGTAATTTGTTTTTGTTTACAATAACAATAGGCTTCGCAAAATAGCACATTAGTTCCCTTATAACATGCAAACGCTTATTTGCTCGTTTCTAAAAATTTTTCTAACAAGGTTTATATCCTTATATTAGGGAAAAATATGTTGTAATTATCGACAACAAAGTGAACTAACAACTCCATTACAGGATTTTAATGTGGGGACACAAATGCATATACTTGTATGTTTATGTAACTGCACGTGTTTTGCTTTCAAAAGTTTTTATTCAAGTTGAAACCGCGTGCACAAAGGATTTACTATCGTGTTTAAGTACGGACACGCCAACACAAAACAAAAAAAAAAATTACATACTTACGTAAGTATGGCTCAAATTTTGTCCATAATATTCAATATGTTTAAAATTATATCGATCCTTTGGTGCAATACCGTAGTAACTCAAAATTTGAATTTTTTGAGCTGGGTATGCAGAAATTATCTTTGGGGAAATATCTATCTAAAAAAAAAAGATTATGATTCTACCTCTAACTGTTCAGATTCTACAGCTAAAAATGTCTTTATTGGCTCTAGGTTTTTCCAACAATATTTATTTGCAATAATGAAATATTTCCTTTATGACAAGAAATTTACTAACAGAAAGCAATTTACGAAAAAAGTATAAAGCAATATTATTTTTTGCTATGTTTTAGGCACAGAAACACAGCTGCATACTTTGATTTCTTTTTTACTTGTTCGTATTATTTCATATTACAACTTTGTTGGAAAAGAAAAATTAAAAGTTTATTCGCTATAACGATATATTTCGAATTAGTTTTTAAGTTTGTCATAGGTTTTGTGACAATAACGATACATCATTGATAGGTTGATACAAAGTACTTAAATATAAATAAATATTTCATATTTTTAATAATTTTTGGCCCTTTTTTATTTAAAAATATTTCTTTTTATTTAAAAACTTGTAAAAATATAACTTTAGTAAACGAAAATACTATCAAAAAGATGGTTCAAAACTTCAAATGCATTTTTCTCAGTTCACGATTTTTTGAATTACTACGGTATTGCACCAAAGGCTCGATATGTCTTTGTCGCTCTTAATAGCTTTGTTTATAAATGCGTGTTTGAAATTTAACGGAAATTTCGCTGTTATTGGATTTAATATTAAAACGATTAATAAAAAAGACTTTTACAAGACATGCATAAACATGGTTTTTTAACTGGAATCGTCGAAGTTTTATTTCTTATTATTTTTACCTACATACACATGTATTCTATTTTTTTTATATAAAAGCAAGTATATACAGGGTGTCTGGTGGTAAATTTATAGTTATAAATACGACTATTTCATAAAATAATAAATGGTGCAGAGGGAGGGAGACGTCGTTGAAATTTCATCGGTTGTGCAGATTGTGGGTATTTGGCGAATACGTAGGTGCAGAGAATTCACGCAATTAACACAGCTATGAATGTTCCGTGGCCAGGGCCTAGTTGATTTTTAAGGACTACCGAAAACGTGTAATTGGATGAAAGCAGTTTAATTAAAAACCCGCGACTTTTAATATGGAAAAGAATAAATAGCTTTACTGAGCCTGCTAAGAGCAACTATTTATAAATTTAAAAAAAAAATCTGATGGTCCATCTTTTAAAATCCAAAGCGTTCAAAAAATGAATCAAAGTGACTTTGATTTACGCAAAAGGATATTGGGTATTAAAGCGTTTTTGCACTGTAAATCCGATTTTTGGAGCAACGAGGCTCATTTTTTACTTAAACGGCCACGTCAACAGGCATAACTGCTGTTATTGGTCTCCACGAACCCGCAACCCTCGATTAAAACATCAAAATTCATTGAGAGATAATTGAATCATTGGTTTTTTTAAAATTCTTAAGGCCAAGCGAAGAATGTCAACTGTTAAAATTATCGACGCATGATTACAGAATTCAACAGGATGGGGTGACTGCACATAAAATATGCGTCGAGAAATAAGCTCAGTTGAACCAAGTTAACCGCAGCGTGTGGCGCAGAACACAAGACACCGTCTTGAACAGTGTGTTTAACTCGACGGAAGACATCTAGATAATATGCTCTTTAAAAAATTTAATTCGCATTTCCATTATGTCGCCTAATGCTGTAATTTAAACTTTGTGTCAATTATTACGTTCTCGATTTAAGTTTGAAAGTATAAATCGGCCACCAGACACCCTGTATTTGTCTACATTAGCAAGAAAATTAGTATGTTTATGTAACCATAAGTATATGTTTTTTTATTAAGTAAACCCTGTATTTTAATTTCAATACCATAAGTTTACTTATGTTATGTTGCCCTTTTTGTGTGCCATTGCTATTGGGTTTCCTTGCGTTATTTTTTAAAGAATTCTTTAATGAAAAAATTGTTAAGAAAATATATCGACTTATAGAACCTTTTTTATAAAATTTGCGTGGTTAAGAAGGGATTTTTTTTTGCTTTCAGCTGGGGGTTGTACCTTCGCATTTGCTTTATTCTATAAAATAATTTATAAAGGGAATTAAGTTTAAAGGTATACAGTATTATCATATATGCACACACACACATAAAAAATATGCGATACATGGTTATGTTGGGATATTTTTCTTTTCAATATAGAAGGCTTATATATTCATTTATTTATTTTTGTATAAAATATTGCTTCAATAGCTTGTCAGCTTTATAAATCCCGCCATGTATAAATATTTTTTTCTTTTTAATAAAATAAACAATATACACACATATAGAGGTATTTTTTGTAATGAAGTTGCGTTGAATAAGAATGTAAACATATGTATGTCTTGAAAATCTCAAAAAAAATTGTAAATGTAAATTTCCGTTAAACTTTTTAAGTTAACAAAAATATACACATTAATAAGTGAAGGATTTGTAATAAAAGAAGGGTTAAAGCATGTGACGGCAATACCTTTTATAAATCACGAGGCATTTACGAATTTACTGGGATTCTATTTAACATATTTTAATAAATTTGAAGAAAGGCATAAATATTTTTTTTTTTTATTTTAGGAAAATTGCTTTAAAGGTTATGGATTGTTTCAGAAAAACAGTGTAATCATTTGATTTTATTTATTTAATTTTCGTAATGTTAAGCAATTAAACAAGGTCTTGCCTATCTACTTGCGAGTTACAGGTATCAAGAAAGTTATCATTTTGTGACAACAAGTAAACAATTCCCTATGTTGTTCATAAGATTTAAAAATTTTTTTTATTTTTAAATTCGTTTTAAGTCAAATTATTTGGTTAAAGAAAAGTACCATTAAATGTTTTTTAAAATGTTAAATAAATTTCAATTTGGTTGTCATAAAAAAATTATATCTGGGTTAAAATGACATATCGTCTAAGGGATTTATATATAAGAACAAGTTATGGACGCTTTGGTTCTAATTTTTTACAGCTTTCATTTTATATTGGATTGAGTAAAATAAGAGTTTTTAGAGGAAAAATTTATTCACTGAACCAATTTAAAAATCAATCATGAAGTAACAATTGTATTGAATACAGCAAATCGTACAAAAAAAATTGATTGATTGGAGAAGAAGCACTCTGATAGAGAAGGATGCATTTTTGGGTACCGTTTTGTATTCCTGATGGTCCTAATCGAATACTAAAACTGCCTTGGACATGTGGGACATAACAAGGCCAAATGATCATACGCTTGATTTGTCCTCAAAAAACAAGTTTTTTCAATTTAATAACTTAATTGCTTTACAGTAGCGACACACCCACTATATAATTTTTGCTATTTACGATGGTTCGGATATGCTGCAGCTCATTTACCACCTGGCATCCTACCCGATTCAAAGGGTAAAGATATAATTATTTTGTTATTTTAAACAAAAACAAAATACACAAAAATCGTCTGAGACAATCACTCAACTGGCTTCGAAAAACAGCAAAAAGAGGTCAAAATTGAGTTTTTGTGTTCATTAGTATGAATGTAATTTTGATTGAAATTGAGAACAAAGGCATTCTTTTATTCAAAATTGGGAATGTTTTTGAGTTAATTGTTTAAAGAGCTTTTCATTGTACATAACTAACAAACTTTTCGCGATAAGTAACTTCATTTATATCGGGTTTATTTTATCCGTAGCTTTTTTTCATTTCCCTACTTTTATTATTAATAAATTAAATAAAAAATTAAAAAAAACAATCATGTGTTTTCTGCTATTTTTATAATCTAAAATTACTAACCAAAATCATTGAATCTAAGAGATAAGAACTTGTCGAATGGTTAACTATTGATTATATAATTTGTATATTTAAAATCTAAAAAAATTAAAATCCTTCAGCACGAAAGTTTTTCAAACCCGATCCCAAAGGCATTCGCAGAATTGAAAGACCGAAGCTCCGTTGGAAAGATCGGGTACAAACACGTCTTACTGATCTGAATATATGAAATTTGAGAAAGAGAGGAGAAGATCGAATCGCGTGGAGATCAGTCTAAGTTTGACTAAGGACCTGACCAGGTTGTGTTAAGAAGAAAATATTTGAAAAAATATTACAGATAGCTTTGTCTGTGACGATTTGGCCAACTGTGCAAATACAACTTTTAAATAGAAGCATGTAGTAAGCGTTTGCGTTTTAATAAAAATTAGCTCATAAACTCATATACGAACTTTTACAAATTTAAAAAAATAAATAACAAATTAGAACTTTTTGTTTTGCTACTTACTCTTATGATTTGCAACATGCAACTGAGTAATATAAACTTGGAAAAAATACAAAACAAAAAAGTAACTCTTTAATGACTTTATTTTGTCTGACATGTTTCAGGATTTTATTTTTAATAACTGTGATGTATCGCAATAATCAACTTACATGTTAGCAGTTGCAAAATAAAAAAATATTAATAGGAAGTATTCATGAAGTATGTATGAAAGTCATGCAATTATATGTTTAGGTAAATGTCTAAAATTTAATTCATGTTAAAGATATGAAAAACTAAGCAACTCAAATGACTTAGACTTGATAATGTAAGTAAACAATTTTTTATATTCAAATTATTAAGCTGAAACAGTCCTTAATTGGGTTAGAATTTTTTTTCATTACATTTTAAGGCGGGGTAATCGGGGCAAGTTAAAAATGGCATATGCCACTTAATTGAATTTTTGAAATTTTTTCAAGCATTTTCAAAAAAAAGCAGTTTTGAATCTACCTTGACCTAAATTGCAATTTTTAACGGTCTGGCAGTAAACTGTTTCATAGAGTTATTGAGATGATGAACTTTGGTTATAAAAAATATCAAAATTAATTTTTATGGCTATAGCTAGTCAATCCCGAGCAAAGCGGCCTAAAATGGGGAAAATTCCTTTTTCTTTCTTTATAAAAAAACCGATGAATTTACGTCTAAAAGAGAATGAAAATTAATAAAATATAAATGAATTGGTCCATATTTTATTTTTATTTATCTCGCAAGTGCTTAAAATGCTACCATACTGAATAACCGGCTCTTCTGTTTTTACATTTTGATGAATATGTCACACCTATTGAATTTTTTTAAAAGGCTTTTTCTTAATTAAAAACAGATTTTTGTATAAATAATGGATCACATACTTTTTAGCCGTAAGAACCGAAAAATGAAAGCCGTTTTCAAGAATATTTATTTCATATCGATCTTAAATACAAATTTCTCTTAAATTCAAATTCGTAAGGTTACACCCATCAGAGTCTTCAAGTGATCATGGTAGGCAAAAGTTTTGTTCTTTCAGTGTCTATTTCTTATTAAGATTTTGAAAGCATTATTACAATCCATAGTTTTTTTTTAATCAAAATTTTTAAGAAAATACCTGTTACAATGTTAAATTTCATATACTTATATAACATGCCGTGATAATTATAAAAAACCAATTACAACAATTTCCAAAGGTTATTCAGGATTTGATAATTTTCATTATTATTTCATGATAAAAAAAAAAATTAAAAATCTCATTAAAATTAAAATTTTAAAAAAATTCAAAAGACATTTGATTTTCGGAAAATTTATTCTAACAACATTAAGAAGGCGTAATTCACTTGACTTTCCGATGTTTCCTTTGAAATGCTTTTTTCCATTAAAAATTAAAAAAATAAATACTTTTTAATAAATAAATGAAATAATTTTTACTGGCGTTGAGATTTAATTAAGGTACCTTTATAACTTGTATTATTTTTAAAACTATATCACATACTGGGAAAGAAACTCGCAAAAATTTTTGTCTAATACCAACCTTCAAGCATAACGATTAACTCGGAAGCACTTCCTAAGTCGATTTAACCACGTTCATCTGTCCGTCTGTCCGGCTATTTGCCAATTTGCTCTTGCAATCAAAGTACAGATCGCATTTTTAAAGATATATATAAATGGAATTTGTCAGACATAAGATTTTTAGTATAGGAACTAAGGCAGTTTTTTGTGGTAATGTTCGGTCTATTTTTTAGCATATTCCTTACACAAATGTCCTTGCGGAATTAACATTTTGACAAATAGCTCACCCGAATATTATTCTTTATTCCGCTTATGTGTTTAACTTAATGCCGCTAACTGTTGTATTTTATACAAATATTGTCGGTCTTATGTACGTATCATTCCTAAAATTTTAAAGTTCGATTTTAGATAAATTAAAGAATATATTTCTTGATTTTAGAATGTAGTTTTGCTTTCTGTTTATTGTCCTTGGAATAACCATAGGCTTAACCTGGCTCGCTTACTCCATTTTCACAAAATTTTGCATATACTTTCAAGTTAACATTACCGATATTTTTTATTATAGCCTTCATACATACGTTTGTGTTTTCTACGAGAAAGGTCCTCCCGAAATAAATATTTTGGGCTATAACTTGCCCGATTGTTACTCTCTCTTTGCAATATTTTGCATACATTTGTAACTACGTGCTGCCAACCGTTGTAGTGAATATATATTAATATTGTCAGACAAGTTTTTACGATAGCCATACAAATCTCTTCCCGCATTGCCCATTTTGGGGTAGACTCTATCAAATATTATTCAAAACTCAAAAATCAAGTTTAAAAATCAAGTTAACCTTACTTGCGAAAGCCAGCTAAACCCTTTTTAAAGAATTTAAGCTTCTAGGATTTCGGTATTAACGTCGAACTTATCATGTATTTAACTAACTTTGTTATAAATAGCAGTTTCAAAACTATTTGCCAAAAAAAAAAAATTAAACTTATATACATATGCAACACTTTTAGTATTAAACAAATAAATTAAATTCTCCCAAAAAAACCTACATAAGCATTTAGTTGACTTAAACTTAAGAGAGCATTTGAGGTAACACCATTTAGTAAAAAATATTTATTTATAAAAATAAATTTAATAATAAACAAATAAAATAGAAAAGTATAAGGTATGAATAAAATCATTACATCAGTGACGCCAGAACAAAAGACACTGATAATCAAACATGCATTGAAAGCAAAAGCACATCTGTTTGCAACCCACAGGAGTTGAAAGGGTAAAGGAATCAAAATACATAAATAAAATCAATTGGTTTTTCATATGATAACGAACTGGTGTATGAATTGCATGTGATGAAGCAATAAAAATTCAATTTTGCCAATACAAAAGTAAAATCAGAAAATATATTTAAAACTAAAAATAGTTCAATATTTTTGGTTGCAACTATTATATATATACAAACATGCATACAAAGTGTCATTTACATTTATGTACACAAGATTTAAATTTATTTTTTTTATAAAACTTAGGAATAAGCAATTGTTCTAAATTCAAGAAAATAAAAAAAAATTAATTTAATGGGTGCATTCACAAGAAAAAATTCGTTTATCGGTACAAGCGAGGGAGATTATTTTTTTCAAATCCCCAACCGCACTTTAATAAATGGAGGAATTCTCAAGCTAAAAATTTAATCACAGCCATGATCAAAATTATTGTTAAATACAATAGATATTATATATCGGCGAATGACAATGTGCATGTTGAAAGCAGTGTGAACTCAATTATTTAAGTTTGAATTAATAGCCAATTTGGAGGTATCAACTTTCTTCTTTTTTTTCTTAATTATTAAGTATTGTTTATTTGTAACTATTTAAATAATTTGAATTTATTTTAAATTAGTATACGGGCAATGTTCCAGCTCTGTATAGTTCGGTGAATTTCTTTACATTTATTAACGAGTAAAAACAACGAGTCCTTTGGTCAAAAGCGCCAACATTGGTTAAACTGATTTCAAAATTGTTAGTTTAATTACTTATTATCTCTGCTTTCAACTGCAAAGGATGTCTCGACCAGAGGGCTCTTCAAAGTTCATAACCAAAACTGTACACATAATACATAAATATAAGTGAATTTATTAATAAAACTCATGTAAGTTATCTAAACGAATTTATCTGTGGCCTTATTTAATTATTAAAACTCAGATACCCACTCCTGTTGTCTTATTAAAGACCCCCGCAAATTATTTCCCCTCTAGTAAACCCTCCTTTATTAGAGGTTTCCCCATAACCCAGAGTTAGTGGTTCAAACCCCGTCAGCAAAATTATAGTTCTTATAATTTTATTTAATTCTCTATTTAAAATTGTGTGTGTATACACCAAAATTAAACAGTGCATTTAAAACAATTTAAAAACCAAAATTTTAAAAATATTTTTTTGAGAATTATTTCTGTTTTTATTCTTTCTAAAATTTTCTACCCGATAGTGGGTGATTTTTTTTTTACATATTTTGTGGTTAAGCATTGCTGATTTTATTTCAATTGAACTGCGGTTGGAATACAACAAACGAACAAGTCGGTTGCACAGTTGTTTATTTTGGACGACAAATGGCGATACAGCGGGATATTATGCTCTCTCTTTATACCATCCACCTCTTTGGTTTGTTATGGCTGATTGCGATGATGACGATGTGATTTGCTGGGAACGATTTCATTAGTTTTGCGGTTTTTGTGGATTTCACTAGGATATCAACAGAAACAAAAACACGAGTACATTGAAATAATTTCATATAAATAAAATAAAAAAAACAATCAATACCAACACTTGGGTATTTAGAAAATAAACAAACATAAGTTTTCAATTCAAGCAGGGTCAAAAATTTTTAAAACACACCCACTTTATTTTAACACGAATACGGAAGTCATTGAATTGCAAAACCCAAGCGATATTTTTGACAATAACAGTTATAGTGTTGTTGTAATGGCAACGATTAGACCTTGGAACAAAAAATTAAAATTTGATTTTTTTAATTAGATGCGGAAAGTAACTGAATGTTTTGCGCCGGCAAACATAAAAGGCAAGTTAATAGCTTCAACCGGCCCGCTTCGCTGGACAATACTCTACTTCTTATAAAATTGAAGCGATATATTAATCCTTTTGGCATTTAAACATAATCAAACTTACATAAAAATAACTTTTACGAAGATAGATATCATAATAATTTTTTTCGTTTTTCGATTGCATAAGTTGCTACACATTTCCGTTTGCAAACTAAGTTAATGCCATGATTTTAATTAAGAAAATTTTGAGTCAATTAAAAGGGCTAATGGGCAATTTCACAATCATAGTTGCGGAAACGTTCTTTGATTTTTTCGATTGCATGCGGGTGCTACAACCTGCATTTCAACCCATTTCCATCCTGTTGTATTTTAGTTGTCTAAAAATTGAAACGCGCCTATATTCTAAATTAACAACTTTTTTCTGTACATCAACAGCTCCCACCATTTCCGTTTTAGCCAACATAAACTTACTAGTATTCAACTTAATCCCCATTGTTGCGGGAATCTGCCCGAGCGCCCGTTTCGCAAGATTATTAACAACAAATACAAAGTTCGATAAATTCAGTTTATTCAAAATTCATTGTATTTGTATGTTGAAATTCCTAATTATTAAGCATATATTAGAAATTTATATAAATAGTTACAAATTATTCAATTTATATAATTACGTACTTTTTAGTATGAAACAGAGCGCGACAAATGATTTTTTTTTTTTTTACAAAATATGTTTAGTCTATGTAGTTTTGACAAAGTGAGTTAAATTTTAATTTCACGACTGTTGAATTCTTTGGTGTATGACCTTAAAATGACTTTCTTTTACAATACAAAAAAAAAATGCGCCTGTAGGTTTGAGATTTTTACATTCTTTTGGACAGATTGCGATTACAATAAGGTGATAACTACGATAAATAAGTAACCGATAACAATTGAACGACAGTGGCGTTAACACCCCGCCGCAGTATGGCAAGAAGGACATTCGTAGCCCTACTCCCTATTTGAAGCCACGTCGAGCAAGGCCAATTTTGTTACTGGTCTTTCTAGCACCCCACGGGACGTCATGACCTTCGCTCTACGAACTTGGCCATCAGCTGCAACTGTAGTCTCTAATACTTTTCCCCTGGGCCACACATTTCGCGGGAACGAAGGGTCAACCACAACAACCAAGTCACCTGTACTTAAGGGTTTAGTGTTTTCAAACCATTTGGTTCGACATGTAAGTGATGGTAAATACTCTGACAGCCATCTTTTCCAAAAGGTCTGGGCATACATCTGCGATTGTAGCCAGCTATTCTTAACAACCATGTTGGAGTCATCGTAATCAGCTAATGGTTTCATGCCATTTGAACTCCCTAACAGTAAATGGTTAGGAGTTAACGCCTCCTGATTTTCGTTGTCTATTGGTACATAGGTAAGCGGCCGTGAATTTATAATATTTTCGACTTCAGCCATCATACTGCGGATTGTCTCGTCATTAACGGATCTCGATGGCATTATTTTATAAAAAACGGTTTTAATAGAACGTACCATACGTTCCCACGATCCGCCCATATGTGGGGCAGCGGGCGGAATAAAATTCCATTTAGTAGTAGAAGTTGTGAAATTGCGAACAAATTCATTACAATCAACCTCTTTAATAGCGTTGCGTAGCTCTCTTTCTGCTCCAACAAAGTTGGTAGCGTTATCGCTGAAAAATTCCCTTGGCGTACCACGTCTGGCCATAAAGTTCCGGATAGCTAAAATACATGAACTGGTGGTTAGAGAATGTACTATCTCAATGTGAACGGCCCGAATAGTTAAACAGGTGAACAGTGCTCCGTACCTTTTCTCCTTGTGTCGATTGACGGTAACCAAAATTGGGCCAAAAAAGTCAAGCCCAGTAAATGTAAAGGGTGCAACATGTGCTGATAACCTAGCCCTAGGGAGTCTTGCCATTTGTGGATATGTTGGTTCTGCTTTACTAACTTTGCACATTTGGCATGTTCGTATAGTTTTCCTAAAAGTTGTTCTTAAACGAGGCACATAATATTTTTGTCGAATTTCATTTATGGCAGTTTCGTGATTTCCGTGATGGTATTTTGCGTGAAAATGTAGTATTATTAGCTCGGTGGTGTAACTCTGTTTTGGCATAATAGCTGGGTGTTTAAGATCATCTGGAGCATCAGCATAATCTATCCGGCCGTTAATACGTAAGACATCATCGCTGTCTAAAAAAGGAGAAAGCTTATACAGAGAGCTACTTTTGCTAATTTTGCCACCACATGTGAGTGTTTTTATTTCCTCCAAATATTTGTCCATTTGAGCTTGCTTAAGGAGAACAATCTCCGCCCTTTTCAGTTCGTCTTGAGATATGTTATTCAACGTTGTACTATTTTTAAGTTTATTTATATAATGTATGGCGTAGGCAACTGATCTAAGTGCTCTTCGCCACTGGGAAAAACGCTCAATTCGAACCAAAGGGTGAACTTCTTTTATATGAAGTACATGTTGTTTAAGTTCACAATCAACGTTAGCACCTATGCCATTATCTATCGGCCACAAACTTGGATGCTGTTTCAAGAAACTCGGACCATTTTGCCATCGACTGTAATTTGATAAATCGGGACCACTTTTGGACCACTTTGTGGCTTCGTCTGCCACATTTAGTTTGCCGGAAATCCATCGCCATCCATCTAAATCAGTAGTGTCGAGAATTTCACTCACGCGAAAAGCTACAAATTGATGATACCTTTTTTGATCTGACTTAAGCCAACTAATGACAGTTTTAGAATCAGACCAGAAGACCAGTTGGCTGACTTTTACAGTTGTACTTCTTACAACGCTATTAGCAAAACGTGACGCAATTACTGCGGCCATTAGTTCCAAACGAGGAATAGAGGCTACTCTTAGAGGGGCAACTCTTGTTTTTGACCCAATAAGAGACACAACAACATCATTACCATTCGAAATCCTAAAATAGGAGACTGCTGCATAGCCATTTTCACTGGCATCAGCAAATGTATGCAACTGCACATCAACTTCGTGATAGTTGCTAAACGTTTGAAGATAACATCGCGGTATTGAGATGTTTTCAATTTCTGGTAAGAATGATAGCCATTTAGTCCACTTAGCCATGTGTTGGGGCTGGATTTCTTCATCCCATGTTACGCCACTTCTCCATACATCCTGCAATATTATTTTTAGGTACATTAAATAGTGACCAATAAGACCTAAAGGGTCATATATTGACATCAAAAATTTTAGTAGTTCACGTTTTGACGGGATTTTGTTTTTTGCCAGTATATTATTGGTAATATTTGGTGAGATTTTAAACGTAAAAGTGTCGTCGGACGTTTTCCAGAAAACACCAAGCACCTTCTCTGCTTCTATTTCACTTCCGAGACTAAGACTCTTATGTTGTGGACTGTCGCTATCATTCATTGCAGCTAAAACATCTTTATTATTACATATCCAGTTTCTTATATTGAAACCAGCCTTTGCGTGAATGTATTTGACTTCTTGAGCTAAGGTAATTGCCTCTTCTATATTGTCAACTGAATCTAAATAGTCATCCACATAATGGTTATTTTTTATAGCCTCTGCCGCATTCGGATATTTGTCACTAAATTTATCAGCATTAGTATTTTTTACGTACTGCGAGATGCAGGGTGAACAAGCTGCTCCGAAAATCATAACGTTCATTACGTATACATTTGGTTCTTTGTCGCTTTCACCACGCCATAGAAACCGCTGGGCATTACGATCCTTTTCTCTAATAAATACCTGGTGAAACATTTGTTCTATATCACCACAAATGGCTATAGCCTTTTGACGAAAACGAATGAGTATTGAAGGAAGGGAGCACAGCATATCTGGACCTTTCATCAGCATATCATTTAACGATAGTCCATAGGCTCTTGCAGCTGCGTCCCACACGATTCTGGTTTTCCCTGGTTTGTTTTTATTAAAAACGGGGAATATTGGTAAATACCAAACCCTTTCTTTTTTAGTTGACGCTACACGATCTTGTTCGATCTTGGTTATATACCCTTTTAAATTATATTCAGAAATGGTTTTGTTAAAAATTTCGTTTAAATTACTATCGCTTTTCAATTTTTTGTCCAAACACCTATATCTCTTTAGTGCCATATCGTAACTGTTTGGCATTTCTACGTTTTCGTTTCGCCATAACAGTGAAGTTTCGTAATGTCCATCCGATCGCTGTGTAGTATATTGTTTTAAGATAGACATGGCCTTTTCATCGTCTTTACTCATCATGAATGATGCATTATCTACACAAGCGGTTTCCAAAGTGTAAAATTTTTTCATTAAATCAGATAGCATTTGGTTACTGCATTCGTCCACATGACAATGATGGTGTTCTATAAACTTATTTCTCATTGCTCCGTATACCAACCAGCCAAGACGGGTACGAATTGCTACAGGCTCGCTGACCTTGCCTTCTTTAATATTATTGTAAACGCATAGACGGGAGTTATTTAGACCAATCAATAATCGAGGCGTAGCATTAGTATAACTTTTCACAGGTAATCCTGTTAGATAAGGAAAATCTTGTACAAGTTTTTCAATATCTAGCGTTTGTTTTGGTAACGAAAGATGTTTTACTGTTCGAACATCTACTGCGTGAACCTTTTTATTAGGGCCAGACACATTTATACAAAGCCGACGAGAATTGTTCTCATTTCGTTCGACATTCCCAGTCCATTTAAGGCATAACGGTTCAGTGGTACCGGAAAGATTTAAGTCGTTGATGATTTGCTCATCTATCAAACTCGTTGAAGATCCATCGTCAATAAATGCAAATGTTTCTATAAATTTGCTTTCATTACCATAGATCGTTATTGGGATAATTTTAAACAAATTGTTACACCCCGAGGCACTGTGCGTGTTACAGCTCTGTGTTTCATTGTTTTGAGTTGAAACTTTGTTTTTGTTTGATTCAGCGACATTTGACATTTCCCTTTTATCAACCTGTTCTATTTTTTTATGCAATAGATAATGATGTTTAAATTGGCAATTATCAACACCGCAGACATTGTTGCTATTGCATTTTCCAAAATGCTTTCGTAAACATTGCTTACAAAGATTAAGTTCTCTCACGATATTCCATTTGTTTGTTCTATCTTCCTTCTTAAATTTCTCACAGCTAGCAACATTATTGCAGTCACCACTGCATACGATACATTTTTTCCTACTTTGTTCAGCGTGAGTGTGTATATAAACATTTTTCTGCCTATTACGTGAGGGAGTCTCTGCGGCAGAGCTAGAACTGCTGTCAATATTTACGCTGTTGGCAGAAATGCCAATGTCAAAAATCCATGCAGAAAATTCAGCCAAGTTGACGCTTTTATTTTGTTTTGCTAAATTCATTTTGTATGTTCCCCAGTTAATCCGAAAATATGAAGGCAATTTAGCAATTAATTCCTGTAACAATGACGGATTATTGAGTTCCTCGAGAAGGCCATAGGCTTCTATTGTTGCCTGGAGGCCTTTAACTTGTACTGCAAATGAGGTAATAGTTTCCAGCTTGTTAACATTTATTGTTGGTATTAATCGTATTTTTTGTTTCAGTGAATGGAGGATCTTTTCTGGTTGTCCATACAATAATTTAAGTGTTGAAATTGCTGCCGGGACACAAGACGGGTGGATTAGAATGTGTTGGACAGACTGCAAAGCATCTCCTCGCAGAGCTTTTTGTAGGCGAATCAAGTTCTCAGCATCTGTTAAACCACATACTTCCGTGGACCAATCGAATGTGGAGCTGAAAAGAGGCCACTCTTCTGGATTGCCAGTGAAAAACGGTAGATCTTTGGGGACAGTCTGTCTCGAGTTTATTTGCTGATGGGTGAGGTTTGAGGTTATGGTATTGTGAGGAATAGACGAGAACGATGGACGAAAATTGTAATTAGCTGATGCGCCTAAAGAAACGTTGGGTGGTACACCTGTTGTTGTTTGTGTTGTTTGTGTTGTTGCAGTTTCTGCTTTATTTATAAATGTGGTCATATTGTTATATGAAGTTGAATTTAAATAAGAATGTGGTACTTTATTTTGAAAGTTTGCACTTGTGATGTTTATTGGCATATTATTTTGTAAAGATTGTGTTGCTACTTGACCTTGGTTTGGCATTGAGGTTGTAAAGGTTACATTCTTATTTTCTGTAGAGCCATTTTGTATGATAACGTTAGCCGGTGGTACGCAAGGGGTAATTGTTTCCAACAAGTGTTGAGGATTGGGTTGATTGTTAAGCCATTCATGTACTGAGTGGATATCTACGGAGCTACAATCGTCAATCTCTTCCTCTTCCTGTTGCAACAATTGGTACTTCTGTTTTAAGAACTCGGTGTCTCTTTCTTTAGCGAGCTGCCTTTCCTCTTCGAGACGCTGAAGTTCCAAATTCTTCCTTCGGACGGTTGAACTTTGTGAAATGCTGGAGGCTTTGCTTCGATGACTACGTACAGATTTTGGTGAGCCTGGAGTTTGAGTTCTTTTGCAGCAATTATCGCATGTAAAGGCTTCTTTATTATTGTTTATGTTAACACAGTTTATGTGATAATTTTTTTGGCATTTATGACATAATATACACTGACCCGAGGGTGGTTTATTACAAACGGCACAGTTTTCTGCAGGTGGCGACTGGTAGGCAGGTTGGTGTTGTTGTGGTGGTTGACCCTGTAAAGAAAAATTATCCATTTTTTGGGACTTACAGTATTTGCCAGTTGGATGTGGTTTTCCTTTAGGTGTATTTTGACCGTAGTTGCTGAACTTCACACTGCCTTGAAGTTCCGTTTGACAATACGTGATACGGGAACAAAAATCTTGTAAAAAGAATTTCAATTTTGTTGCGGGAATCTGCCCGAGCGCCCGTTTCGCAAGATTATTAACAACAAATACAAAGTTCGATAAATTCAGTTTATTCAAAATTCATTGTATTTGTATGTTGAAATTCCTAATTATTAAGCATATATTAGAAATTTATATAAATAGTTACAAATTATTCAATTTATATAATTACGTACTTTTTAGTATGAAACAGAGCGCGACAAATGATTTTTTTTTTTTTACAAAATATGTTTAGTCTATGTAGTTTTGACAAAGTGAGTTAAATTTTAATTTCACGACTGTTGAATTCTTTGGTGTATGACCTTAAAATGACTTTCTTTTACAATACAAAAAAAAAATGCGCCTGTAGGTTTGAGATTTTTACATTCTTTTGGACAGATTGCGATTACAATAAGGTGATAACTACGATAAATAAGTAACCGATAACAATTGAACGACAGTGGCGTTAACACCCATAATATAAAATACGGCTCCAGTGAATTTATTCCCATACAGACTATCGAATTACAAACAACCACCTCTTTCAGGGAATATTATGAGGCGGTGTTCTTTTAAAACTTACCATTGTAACCAAACAGTCCGTTTAAGTCCTCAAGTGCCATTTTCTATAGCATTCTATTGTGGGCAGTATTTAAAAATTTTCCTTCTTTTGACTCTTTTGGTCTGACAAATCTAAATTCCTTTCACCCGTTACTCAATGGGTACCATGTGAACAAAGACTTCCAGTGCCGCTTGAGGCGAGCTTCCCACGGCATAATTCATGCATCTTTTAGTCTCTTTCTTCGTATTTTTCTTTAATGATAATTTTCTATAAAGGACTGCCTAAGACATTTGGCCTCACAGACTATTTTCATTTCAATGCTATTGAAAGTTGGGCTTTTAAAAGCCCCGACCCCACATTTTCTGGTGAAAAAGTAGTTCTGTTTTATCAAGTTTCACGAACAATTTGTTTCCTAATGCCCATTTAGAAAGTCAGCACAACAGTAATTGGAGTAGCACCCCAACTGTTGATAGAAACTTCCTTCTTAAATCGTCAACGATCTTTATTTAGTTTTAAACTTCCTTAATATACTGATGACCGATAGAAGTCACAATAGAAAGGGAATAACCCCTTCTTGTAATGCACCCGTAGCCACTTATCTCCTACAGTTTACCTCCCTAACCTAAGTGTTCTAATCCATAGAGGTTAGCTATCTGATTAGGAGTTATTTGACTCGTCGGGTCCTAAAAGCCTTGTTTATTCAGGAACGCCGCCATTATATTTTCCCTCATAATTTAGTTTAGTTTTAAAAAATTTATCCTTGAGAAAAGGATGTTAAGCCCAACCAATGGTGTGCGGATCCATAAAATCACAAAAATGAAGATCAGCCTTTTAAACGTCATTAGCAGAAAAAAATTATTGGCTGATAGGTTATAAATTCTTTGAGCATTGGTGGCCTCACCTGCTTGTTTTGGGTATTAATTACCCAAAACACCATTAACAACAATGGGAAAAATTGATTTTCCACCTTGTGCAACATGGTAAGTATAAGTTCATCCGGGCTATGAGATTTGTAGGCTCCAAAAGTAATATCGCCCATTTCTTTTTCTTAAAATAGGAAGATAGTTGGGGTATTTAATTTTATTTTTATAAAACACCTTTTGAAGTACTTGCTTAATTTCTTCAGAAGTTTGCTTAAACTGAAAAAGAATAATTACCATTTCTCCCCCACTACAAAATTACCTCTTGTACGTATGTTGCAACTAGTATTTATTAAACCTACGGTTTTCATAAATATATTTGTGCTGCTGTGCTTTTAGCATTACACTACACCGTATTTGCGGCGAGTTAGTTTAGGATAAAAAATATATTAAAATAACTATTTTCATTTTATATTTTGGCTTTTTTTTTAACTTTTATGTGTGCAAAGAACCAATTTACCAAATTAACCAAATTGTTCGCTTTTATGTGGTCAACAACAATTTTTTAAACGTAAAATTCTACTAACTCATTTATAGTCAAACAGCTTAATAAATATCAATATGTGTTTGAGTTTTGCGTTAAATCAAACTCAAAGTCGATGGCATGGTTATTTAAATGAAAACATGTAATTAATTTTGGTTTGATGGGCTGTTTAGTAAGATTATGCTTTAAACATTACAACAACATTATTAAATGCAGAGTAATTAATTTTGAGATATTTAATCAAAATATTTGTAATTAATTTTAAATAGAAAACACACATTTTCCTACAATTTTTGTCGTAAATTCGAATCAAATTCTCTTTCGCAGCAGGTGGTTTAACATAGTTAAACCTCAATTGTTTGAAGTTTCAATA
The DNA here is from genome assembly GCA_963583895.1 of Melanophora roralis. Classification (NCBI taxonomy): domain Eukaryota; kingdom Metazoa; phylum Arthropoda; class Insecta; order Diptera; family Rhinophoridae; genus Melanophora; species Melanophora roralis. Next base: position 27,389,029 of record OY757187.1, on the reverse strand, counting down.
CATACAAGCATACATACATACATATAAGCACACATACACACGCTCATGCTTATTTAGTTTAATCAAATTTGCTATTTTCATTAGAGAATTGGCTTCTGTGATAATATTTACATATAAATGCATATTTCAATCAGAGTTCCTTGTATCATTTGTACGACATATCTTGCCTAAAGCAACACACATACGTACATATGCACATCTGTATAAAACTAAAGAAAATTTGCATGAATGAATTTGTGCATATTTGAGTAAAAACAACAATAATGTCACGTTAAAAATAATATAACAATCATGTGCAAGACGTACGCTGAAACTATGCTCGTTAATATTAATAATTAAGGATAAGAAAATATTAAGTAAATTTTCTCTAAAAAAATGCTGCTAAGCTTATCCATATTATTAAACATTGTTTTTTAAAAAGTTGTGTGGTAGATAACCATTCTGAAAACAGATGGCATCGACAATGGTTTTTAAATTTTAATGAATTCTATGTAGTGCCCAGTAAAAACTTTGAAATATGAAACCAGCGGACAAATCACGGAATTCGTTTCATACCGAAATTTTACTCGATCAATTTAATTGTCAGTGTTTTCAATATGAGAAACCTTTGAAGAGTTTTTCAATTTTGGTGCGAATCAAATGTTGCTATTTATTTTCGGCATAAGATCGAGTATATTTCAACAGCAATATCAAAGTTGTAATGAGTCTTACGGCGAATATCTGTCGATTTGTTGTTAATATCCTAGTTGTAACTAAGGATATCCTTGGGGGAACTTTTGGCCTCAGAAACACTTTCAGCGTCGATCAAAGCATGTTCATCCATTCGTCTGTCTATCCGTCTGTCTGTCTGTCTGTCTGTCTGTCTGTCTGTCTGTCTGTCTGTCTGTCTGTCTGTCTGTCTGTCTGTCTGTCTGTCTGTCTTTCTGTCTGTCTGTCTATCTGTCTGTCTGTCTGTCTGTCTGTCTGTCTGTCTGTCTGTCTGTCTGTCTGTCTGTCTGACTTGTCTGTATGTCTGTCTATCTAGATGAGTATCCCATTACCCTTGTATTTTTATATATTGTGATAAAACCTTTTAATGGACTTTCTTATTTTGAATCAATTGCAGAACAAGTACGCCCATCAATTGGCATTCATTTTCTGCATGAAGCTTGTACTTTAACTGGAAAGGTTCACAAATATATGTATATAGGCAAACAGACCGATAAAAGCATTGGATGGATTGCTTTTCTCGTAAAGCAAGAAATGTTTAAAACATTATTTTAAAGTAGCTTCCTCCTCTGGAAATTTTTAAAATTATTCAGGACAATAAATTTCTTCTAAAACCTAATGGGATTTTTATGTTAATTTTTTTTTAACACATACTTTATAGCTAATACGTATTATTATGTATAGCAAATAAAAAAGATTAAACTTTATAATAAATTTCCTCATAAATAAATCTTCATTTTAGACATTAATCACAATATTTCTAGGAGATATGTTAATACGCACACATACGTATGTACTTTTATACACGATTTAGTTATTTGACTATTTCTGTGTTTTATAATAGAATTTATATTTTATTATAATTTTGAAAAGAAAATATAAGGATAAGAACAGAAGAAAGGAAACTTTATATAATTTTTATAAGTAGCATTTAGGTTCTCTAACAAAAAATCTCTGCAATTTTGTATTGATAAATTTTATTATCTGACTTAACAGTTTTTTAAATATAAATAAAATTCAGTAAAGAGTTTTTGTGTCCCAAAAAAAACAACAATTTATTACTTATTATTTAAATTATTTTATGTTGTTCCTTTGGTCTTCAATAACCTCTGAATATCTAACTTAATAAAAAAACGAATAAATGTTATCTTAAATTGAGGCATCCATTATAAAGTAATTAATGTAAACAAATATAATACCAACTTTAATTTATTTCTCGATTAATAAAAACATTACATAAAAAATTAAATGTTATTAAAGTGATTATTTCAGAAGGACCTTTAAATGGGGATTAGATAAAAAAATGGGCCGATCATGTTTTTGTTCAGTATACGGGTATATGCAAATATTTTGGGAGGGATGAGTATTATTCTAGTCAGTTATAGCCCAAGTTGCTTATTTTGGAGGGCATTTGTATTGTGGCTATATCAAAAATTTGACCGTTCATATTATTTGTTAAAATATATGCGAATTTTTGTGGACATCGAAGAATATTGAGGCAGTTACAGATCAAAATGCTGTTCCGGGAAGACATTTGTATTGGGGCTATGTCTAAATATTGACCGATCATCGCCACAAATAATTGGTTTCGTGGCAGTTTCAAAAAACCTTTGTGTAAAATTTTGTCAAAATATTTTAAAAATTGTGCTCTGTACTTTGATTTAGAGGGCATACTTTAAGATAAGCGTTACAAACATCTGCACAAGCGCATAATTCCCCAAGCACGCGTGTGGTGTGGGCATAAGAAGATTCATATTACAAACGACAGCACTTTAGCGAGTTAAGATTTCAAAGTTTGCGGCTTAAATACGCAGCATTTGCAGCAGAGCACTAAAAAAAAACTAAAAAGTACGATTTTTCAAAAATAAAAATGGAAATTCAATCTGAGCGTAAGCAAGTCACGGTTGATCAACATTTTAATTTATTGAGTCCTTATTATTATAATGAATAGAAACACATTAGGTTAAGGCGGACGGATAAACACACTTTAATCGATTAGGAAGCGATGTCAACTTAATCGTTATAATTAAAGGTGGTTCTTAGACTATTAAAATTAAAAAGACTGCTGACTGATATTAGATCTGGTTTAAGCAATTATATTTATAAAAAATACATTATCTTTTATATGATGTCTAATGAATTTGAATCTACTTTGTTTGATTATTTCTTAAAGTTAAAGGATTTATAAACTAAATACTAATTCATAAGGTAATTATAATGAAATCGACAAATCATTACCAATCAAAGAAACAAACATGTTAATTAATATAATGACCTTTACTGCATTAGAATTCCTCCAAATCTATTTTACATATTCCTTTGCGTAATAAATCATGATAAATGTTTGTATTGCATGTTAATCACCTTTAGTTATCTAAAATAAAAGGTGTTTTATTGAATACTTAGATTATTAAATAGATTGAAATAAATAATCAATTAAATGTTATTTTACTTATGACTCAAAATGGAAGTTCGTATGTATCTATCCCTTTTACATAAAATCAAAAATTATCAAAAAACAAAGTGTGTTAAATCAATTTAATTGCTTTTACTTTAAGACAGCAAAAACAAAAGGATCCGTTAATGTTAATTTAACACGAACTTAGTAAAAGTGTTGCTAAAATTTATCGCTCTATAGTTGAATATTTTAAGGGGTGCCAATTAGTTATGTCTGTCTGCCGGTCGGTCGGTATGTCTTTCTGTTTATCTATCTGTTTGCCTATCCAGTCCAGTGCCATGACAAGGCACTTGTTTGTGTTTCAAACCTAAAAGGGTAAACATCAAGAAATTGACACATATCTTGCTTGATCAAATATTTATGTTTAAAATCAAAATTGTCGTATTAAAAGCATAATGATAATTTAAATGGTTTTTTAAAATGTTTATTTAATGGCATCATAGGATGAAAGGTAAGTAAGGGTTCAATGTGGTAAAATATAAAAAACTTCATTGAGATAGGTTTGAAATTTATAAAATGAGTTTAACATGCACAGAAAAAATTATTCTCATATTTTGTTTGCCACAATTAGGTATAAAACTCTATTTGGGAATTTAATACCAACAATAATGAAAATCTACAAAAATTAAAAAAAAAACTATAATTTGGCATTAGAATTTCGTAGTTTAAATGCTTTTGGTAATACACAGAAAAAATTATTCTAAAAATTTATTCATTTAACGAACTTACCAAACAACTATAATGGTTTTTATTTAATAATTTAATTGTCCCAATAAAATATACAGGTTTGGATAGATATCTGACCATAGCAGTGATGCCAGGTTCAGTGCTTGTTTAAGTCACAATTTTTTTTTTTGTTTTTTGGTAAATAAACTATAAAAAGTTTTTCTTTTCTATCTTGTTTTAACTTTTTAATGTTTTTATACCCTTCACATCCGTATATCTCCGTATATCTCAGTAAATATAGTCACTCCTGCCACAAAATTTTGAACGAATACTCTGAAGATAGGGACCAAAATTAGGTAATATCAGGGAAGGTGGTATTCCTCCTACAATTGCATGAATTTTGTGCAATATATTATCTGCCAAATCTTAGAAACTATATAAGTTATCGATTTCAAATATGCCACAGAAAAAAGTAATTGGACAATAAGAGCTACATTTTGGGGAAAAAATTTTTTGGTTTGGCAAGGGAAGAGATAGCCCTCATACGCATTAGCAATTATTATTAAATTCTTGATACGCTATATTCCAGAATTTGTAACAGCTATCGACTTCTTTAAATTTTCTACAAAACGTTATTGGACAATAAGAACTCAATTTTAGGGTAAGAATTAGTTGTTTGGGAGCAGGGGATGGGGTATCCCCCATACAAATGAAAAATTTTTGTCAAACTTTCGACGCGCTATATCCCGGAAGCTATAGCAGCTATTAAATCAAGTTTTCCACAAGAAGTAATTGGACGATAGAAACTACATTAAGAAAAAAAATTATTTGGACAGAAGCAGGTGGAGGGGAACCCTCATATAAATGAAAAATGTTTGCTACGCTATATCTGGGATAATGTAACCGCTATTGACTTCGAATATTCTACCAAACGTATTTATCAAATATTTCTTCATTTGGAAAAAAAGTTAGAGAGAACACGGGTACTAGAAACCCCCATAAAAATTAAAAACTTTTTTTAAACTTTTAATACGAATAATGTCGAAAACTGTTAAAACTCTCTTCCTCAAATTTTCTACATTGCTTTTCTATTATACATGCAAATTTTAAAATTTTGTAAGGTTGTCTATTTCAAAAACTAGGATAGTTATCCACTTCGGACAGACATTCGCATATTATGGAAATACTTCTGACTTAAGCCAGAAAAAACACGTCGTAATTAATCAATACTTTGCCTGCAGAATAGTGTTATGGTCTGAGATGCGGAAGTGGATCTGGGTCTTCGGGCACTAAGCGCTATTTTTCCTTAGCTTTAGAGAGCGTATACCAACACGTTTTTCTTCGCGTATCTACCTAACATTGCTCGGGTATCCTTGCTTGGGTACAATCGGACTATTTCACTGTCACCATAATGCAAAAGTGATTTGATTAAAGTTCCAATTAATTTCATTCCATTTTGCCTGTGTTAAAAATATAATGAAGACTGCATTACTATTATTCATAAGACGAGAGTTTTTTCTAATATATGAGCAGTTTTTAATTCCCACTCCAGTCTGATTGAGAGTTTTTGGTCGATCGTCAAAATTTTGTTGAGATAGCACGGGTCACGTCAAATCCCTACACAGAAAGAAAACTCGCTTTCTAAAACAAGAATTTTATTCTTGAATTTATCCAAAATCTTTCTTGAAATTTTAAAGTACGATCCGTACTTACGTTAAATCAAGCCTATTCGAATTACTTCAAAAAAATTAAACAGAAAAAAGCTTGTTTAAATATACTATTTTACATTTGAAAACAAAGTTTCTCGGTGGCCTAGAGGAAACGCGCTTGTGCTGCACTGCAGGAAGTCTCTGGTTCGAATCTCAGCTTCGTTAAGTACAAAAAATTAAATTTTTAAATTGTAAATTTTAAGTGTCTATAAAATAAATATAATATAAAAATTCTTCATCTTTTTTAATAAAGCCTCCATAAGTCAAAAAAATGATATTTCATTTTTGAATTAAATCAATTTTTTTGGCTTATATCAAGTACGGTTCCGAACTTAAATCAATCCTTTTTTGGTTTAATTGTGGCTAAAAGTAAGAAATTCGTATTTAAAAAGTTTAACTTGGAGTAAGAAAATTTGTACTTCATTTAAGAACTCACCGTACTTTTGACACCGCTATGGCTTGATTTAAGTAAAGTTTACTTAACTTATTCTTTATGTGTAGGAGACCAAGCAGAAAACACAGGGAAGATGGCAAAAAGCTGACTCTAGATCGAGCCCATTAATAAACAACTTGATTTAATTATAGTAATCATTAAGTTTTAAATTTATTAAAAGTTTTTAACTCCTCGAAGCGGTATTACCTTAATATTTTTATTGCAAGATTCCATTGAATGTTTTACTTTCGCCCAGACTGTTAAATAGATTAGAATATGAAAACAATAAAAAAGCAAAATAAAAGTTTGAAGTTATTGTTTTTATGATCAAACTATCATTGTGAATATAAATTTTAGGGTGTTGCACAAAATATCTGTGGACTTTTGACAAAACCACTTATTTGAAAAAAGTGAATTTTAAAGGAGAGCAAAAAAACTACTTAAACATCGCAAGAAACGTCGTGATTATTATCTAAAATGTTTTAAAACCTTAAATTGTGAAGTAAGTTAGTTGAATTATTTTCCAATATTGAATTTTCGCTTGTACTTGTGATGTTGAAGTAGTTTTTTTGCTCTCCTTTAAAATCCACTTTTTTCAAATAAGTGGTTTTGTCAAAAGTCCACAGATATAGAAACAACCATTTTACACACTCACAGACACGCATACACATTTACTATCAAATCATACATGTTTTTCGAATAGATTTGAAATTTGCTTTGATTTCTTATTTATTTCTTTTTGCTTTGTTAGTTTGTTTTGCTTTCGTTTTATTTTTTGTTGTTTTGATGTAAAAAACTAACTAATGTTATTTATGGCCAAAAAATGTAATAAAAATGCAAAATATTTTGTTGCAATTTACTATTGTTATTGCATATATGGTGCATGGAATTTGTTATTGCAGCGCACACGTACATATTTTCTATGGATAGGCAAACATACACAATTACATATATTTCATGCAGGAAATTTTATAGTAATGCATGCCCTTCAAGCAATTTCTATTCAAAATGACAATTATTCGACACAAAAGGAGGATTAAACTCATCGAATATGATATACATTTTTTATCTAAAAAGTGTCCCTGTTCGGAACAAACCTTCCAATACAATAATACTTAGTTGATATGTCTATTATGTTACTTCTCAAAGGCAATAATTCGAAAAAATTCTAATTTATGTTTTTAAAATATCTACTATGTAACCAAAATTTCTACTTTTGTATCGAAAAAGTATTTTAATATATTAAAGTATTTACATATTAGAAAGTTTTTCAACTTTAAAATTTACAATGAATTTTAACATAAGAAAGTTAAAATATCGAAATTAATTCAATTCGTTTTTGTAAAATGTTTACTATTAACCAGTAGATCAAAAGTAGTGACTTATTAGATACCTTTATCCAAAAATCAACTTTCAATTGCTTAGAGGGTGTACGTATGTGTATTATTACAAGCAATTAAAATTTCAATTAAGAGTACAAAAACTAAATTAATTCTCTCTATTTTATTTAACTACAAAAACAATTTTTTATAATTGTTGGTGTGAATTAAAGCTAAGCAAGTGTTAGAAGCTCAAAGTATGATTACAATAAGGTTAACCAACACATTGTGAAGCATTTTGGGGGGAACACCCTTTTTGTTTATTTTGATTTTTTTCCTGTTTCATAGAGCCGAAAATTTAAAGAAAAAAAAAATTTTAAAATACCAATTAAATTAGCCTTACACACTATGAATATGAAAGTTTACTTCTTTGCCTTTCATAAAACATTATTTGCTGGGTAGGTACTTGTTTTGATGTTAATTTTTGTTTTATTACACAAATATACAAACGTGGTTGTTTTGGGAATTTTGATAAGATAATGATGAGATGTACTGATTTTCGAATAAAAATCTTATTTTAAAATGAAAAACTAATACCAAAGGAAGAACTAAAAAAAAACGCAAAAGCAAGTTTGTATTCAAATTTAAAAATGGGTTTATTGATTTTAATTTTAAGTATTTATAAGTAGGTACCATGAAATAACTCCCAAATGAAATAACTCCCAATGAAAAAATTAAATAACTCCCAATTTTTTTCCATACAAATTGGGAGTTATTTCATAATCAAATAACTCCCAAGTGAAATAACTCCAAATGAAATTTTGTTGGGAGTTATTTCATTTTTTCGAAGAGTTGGGAGTTATTTCATTTTTGTTGGGAGTTATTTCATTTTCTATCATTGGGAGTTATTTCTTTTTTATTGGGAGTTATTTAATTTTTATTGGGAGTTATTTCATTTTACTAAAACAAGTGTATATACCAGAGCATTTAAAAAAAATTTAACAAAATTTAGCCTTGAAAATTTTGTAAACTATAAATTCTTTTGTAGATAAATTTTTTCATTATAGTTTTTTTCGTTAAAGTGGGGTTTTTATACCGTGGGTATATAGCAGGACTTCAGCCGGGCGCAAGGGAAAAAAACTCTAGTGGATTCGTTTGCCGGCTTCGCAGTAGCCTTCGGCCGGGGAATATATTTTAAACTGTAGTGCATCGAAAGTATTTGCAGCTTCATAACTAAAGTGTCATAAAACTCATATTTTATTTGGCGAAGCTTTATATGGAAAGCAGTAGAGCTTAAAGTCCATTGCCCGGCCGAAGGCTACTGCGAAGCCGGTGGATCGAATCCACTAGAGTTTTTTTTTCCTTTTTTTTTATTAAAAAAAATCATTTAACCAAAAAGGTGTTTAAAGTCCACGCGCCTGTCCTAAAGCTGTAACAAAGCCGGCGGTTCGATCCACGAGAGTTAACTTATCCTCCGTCCAGACGGAGGCTGGCAGTCATTTGGTTTGTTTGTTTAGAAAATAATTTTACGTTAGTAACATCTAATTTATGGATACAAAACGTTTTCGCATTATATACATATATTTTAATTTGGAGTTATTTCATTTTCGTTGGGAGTTATTTCATTTTCGTTGGGACTTATTTCATAAAACAATTATTTTTTTTAATATTGGGAGTTATTTCATTTTTTACCATTGGGAGTTTTTTCATTTTTTTCGATTGGGAGTTATTTTATTTTAATTGAGAGTTGTTTCATTTGGGAATTATTTCATTTTTTCCATTTGGAGTTATTTCATTTGGGAGTTACTTCACGGTACCTTTATAAGTATATGTGTTTAAATCTTCCAAAGGAATAACTAGTGATTTAGTAAATTTGGGAGCCAAATAAAGGCATTCAATTTAAATTAAAATTTTATTTGAACAACTCAATCGTTCAATCAAAGCTTCTACTTAATTCAGAAATTATTATTAATACTCATTAGTTTTGATTTTATGTGCTTCTTTCTATCTGCCTGATTTTTATTTAGTTTTGTTTGCATGTTATCCTCATCAGAGTAAAAACATAAATATGTAAAATTCCCAATGTGCGAATATAGAAAACAAGTTTCTTATTATTAACAATCTCTTATAAAAAACCTACCAGTTTTTCTTAAAGTTTTAGTATTAGTTAAAAATACTTAGAAAAAATATTTTGTACTTGGTATTTCGAAATAAGAGATGACAAGTTTCTATCAAAAACTTAAAAGAAAAATAATATAGAGTGATATATTCGGCTGTGCCGAATCTTATATACCCTTCACATAAGTCTTTTTATAAACCGTGTTTGAAGTCGTTATCCATCGTAGTTTTTGAAATAGAAAACTTTACAAAATTTGAACGTTTCTGTGTTGTATAGAAATTGCAGGGGAAATGCCACTTCCCCTGATCCTATCTGAAGTAATTTTTCCCTATAAAAGTTCCTATCTTCAAAGTATTTACTAAGATATATAGGGATATATGCACGGATTGTGTCCAAAAAATTGGTTATTTTGAGTTTTTTCTTAAATCACTGTAAATAGTAAACCAATTTTGCTTATTTCCAATACTCGTACCGATTGTCTCAGAGATATTTCTGATTGTTTGATGTCAAAACTTTTTCTGTGCGACTTTATTTGAGTCCGATGGCGTTTTTCTGTATTTCTTTTACTTGCTTCGTTTGGTTTGTGGTGTGTGGTGAATAGTTTGACAGTGTTAAGCTGAAGTCATTGTTATTAAGAAAAGTAAATTCAGAGATGCAGGATTCTAGTATGTTGATATTTAAACCTTAAAAACATTTCTTAATTTTAAACCAATAAAAAAAGTTTAGTCATATTACATTTATTTGGTTAAATTTGCTACAATTTTCTTAAGTTTTGCCTTAATTTACTTTTGTAAGCTTATATTGATATATTTAGTTATAAAAACAATACTAAAAACAATTTAAAATCCCTTTTGTCTTTTTGGTGTATCTTGCAGCAAATTAAATTTATTTTAAACTAAATATATTTGTTATTTAGCTTTTATCTATACTCTAAACATTCATATATTCTGTGTTCTTAATACACTATCGTTACTATATGGGCAACCACTAACTTTGGAACAAACTAAAACTAAAGTACAGAAGATACATAAATACAATTTAAAACAATAAGAACATTATATGCTACCCCACAATTTTCCTCTACTAAGAACCGGCTTTTGCAAAAAATTGTAATTGATTATTAAAAAAAAAAGACTTGCTGTAGGAGGTAAGGTTTGTGACGCACCGATCTTTAAAAAAAAATTATGTCTTTCCATCCCTAGTGGTTTTATTATTATTTTCGCTCGGTAGCATTATCTTTTTGCAATTTTACTATAAAATAAAATAACTGGCAGTAGGACTTTCATGGGCACTGTGATAAATTTTAAGCAGATAGCAAAAAAATGCAGTTTAATGTGTGACGGCATACAGCCCTAAAAGATAGGGTAATATCCAAATCAGTTTAAGCCCCAAGTCCTCATTTCGAGACAAGAGTTACGTTCAATAACTTTCCTGTAGTTACTAGCAAAATTGCTCCTAAAAATTTTTAAGAGTAATTGAACACTTTAGCAGTCAAAACTTGCAACCAAATGTACTTTGTTATTGTAAACTTATAAAAATTTAAAACTTAAATTTTATTTCAAAGCAGAATGACAGAAAGACTCTTTGAATAATTTCTGATAGTAATATGTTTACTAGTAGAAATTATCAGAAACATTTTTGTTTCTAAACATATTACGCTCTTTTTTGGCTCTCTAGCTGCTAATTTTTTGCGTACGATAACACTTGCTAGTAATAATTATCGAAAATTAGTGATAAATTTCTGTAAATGAACACACCTAATATAATACACAGACTATTTCAAATGGGGGGCGGAACATTCTTTAATTTATAACAATAATTGATGGCAAAGGTTCTTAATATATGAACAAATTTATTGAAATACAGTTATACTCGAGGCAGCCTCAAATATTGTAAAAAAATTGACATTTAAATTCAGAACAAAAATTGCCAATATAAAAACTTTAAGAAATGCAGAATTGTATGTATTTAGATTCAGCTTTACTTGATGTAAATTCCGAGATCGATTTTAATAGACCATATTTTATCAAATTATCTTAAAACGTGTGTCCTGTACTTTCTTCGTGGAAATACACGGACACGCTGTCGTTCGTATATTTTCATCGACTCAACTAATTTTTGTGAGCCGTTCGGTAAAAATGAAAGTGAGTCCTTTAGGCCTTACCATCCTTTGCAGTAACGCCTATTACCGCTATCACTTACTAAAATATGTTATGTAATACAAACACGTACAAGTTAATAATTTTTTAGGATATATTTAATCCAGTCTTCCTTTATTTAATTTACACAAAAGCCTAATTACAGCCCATTTTTCTTTAGCCAACAATCCTGTATATAAGGTAGACTTATTGTTGCATTATACATATCGCATACTTAAACAAAAAAAGTCACAACTTAAAATCACAATTTTCATGCTTTTAAATGCATGGAAATTTTTAAATAACCAAACAATAATTAAAATATTTTTATGGTGCTCTATTTGGAAACAGACTTAAGAAAAAAAGAAATGATTCTAAGGAATTTCAAGTTGTCAGGGTTTTTGGCTTTGTGTGCGATAAGTACTCTGCAAGCCGCATGGATAATAAAACATGTGTTGTTTATTATTTTCTGCATCCCAGACATAAAAGCAACTTAAATTCCAACAAGGATATGCAAAGAATGGCACGTTTTATTAAATTTGTTATCTTGCTTTTTGTTTTGCCTGGCATTTTTATCCTGAATTTTCACCAAAAATTTGAACAAAAAGAAAAAGGCGATTGAAGCAGAAAACTGATATAAAAATGTAAAAGCCCCTTCTTGACCACATTACTTGAAAATTTTAATGCAGTACATAGATTATAAGATTTTATTTAATTTGTTAAATATTTAAAAACATTAAAACACAAATTTAAATAAAAAAATAAGCCAGTTGGATTTGTTACATGTAATACATAAGACTAACATGTATGTACATGCAGACAGGCATAGGATATCCTTTAAAACATTACTAGCATAGACAGGCCATGCAGAAGAGTTAAAAATATTGGAAGAAAGGATACAGAGTACATAGTATGTTACGGAGCTACTGTCTTTTTTTAGAAAAATAGTATACACAGTTAAACTTATTTACAATATTATAAGGTTTTCTTATATTTTGTTCAGGCTTTTTACCCAATTTTATTAAATTTATTAAGTTTGTTATTGGAATAAGTATGTGTATATGCATTTCATTGCTACTTACACAAAATCATCAGTGAAATTTTTACGAAATTCTTGAAAATATTTTCGACTATTATTTGTTTATATTTTAAATCCCAGTTAACTTATTGAGACTTACAAAAACCAAAAAGAAATACAAAAAATTACTTTAAAACCCCAACAAACCGTTTTCATTCATTTCTTTGTTTTTTAAATAGAAAATAATTTATTTTCTACAAAAACGTTTTTTATTTAAGTACGTGTGTCTGTATGTGTCATTATGGTTTATCAGTCTTTTTAAAAGTCTACAAAAAATAAAACTAAACAAAAGTATGTCAAAGTTTATATCCTGGTGTGTGTGTGTGTACGACTGAATTACTTATGTGGTTTTAAATAATAAAAGACGTGTTGCATAACATACATAGATCAAGTGTATAAAACACCCAAAAGGCAAACGATGTCAGATGCTTTACATCTGTTTTAAGCGTTTCCATGCACGTCATACCCACTCATATATACTAATGGTTAAAGTTAAATGCATATGTTTGTGTGAACAGACAACCTATTTTGTTTAAGACATAAAAATATTTTTATCTAAAAGTTAGAGCATTAGAACAAAGAACGAAGTTTTCTAAAGAATCTCTATTACAATTGAAAAGTTAACAGCAAAAAGCACAATATTAAATGAATATGGAGGAGTTGGAGGGCCAGAAAATTCCCTACCCAAAAAGGAAACTACAAACATTGCAATCTATTATGTATTTTTTTGACTTCTTTGATATGTTTGTCGAAAATGTTTTTTGTCCTCGACAAACTTATTAGTTATTTAAATTTTGCTTTAATATGTGTGTTTAATTTTGTACACATTTTCGTGTGGTGTTAGAGCAATGAAGCATTTGTTATATGTAAAAGTTTATGATTGTAAATACGAAACAAGCATAAATATATTTATAGTTTAAATTTAATCTTTTATTGTTTTTTAAGATATTTCTGAGCTTCAGGGAATTAAACAAAAGTCTGATAAGGACCAAGTTGAGATATTAAAACTATTAAATTTTTTGATCTTAAAATTTTTAATTTAGAAAATTTATGTTTTGTATTTAAAAACTAAACACTTAAAATAGGAAGTTTCTTCCTAATTTGATTTAATCACTAAAAACATAATTTGTTTTTACACTTCGATTAAGCTTGCAAGGTTTATTATTAAATGAATTACATAAACAGTACCCGTTTAATGAGAAGTACAGGGTGCCTGGGGGCAGATTTATATTTTGAAACTTAAATAAAAACGTTTTAATTGGCGCAAAGCTTCATTTAGAGCATTGAGTGATAAAACTAAAATACAGATATTATTTTTTAAAGAGTATGTTAACCAGATGTTTTCCGTGGATTTGAACATATTGTTTAAAACGGAGCCTTGTGTTCTGCGTCATACGCTGCAGTCTCAATAAATATTTTCTTTTAAAGCCGCAAGATTTCTCATTATAAACCTTGTCTATGGGGTAGCTCTATAAGAAATCCGTGGGAGTTATATCGGGAGATCCCGGTGGCCATTAAATGTAACCAAGGCGACTTATCAGTTTTTAGGGGGAAATTTTCCCGAAGCCTTCAAAGTTTTAGCTGTTGAAACCACTTGCATGAAGAGTACGACCGATTAGCCCTTAGGTGTGGCAAAAAGAATTCTTTTATCAAGCATAGAAAATTTTCACTATTGACATTCGTCACCTGGCCTCAAGAATTTTCAAAAAAAAAAAAATTGTCCAAATATCTCATGCGTGGATAAAGCATACCAAATAGTTACTCTAATGTAAATGCAATGGTTTTTGATGCGTCAATTGAAGGTTGCGGGTTCTTGGAAACCAGTGACGGTAAATTTGCTGGCACATAAGACCGTTAAAGGGAAAACGATTCTGCTCGCTCTAAAAAGGTGGGGCTTACAGTGCGACAACGTTCCTCCATCGTTTTCAAAATGCTTGCGCAAAAAAAATTATTTTATTTCAGTTCTTGGACGGTTTTTATTTTAAAAGGATTGAACTTCAGGAATTTTTTTCAAATTTCATAAATGATTGATCCTGGAAGTCCCAGTGTGGCTGCTTTTTTCCGTATTAATGGTCGCAGATTTTCACGTAAACAGCCTTTAACTAGTTCAATGTTTTTGATAGTCCTTGAAGGTCGACCACCAGACTATTAAAATCACTTTTAAATCTACAAACCCAAATTACAAAAAGGAGATACCCATTCATCGAACTGCTTCCTTATACATCAACTGTTAATTTTTTTACTTCATCAAAAGAAAATTTCAGTTTGGAGTCCTGCTAATTCTGAACGAAACGCAGGCTCCTGTTTGTAAGAATATTGTAATTTTTTTCGCTTCCTCTTGATTGCTCAAAAATCTAGTATAATTTGGTAGTTAAGTGCGACGCGAAGGTGCAGATCACCTTTTTCTATTTTGAGCAGTTTTATCAGTATCCAGTATTTAATTCTTCTAAAGCCTTCTTTCGCATGTTTCCAGCAGTATAAAAGGTGTCCAAACACAAACGCAAACTTTGAATTAAATAAGACAATATAAATCTAAATTCTTAAACTATAAAACACTTAGGAAAGGATAACTTATGAAACAGAATATCGGACAAGACTATTTTGCTTAGATTCGATTGGGCTTAATTAATATAATTTGTTGACATAAACCTGTGATTTTAAAATACTTCACAAAAATAAATTTTGCATCTTCAACGAATCCAATATCCCCACATTTGTTAATTGCCATCCAACGTTAGAGGCCATCAATATGTCTATAAAGCTTTATTAAAATCGGTGCAGTACAAGGACTTGGACTCAAATTGTAATCGTTGCAGTAGAACAACTTATATTTAGGTTTATGTCATTGTAGGCATGACACTGCTTCCTTTAGAATGTTACCTTAAAGGCATTTCATTATGGACAGAGCTTATGCTCTAAATTTTGGGTAAAATCGGTTTAGGTTTACTGGTGATCGCTTGACAAATAAACATAAAAACAAATATTTGTACGAAAAAAACATGATTTCCGATTTCTTAACATTTCCATTTCCAAAATTAAACATTACATATATTATGAAATCTCATACATATGTCTTTACTATATATGTACATACATACGTAAAAACCCAAAAATATTAAAATTTAAAAGTATTTATTTTCATAACGCTGCTGCAGTGATTAAACTTATTCATAACGTAACACAAAACTATTTACAAAAAAAAGAAGCCATAAATTTTCATTTATCTCTTATCCTTTCAATCCTTTTACACTGGAAAATATATACGAACATTAAAGAGATTGTGTGTTTGTGTCTAAGCGAATTTCATTTAAAATATTATAAAATATCATTCATCACATTTTAAAACCTTTATTCTTTTCATAACTTTAAGGCAGAGATTTATAAGTATTTCTGAATTATAACAATATCTTTTGCCTTTTTTTTAAATTTTTAAGATTTTTGTTACTGCGGAAAGAAAGCAATAAAGGATAAAGAATGCAATCAGCCACAAAATAAATAAAACGGAAGTCTTTTTAAATTTAAATAATTTCTTTTTGGTCTGTAGGTCTTTTTTTTTAGTTTTGGGTTAAAGGAAAATAATATAAAACTAAAACGCAAGACTTTCATTTATACAATCAACATCAATTTATATGGAAGAAAGGATAGAAAAATAAAGGCTAACCCTAAATGTTTATTTAAATTAAGGTTGAGGTAAGTGGGAGTGAAAGCATAAATCTTCTAGGGACATACGGAAAAAATAATATAAATTTTATTAAAATTAGCTTAAGGTAAAACGTTAACCATTCGCAGAAAATATTTGTTTCAATTGGCGTATATATTTTCAAATGTTTGCTTTACAGAAACGTGGCATTAATTACATATTTTATATTTCTAACTTAAAAGCGAAAATAGTAGGTTGTGTAACTGATTGCCTAAATAAAGGTTGGTTTCTTAGGGGGTTAAAGTAAAAGTATGTTAAGTTTCATTACTTCCAATTAAAGCAGAAATTTTTTTTGTTTTAATAAATTTATGTGATAGGATTCAGGGAAACCTTTTTAATTTATCCTTATTTATGTATGTAATTGGGGTTCGTAAGAAAACGGTTCAAACAAAGCAACAACCCACAAAAAGCAAATATTTTTAAAGCACAAGCAAAGCTTAAAAATCTTAAAGATAAGTAATATTTATTCATAAGAAAACTAATTTTTAATTTATGCTTAGTAAAAGTCAAGTATTTCGGTATATATTTTAGAATTTTAAAAGTCTTAAACAGCCCCTAAATTTGTATTTAAATTGTGACTTTTAATTTAAGCACATTTTAAGCCAAAAAAAACAAAAAAAAAAATACGGATAAGTTTTTTATTGGGCATATTTACTTAAACATTTTAGATTGAAAATTATGTTAAGGATTTTTTCTTATTGGTTGAATGTAGATTAAAACCCCAAGTCAAGCGCCAAACTACCAAAAATGTTATAAGAAGAGTGCCTATTAAAAATAAGCATGATCAATTACTGCGTACCGAAATACTTGAAAATAACCGAGATATACCAGCTCTTTCCCGACAAAATCCATACATATCTTGTAACATATCTTACTAGCTATAGTCGCTTATAATACAAATTTCTATGGAAGTTTGAGAGAAGAAAACTGATTTGTGAAATATGATGTTTAGGGTAAGAGCAAGTGTAGTGATCAGTTTTTTGCAAATGCCATAATTTTATGAAATTTTCGCCACATTTCGTAAATTGTAGTAGCTATTGACTTAAAATGTGGCACAAAATATATTAATTTATTTTTTTATATTTATAGGGTTTATTTTAGGTAAAGTTGGTCTATATTAGTTTCATTGGTTTTTAAACCAAATCAGAAGTAGACCTAAACCTATTTCTTGAAGAGCCTCATGAATATTTTTATTTTATAATTTTAATAAACTTATTAAGATTTATTTTAAACGAAAAAATCGTTATCGCTGGGGCTGCCATCCGTCCTCTTTTCTTTGGATACAGGCGCTCTAACTCATTCTTTTTTTAAAAGCAAATTTTTAAATTTCTTAATTGCATTTAATTGCATGAAACTTTTTGGATTCAAATATCTTTGCTTAAGTAAGTTGAAAATTGGGATTTAGAGAGCCTCAAACCTCTGTAGTATTCTTTCGTTTTCAGGATTTTTTACTTTGTTAAATATTATTGTGGTATCCTCGCAAAATTTTATGTGAACAATGCGAAGACTTTAAGCCCCATTAATAAGAATTATTGCATAAATATTTTTACCACATAATGTTAAATTTATTGCAAGACCCAAAACACTTGATTGACAGCTACACGCCTGTCTATGAATGTCCTTTTTTTCGAATTGTCAGAGTCCCAGCGTTAAGAATGTTGGTTTTCGTAAACATATTTTTTAAGATGATCTTAAACAGGTAAGAAGTTGTGATGTTAATTTTTATCGGCTGACAGATCCTTTATTGCAAAATTAGGGATCTAAGACTATTATTTTTGGAAATTACAACACCAGCACAAACGCATAATGTCTCTACCATGAATGTGGTGTGAGTATAAATATGGTAAAAACAAAATCTAACAACTTGCCTAAAAATATGAAAAAATGCCTTTAATTTAGTTTTTTTTAACAAAACCTATATTCTTTAAAACAAAAAACAAGAAAGATTAAATTTTATTTTATGACGGCTTTAAAATTTATTTTTTTAATAAAAAAAAATCCACCTATTTTACAATATAGAAATGGCAACCCAAGGTAGCTTCAACTATGAACTGGCGTTTTTGGTTATTACACAAATGTTTTTAGAGCCAAAAAATAAAACTCTAAGACTTAACTGACATTACACCTTTTGGCAAAAAATCATTTGCCGAGTCAATTTATTTATGTCCGTGTACCCGCATATCTGTCCGTCTAGCTGTGTGCCCATTTAAAGCGTTCTTAGTTGTATGGAAAAGTTTTAAAGTGTCAAATTCAATAAGTTTTAATGGACCTGAAAATGACAAAGTGTATTATACAAATGAAAAAAAAAACAAATATTTTATTGCATTTTTTGATTTGCTTAAAAGACCAAAACTCTAATAAGTAACTGAAGGCATTTTTGGTTTTTGGATTTTGCCTAAGTCTGTAGATATAACATCAGATGGGTTTTTTTTATGATTGAAATTTTTTAACAACCTGAGTCGACAACTTGTTTTCTTTTGGTTTTTGAAAAATAAAATCAGAAATGTATAAGACTAGATGTTTTAGCCATCACCACCGCCACAACTTGCTTAATGAAATTTTAAAAAATCTGTAACAAGAGCTGCAACGTTAGTGCTGGAGAGCAAATTAAAAACAAAAAGTTTTTAAATATTTTAAATATTTTAATTCATTAAGAGTTTTAAATAAAAAAGTTTGGAACTTAGTTACTTAAAATTGACAAGTTGAATTCAGCAAAATTGCATAAATGAAAAAAGATTCATCGTTTTTGCTAAAACCCGTAAGATATATTTATATATATTTAAAAAAAAAAAAAAAGTTTTTTAAAGTTTGTAAAGGACTAAAATAATGCAACTTACCTCATACCTACCCTTGACCGCTTTTAAGCATAAAAAATGTTTTTTTAATAGAAAAATATGGTCGCGTTTATAGTCGAGTGTGAGTTTTACAAAGCAAACTTTTAATAATGAATATGAAACCTTCACAGGAAAAATAAAAATATAAGAAAATGTACAGCATAAAGGTATCGTTAAACAGTTTATTTAAGTGGACGTTATAATTTTCAGTTTTATGTTTTTTAGTCCCATTGCAAGTACACAGAAAAAATGATTTGCAGAAATGTGCTCTTCCAAATTGTGATTACCAGAATCTTTCCAATGATTATGAATGATATTTTTAGTGTCTTTTTTTTAGTTGTAACTGCAAAATTGATGTTTAATATAAGGAAGTAAATATATAAGCTTTCTATATGAGATCTAAATTTAATTGCAAAGCCAAACATTTAAAATAGAATAGAATTCTGCTGACACTATTTACTAAATGCTTTTTTTTTGTATAAAAAAGAAATCATGTTGAATAAATTTTTTGATTGCAATAGGCTTTGGAACTTCTAATATATAACTGTAAATTTACCATTCAAAAATTATATGGCCACAACTATTACCTTTTAGAAGAATTGTTTTTGTTAACATTATCAAACGTTTTCTTTCTGTGTAGTTCATAATTAATGCCACAAACCAAGGCCTTTTCACTTTGGTTTCGTAAACATTGCTATAGCTACCATATCCTATACTTGCATTGTTATGACACTAGGAGACTTTATTTAAATAAAAGAGCTTTTTCTTAAGCAACAAACGACAACAAAAAAAAAATAAAAAAGTATGACAGCCCGTAATTACATTATAAATACTTTGGTATTTATGTGCCGGACTTAAAGTTCATTGTGTTTCTTAGTTAAGGTACCTTACTTCAACGACTAAATACATATTGTAACTTTCATTATTACTCTTTCTTGTTTTTTCTTGTCCTTTTTGCAAGGTTTTATTTAGACAACATAATTGGTCTCTGGGGTGGTTTTATAATTTCGTATTTTTGGACGTAAACACTGTCGGACATACTGACATTTTGATGAAGAAACAGCTAGGGTAGGCTATTTAAAATGAATTTTATATATGGCAATAAATTATTGTAAAAAAAAGTAACTAAATATTTGTTAAGTAAACAATATACATCCATATAAAGTAGCAACAATAACAATAATAATAAAAATAAAAGCAAGTAAATTGTTAAACATTTTTAGGAACCATAAAAGGAAAATTTATGAGGTAGAAGTAATGCCAAAATAATATATTCATGAACAAGCAAAATTGAATAAATAAAACAATTTATAATTTGAAAATAATTTGGCTGTAAAATCACAAGTTTTATAGCTGCAAAAATAAACGTGTAATTATGGCGATTTTAATGGGCGACTTTAAATAATATTTAAATGATTTTTATACTCTGGCAGAAACATATTTATTATTTTTCCATTATATTACCTGCTACGTTGTAATCAAGGCTTTAAATATTAAGTAAAAGCCAAGCAATAAGTAAACGTAAAAGGGTAATTTGATTCGGAATCCGTAGTTTTTAAGTTTGCTAATTTTCCACTTCAATCTGGGTTAATAGTCTTAAACTTAATATTTTAAGAACTATAATCTAAAAAAATTCAGAAAATATATTAGAAATGTGAGAATTTACTTTTGGTCCTCATATTTTACTTTTGGCCCTAGTAGGACCTTTATTTCACATCTCTGACCTTAAAAAATGCAAAAAGTAGCACAAAAGATAAAAAAAAAGAAAAATTTTGATTTATAACCTTAATCTGGGTTAATAGTCCTTTTTTACATCTAGACATATCGATTGCTTAATGTTAAAAGGTTGTTAAAAACGTAGTTAACAAAAAAATCAAATCTTAATTTCATCTTATTTTTTTCTGTTGCCATAAAATATTTGGAAAAAAGTTAATTAAACTAAACAAAATACAAATTAAGCGAAATTTACTCTAATTTCAGTATTATTCAGCTTACTTCTTGTGTTTTAAATTTATAACTTAACTTTAACATTTGTGTACTAAAAAAATATAAGAAAGTTATAACTTACTCAGTTGCATTTTATAATGTGTAAGAAAAAACATAAATATAACTAACTCAATTTTATGAAGATCTTCTTTAAGAGAAATTAAATATTTTTGAACAAATTCCTCTAAAGGAATGGAATATTATTGTATTGTTTTCAAAAAAAAATTGTTACGATAACCAAATACTACAAAGGATTATCCTGTAAAAAAGTTTTGTATATGATTAAGATATATTTATAAATATAGAATTTCCGTTCTACTTTAAAAAGCTGTACTACTTTTAATTGGGGCATAGTTAAACATATTTATTTTGGCTGCTAAGCTTGTATCCAGCCAACCGGAAAGATGAATGGACATCGCAAGAATGATGTACAAGATCATTTTCGTTAGAGCAATATTTTTTTTATAAGCCCTTCTTGTTTGTTGACTTCTTCAATCTGTTTAAATACTCTTTAGCTACATATTTCTAGACTGATAATCTTAAAAAATCCAAAAATACCAAAAAATGTGAAAAAGAGAAATATTTTCCTCAATTTGGGGCCATATTCCTTAATATCATACTTCTAGCTCATATTCTCACAAACTGTAAAAAGTACCAAACATGTAAAAAAATTTATTTTTGGTCACGTAATTTATTTCCGGCCTTAGTCGAGTTGCGTAGCCCTTTTTTTTATTCAATACTTAAAACCTTTCCAAACCAAAAAACAATACCAAAAGAGCAACACAAAATAATATTGACCCCTAAGTAACACAAGTTTTTAAAAAATTAATTGTTCACAAAAATACCAGTCTAATACAATTTAAAGCTTGTTTCTATCTAAGATAAATGCCAAGAGCAAGCCTTATATTATTAGTCAAATCTACAATTTTTTATAATTTATCTTTTATTATTAAGGAAGGATAGAAGCATTGTAATTATCAACAAGTAATATACCTAAATTATAGCTTTAAGTATTCTTAATTTAATATCTGTAGATTTACTTGATCAAAGAAACATAAGTCGCAGTATATTTTACTGGCTTTTTTGTATATTAAGGGGTTCAAAAGAACACGAGTAAGACCTTCGACAAACAAGAAACTCTTTTCGTTGATTCAGAAGTTACAAAATTTAATTCTGGCGTAAAAATTTAGTATTTGATTATTTTTCTCTTACTGCTTGATTCTGATAATTTGGTTACAATAAAACTGTAATAAAGTTTTTGCTTCTCTTTATTTATTTTTGTAACTATATTCTGGCTGCTAGATATTAAAATTAAGTGCAGCAAATGTGGTGAAACTAAGTAACAATCAATTAAATAAAATATTTTGAAATAAAAACAGAATTTTTTCACGACAAGAATTTAAATATTTTAAAATTCTTATGTTTTGGCAAAAAAACGCTTTCCTCAACATTTAAAGTCATAAATAGAGCAGTTTAAAAAACCAAGCTACAATTATTGCAAACACTTCTCGTTCCAGTACTTCTCGGTTTTAGGTAACCATATATTAATTTTTTTTTTTAAATTTTGGGCTAATATTTGGCATTTTCAATTTTTGTACTTTTGCTGAAAGAAAGGAAGCAGTAAAATAGGTTGCTAAAGTGCGGAGAGGATTTTTTATTTGTTATTTTTTTTTTTTTTTTTTGCAAAAAGCCTGGCGGAGAAGATGGCAAAAAATACAACCAGAGCTTAATTGTGTCGACCACATTTTGTCCAAACAGTAAGGGAGCGCTTTTCATGTATGAAATTTATTGGAAAATAATATGTGTTGCCTTCTTTTTAGTAGGTAATATGTTTTTTACCAATTTTAACAACAAACTATTGATAGAATATGAGTTTCAAAATATCTTTACTTTTGATTCAAATTGCAACCAAGGTTAATTTTGATATGTACTTGAAATTGAGGATGAAGCTGTTAGAGTCCAAAACTTAAAAAAAAAATTATTATTTAGAGGTTGTGCCAGGGTAAAAAGAGAACAATTTATATAATCAAGGTCTGTTTTGAAAATTAGTAACATTTTTTTTGGAAAAGACTTACCTGCTGTGACGAAAGGGATTGCTAATAAAAAAGAAAAATAAAGACAACAAAAATATTAAGTATTTTGCAGTAAAAATTTATATTAAATTAATTTGTTTGCAATAATAAAACGCAAATAAAATTTATTTTCTTGTGGTTAAACAAATACCGCAGCGTATAAGTAATATATTAATATTCATTGCTTATCCGTTACACGTTGTATTTATTTGCATGCCGGTAGATATAATAATATGATTCTTTAAAAATTGTAAATAAGGGATTTTTTTTTTTAAATTGTTTCTATTAAAAATCTGAAAAGTAAGTCTACCCCCATTGTTTTCTAAAACAAAACACCTATAAACCAAATGTCTTGAAAAGTTTTTTTTTTATTTTCTGAACGAGTTTTTTAAGGTTTAAATAACCAAGATTCTAAGGTTATAAGAGGCATTTGTAATTGCAAGTGTAACTGCACTTTTTAACTTGAAAAAAAAAAATATTCTGTATAATGGTAACGATTAATTTGTTAAGCACAGATGAACCCTTTGTTTTTGTACAAATAAATATCTTTAGATATAGAAAAATTAACAGGTCCTTGTTTACTGTTTATTAAAAAATCTATTATATTCATTTATTACCAAATATGTTACAGTGCTTCTTAAACACTTTATAATAATTTTTAAATATCTAACAATATCCTCTATACACCCTACGCCACTGAAATAGTACACTACTTATGCGAAACAGCAGTTGCTATTAACACAAAGAGTACTTATTTCAAAGCAGTACATTCTTTACTTGTTTTTTTTTTGGCTCTGAAGAAAAATTTGTGGATTGGAAATTAATTGCTATAATTTCTTTCTTCTATACATGGTGTTGTTAAATAAATGTTAAATTGTGTTTATGACAATGTTAGGAAATGGGTTTAAAATTTATAAATTTTTTATAAAAAATATTTTGCCATTATCATCACTACCTCCACTTTATGGATATAAACTGCTATTTTGCTTAATCCGTGTGTGTGAAACACATAAATATTGTTTTTTCAACTAGCAGTAATCTATATGACACAGTTTTATAATAAAGAAGAAAAAAAAAATTTATAATAAATATATTAAATCATTTCATGGTTTATTGTTGTTTTTTTTGGTTTTATTCATGAGCAATATTTTAAAAACCTTTTGTTTTAATAAATTCAAATAAAAAAAACTGATAAAAGATTTGCATATAAACACATAATGTCCATGGATCGTTATTACAGGTATTTGTATTACACCAATTTAAGTCATGCAAACGTAAGTGAAAGTTATTACAAAAAATTGTTTCTGAATAATTTCTTAACAAGATTCTTTTCAAAATCAAGAATAATTTTAACTAATTTACGGAAAAAGTTTAAAAATTTTTAATAAAAATTGTTTAAAGACATTAAAAGTCATTAAATTTCTTCCATGAAATTTTTCTTTGTAGAAAAAAGGGGTAAAGGAGAGCCTATTTTCTACACCCTTTGCTTAGAAATGCCAAATTTCATGGAAGTAATTTTATGAAAAATTTCGTTATTGCAAAACACCTTGTGAAAAATCCAAATACTTTTTGCAAAAAAAATCTTTCATCATAAAAAATGTATGATGACTAGTAAATAAATACTTGTTGTTTTTTGTTAAAATTTATTTATTAACATTCTTTTTGTTATAATTAATAGTTTTATATTTACTCATTTTTATTAATCAAACATATTAATACATACTAAACCATAACATCACATAATAATAACCCGGTAATAAAAGTTTGTTTATAAGTAAATAAGTTTTAAAATTTATAAACCCCTTTAAAAAGCATTACATATACACTCGATTTTAAAGCAAGTATATTATTCAAATATACACAGTTTTTCCAATTTAAGCTTATAACCAGCAGAGAAAAATAATTTTAAAATACACTAATACACTCCTTTTTGTAATAAAAACAGTGGACTTTAAAGTACAACAAATGCTTTGACAGTTTAAGTAACCACATTGCAAATCGCCTTTTGTTAATTTTTTTTTTTCGTTCTTCATAGGAGATGGATTTTGTTATTTTACCATAACAAATTTGTAATATTAACAGAAAGAGAAAAAAACCGAACAAAATACTAAAAACAAAAACCTTCCGTGTTGTCAGTAATTACCACTTTAAACTAACTTTTAACAGGTATTCCAGCCTTTTAAACAAAATTAATATTTTTCCTACATCAATGTAGCGCTTTCAGTATTTATTCAATAAGACTTTTTATAAACGGTTGGGTAGTTTTTTACAAATAAAAACTATAATCACAAAACATCAACGCAGTAAAAAACAAGTAAATTTATTTATATAATAAATAATAAAAAAGGTTATTTTTTGT
Source organism: Melanophora roralis (assembly GCA_963583895.1). Classification (NCBI taxonomy): domain Eukaryota; kingdom Metazoa; phylum Arthropoda; class Insecta; order Diptera; family Rhinophoridae; genus Melanophora; species Melanophora roralis. Next base: position 27,363,450 of record OY757187.1, on the reverse strand, counting down.
TTTTGTTTATATTGTTTGCCTTTTAACGACATTTATAAGTCCGATAATTATTGAAAATATACAAATTAATTTGTACACAAATTTTCGCGTTCTTACGTTGGCGGAATATTTTTTCTATTAGCCGAATGTAGAATCGATTTTCAGGCGCTTTGATATTCAGCGCATCTTCTTAAATTTTTGACAATTTTTGAGATGCCTTTCTTCACTTGATCTTTCAATCGGAGTTTCGCCATTTTTCTTCTGCTAAATCAGTCACCAGGTTTGCATTCAAATGATTTCCCCATTTATTCTAACAACATGATCCAGCCAACATAAGCGCTGGATTTTGATATTTGTTACTATGTCAATGCCGGCAAATAGCTTATATAGCAAACGGCTCAGAGGACACGGAAATTATCGGTCTAGGCAGATTGGTTCAAAAATTTACGGAAATATCAGAATCAGTGGCTTGTAGAGAATTATTTTTATCTGTTGAAAAGTGCATTTAAGCTGTTTACTTTGTCCAAGGTAGCATCTTTTGGCCAATAGCGTTCTTCTTTTATTCTAAGTTTTTTTTCTAATCTAGAAAGATAAAAGGGCAAATATAAAAATCTCAAGAATGCGAAATATAATGTTTTTTCCACAAAATATGTTTATGGTCACAAAATGTTTTATGTAAAGGCTGGCAAATTAACTCGGTACTTTATGATTTTTCATAGATTTTTAGCCCAAAATATACAAAGATAATAAAAATATTTTGAAATTGTTATTTTGTATCACTGCATGATTTTCTAGCACAATCTGGATTGAAAGACTGTAAAAATAATAAAATAATTTATCTAAAGGTTAACAAACAAATTATTTTCATAAAAGCCATATGAGGAAGAAAGTATATATTGTCCTTCCTTATGACTCCCTAACGCAGTCGACTAAAAATAACAGAGATTCTAAAAGAGGACTTTTTCCCATTAGGTTTTCTTTTAGTTATTAGTCTCTTGTTTCATATTTGTCATTATTCGTTATCTCAAAAGATGTGAAGCGCATATTAGACGCGGCCTAGCTCTTATTGCTTTTTTTTAAATTTTATGAATTTATTAACTTGAAGCAAAAAAACTTAAAAATAACAACAAAAAAAATGATTTATCACCCTTTCAGTAATCAAATGATTGTCCTGCATATTAAATCAAAATCATTACTTTTATGATACAACACGTTCGTCAGTTGCTTAAACATTAAAGAACATAATGGCAATCAAGCGTAATATAATAAACCAAAGTAAATATATTTTCATTGATTTTGACCACCTTGAAATAAACAAGTTTCAATAGTATTACCATATACATATCTATATGTGTGTGTACGTATGCAAGCGATTTAGCCTACATAATAACTTAAATAAAGAAGAAGACTTAAGGTGGTAACGTTTTCACTTTCTAAATTCATTAAAAAAAATTAATTGTGAAGCTAACAAAGGTTTTTTTTTTTCATCCTTACATTTTTGCATGAATTTGAAAAAAAAAACTCATTAAATGTATGTTAAGAATGAAATGAGCAACCTTAACATTTTCGAAAACATAAAAAGTTTGTTCGTAACTTATGCTAGATTATGGTAAATTCAGGGCAAATATTTTATTAACCCTTAAAATTACAGGGCTCATAAACTGTAAAATTTTTTTTAAATTAAAATTATCTGCCTTAATTGTTAACACAACAATAAATAGCAATCTCAATTAGCATTTATTAATTAAAATTACTTTTATTTTTGTACGTCCTGCTATTTATTTTAGAAATATTTTTTAAACTTTCTTGTTTATTTTCCATCAGATTCAAACCCCCAACAAAGGAAAACAACAGCAAAATTTGGTTTTACGTTCCCAAAATAACTTAAATTTCTTTTAATCTTTAATGTCCTCATTTTATTCCTACTGTCGGCGTCAAATTACGTTCCTGGTTAAATTTCTCTAAGAAGACAACTGTGTGATAGGACTAACAGATTTTTTTTACCACCATCCATCCTGCTAAGAGAAATAATGAACAAGTGTCATTTAGTCGTAAAAATTGACTAAAATTGCTGCCACATTTGTTACTGGATCAATTTTTTTCGGTTTTTGGTTTTTTTCATGTTTTTTTTTTTTTTTAGAAAAGTTTATGGCAAAATCTGTGTTGTGTCATCATCATCTTCTCTGTAAAACGTGCTCCGTATGTTAAATAGTATCCTCTGTAAATTTGGTTCATTTAATTTTTTTTTTTCGTAAAAAAGTTAAAAAAATTAATTTAATGAAAAAACGTGTTATAAATTACCAATAAAACAAATTAGTGTTTGTAATGGAAAGTACGAGTGTTAGGAAATTTTTTGAAGGGAAGATTTGTTTTATTCAATGGTTTTATTATTTAATAAGAAGGATTTAATTTAGTTTTAGTAAACTTATGGTCTAAATTTTTATATTAAATTTAAAAGCTTATAATTTTTAAATACCCTAACTATTATTTGTTAACCATTGGTTAAAAATAATTTAAAAAAAGTGGAAAAAATTCAAAAATTTTAAAGTTGGCATTAAACGTAAAGTTAATTTTTTTTTGCAATATTATAAATATTATAAATTTTTTTTTATTTTACCAAGTATTTCAGAATTTTTAATAGGTTATTAAAAGATCCAAACTTTTTCAATTTTATTTCTTATAAAAAAAATAAATAAATTAAAGACACATAAAAAATTTAACTCTATTAAATTTTGTAATATAGATCAATATCCACCAATATTACATTCTAGATTTTTAATGCTGATTAATATATATATACATATATAGAGTATATAAAGGAGCAACGTTAACGACTGGCTGATTAAGGCTTGAAATTTGAAACGCGAGCACCTCTTCTCATATCTAGATTAACTGATTTTGAATTTTAAAGAAATTTGAACTCGAAGTGAATACATATTGCCCAAATAAAGAATAGCTTTATTTTGAGAACTTAAGTTTTAATTTAGAAATGGCTAGACTAATATTAAGAATTAAGTCTCTACAAGGCGAAAGTTTAATTAAAAACAAGTAAGAGCGCTATATTCGGCTGTGCCGAATCTTATATACCCTTCGTATTGGTGTTTTAATATACCCAGCCGAGTTATTTTGTACTGAAAATAATAGAATAAAAATACCTTGTGTGAGTTTTGAGCCCATAGAAAACTTCACAAAATGTTAACGTTCGTATGGATAATAGAAATAGATGAGGAACGTTTGAGGTCGACAGTAATAAAAGTTTTTGACATTATTTACAATAAAAGGTTAATAAAAGTTGTTAATTTTTATGGGATGTTCTAGTCCCCCTGCTCCTCTCCAATTTTTTTCTAAAATGTATGAATTATTAGATTACTACTTTTTTTGGAATATTCGAAGTCGATAGTTGTTATAGTTTCCGAGATATAGCGTATCGAAAATTTCAAAAAAATTGTGAATTTGTATGGGAGCTACCCCTTGCTCACCAGCCACCCAAAAAATTTTTACTTCAAAGCGTAGATTCTGTTGCCCAATTACTTTTTGTGGAATATTTGATTTCGATATCTCTTACAGTTTCCGAGATATAGCGTATCGAAAATTTAAAAAAAATTGTTAATTTGTATGGAAGCTACCCCATATTCACCGCCCACCCAAAAAATTTTTACTTCAAAGCGTAGGTTTTGCCTTCCGATTACTTTTTGTAGAATATTTAATTTCGATATCTCTAACAGTTTCCGAGATATAGCGTATCGAAAATTTAACAAAATTGTGAATTTGTATGGGAGCTACCCCATATTCACAACCCACCAAACAAATTTTTACTTCAAAGCGTAGGTTTTGCTGTTCAATTCCTTTTTGTAGAACATTTTATTCCGATAACTGTTACAGTTGCCGAGATATAGCGTATCGAAAATCTTACCAAAATTGTGAATTTGTATGGGAGCTACCATATATTCACCCGCCACCAAAAAAATTTTTACTTCAAAGCGTAGGTTTTGCTGTTCAATTACTTTTTGTAGAACATTTTATTTCGATATCTGTTACAGTTTTCGAGATATAGCGTATCGAAAATTTTACCAAAATTGTGAATTTGTATGGGAGCTACCCCATATTCACCCCCCACCAAAAAAATTTTTACTTCAAAGCGTAGGTTTTACTGTCCAGTTACTTTTTGTGGAACATTTTAAGTCGATGGCTGTTATAGTTTCCGAGATACAGCGCATAAAATATTTCACCAAATTTGTGCAATTGTAGGAAAACTACCACTTTCCCTGATCCTATCTGAAAAAAATTTTTTCACTATTTAGGTGCCTACTTAAGGAGTATCCGTTCCAAGTTTTGTGGCAATAGTGACTATACTTACTGAGATATATAGGGATATATGCACGGATTTTGTCCTAAAAAAATGGGTTGTTTTGGGTTTTCGCTTATATCTCGGTCAATAGTGAACCGATTTTGCTGATTTTAAATAGCGATTGTAAGCGGGATATTTCTAATCGTTTGATACCATTAACTGGTCTGTATCTTTTTATTTGACTCCGGAAAATTGATTTCAACAGACGGACAGACAGACACACAGACAGACAGACAGACAGACAGACAGACGGACATGGCTATATCAACTTCCCTATCTATAAGGATCCAGAATATATTTACTTTATGGGGTCGTAAATGGATAATAAAGAAATTACAAACGGAATGACAAACTGATATATACCCTTATCACTATGTGAAGGGTATAAAAAAATAGAAAAAAACACCCGTAAAGTAATATATTGTAAACAATACAAAAAAGAAAACCAAAATTAAAAAAGCATTGTACCCAACTTAAAAATTATGCAGACCCATGACTAGAATTTTTTTGATATTTTGGACTTTAAGCGATAAGATAAGGTCTACTTTGTAACTTCTAATCAAACAAAGATAGAAGCACAACTCAACGAGTGTTAAGCCCCAGCAAAATTTGAGCAATGAGCTGTCATTGCTTCATAGGTTACAAGGTAATGAGTTCGCTTCGACAGAAAAGCTACCTTTCAGTAAGGGCGTTAAAGATTCCATTTGTAGGTATATATGCAAAAAAGGATTAGGAAAAAGGCTTAAGGTCATGTTTTTGTTTACAAATTCTTAATTTTTTATTTGTTTTGTTCTGCTAATCATTAATCACTACCCTGCGGGAAATGGGTGCCAATTAGTCGGCTTATTCGTCCTGTTACAGGTACAAAACATGAATTTGACAAAAGTTATTGGTCGTGATCGGTTACAAAAGCACACATCAAGTAACTGGTTTGAAGGTGTTAAAGAGGTTAGGGGGAAAATAGAAGTAATGGTCCCTACACATAAACATACATTGGATTACATATAAACACACACACACGCGTAAGTACGAACAAAGTGGACTGAACAGGATATTAAAGAATTAATGCAAAATTTTCTTACATAGGATTGTCCTGTAACCCGTTCTGAGATGTTAGTTTTCACCCAATTGCCCCCTCCAATGACAACGCAATGTAAAACTGACAGGTTCTCTTCATATAAAGTGCAAGAACTGAACCAGTCTCTACTCTAAAGAATCGTTCACGCCAATAGTCTTGGACCAGTTCACTTCCCTGTAGGGTAGTTATTCGATTGATTTTTGTAATCACATTTGTGTGCAGGGGTCATTATTTTCGGGACAACTCGAACAACAAAAACTAGTTATTCGGCCAAAAGGTAACTAGCGCTTGTCCATCTCCTATATTTCTTAACAACTTACCAGGTAAGCAAAGGTTTTGCTGGGACAAGACCCAAAAAGTTTTATCTTTATTTATTTTGCAAGTGTAAAATGATCACGTACTGAAAAATCGGCTTTTCTTTTTAATAAAAATATTACAACCGCCATATTTTCTACATACAACTAAAAACACTTTAAGCTGCCATGTAAGCAAAAAATTTTAAGTTTTCTTTAAATCAAATTTGTAGGATCACACCCGTCCCAGTCTTTTAGTGGTCATTGTGATAAGAAATCATATTCTTTCAGTGTTTTGTTACTTTAAAGAGGTTAAAAACATATTATTCTAGGAAATCATAGCACTTCTTCAAAGTAAAATTTAGAATTTTTTGAGTTATACGTTAAAATATGAGCAAGATGGTCACAGCCGTCACAATGGAATTGCCCCCCTGCAGAAATTTATTTAGCTTAATAATAAAAATGATTTGTAAAACACTTTTGCACAATTTTTCCGTTAAGTTTCTTTTCGTTATATTAACAAATTCAAACTGAGCGTACCTTCCCAATATTTATATACCAATACCTTTCAAAGCCTTAATATTTACCCACGTATTCTGTTAAAGTGACCGTGATTAACTTTTACTTCATCTTGCTACGGCTTACTGATATTATGCCAGCATTACTTCAAATGCGAAAGTTGGCATTTATCCTCCAAAACATATCTTCACACATATGTATCTTAGTTATACTTTTGTAAAACAGATACTAAAAAAAACTAATAAATATTTTAGGGAAATATAAAACGGAAAACAAAAGACATACTACAATGTGCAGCTGCGTTGCCAACAATTGAATTTTTTAAATAAATATAATTCTTTTGGCACACCTCAGGATGTGAGAAGGAAGTAATGTAGAACAAAAGAATATATTACCCAAAATATATTTAAATAAATTGTGGTGAACGAACTACAGTCAGTAAATTTATTTAAAGGTTTGTAGTTATGTATGTATGGATGCATGTATCAATGTATGTGAGTGTGTATTTTATGGTTGGTTACATAAATGGACCAATTTCTTAAACATAACTGGTTTGGTACCTTTTTATATTTTTAGGTATTGTGGTACTTTTAATATGACATAATTATATGAATATTGTTATAAATAGGATTGCAAAGTACGGTAAAAATTATTTTTTAAAATACAGGGTATCTGGTGAAGATTTATATTTTATAACTTAGATTAAAACATAATAATTAACACAGTTTTTTTAAGGGAATTAACGAGTATGTCATCCAGATGTCTTCCGTCAAGTTGAACACACTATTCGAAATGGAGCCTGGTGTTCTTTGTCACACGCTTAAGTAAAATTAGTTCAACTGAGTTGATTTCTCGACGAATGTTTTTCTCTAAAGCCACAAGAGATTAAGGATTGTCATTATAAACCCTCTCTTTGAGGTAACAACATAAAAAAATCCATGGGATTTATATCGAGCAACCTCGGTGGCCATGGGATGTATCCATAGCGACTAATAGTTTTTAGGTGGAAATTTTCCAGAATCAAATTCATCGAAGCTCTGGCTGTGTGTGTAGTTTCCCGATCCTGCTGAAACCACTCGTGTAAAGAGTACGATGGATAAACTCACAGATTTGGCCAAAAGAACTCCGTAAACATGCGCCGATAATTTTCAGCGTTGACATTGGTCGCCTGGTCCAGTTATCTCGTTCGTATATAATGCACACTAAACAGTTAGCCTGGGGCAAAGCAATGTCCATTGATGTTTCAATTGAGGACTGACGGTTCTTGGAGACCAGTAACGGTAGTTTTGTTTATTGATGTAGCCCTTTAAGTGAAACAGAACGTTTTTGCTTCAAAAAATTTAATTTATAGTGCAAAAACGCTCCAACGCAGTCTCACAAACATTTTAAGTAAATCAAACTCACTTTCCTTTGAACGATTTGAATTTTAATAGGATGGAACTTTAGATGCTTTTTTTAAATTTTCATGAATAACTATTCTTTTAAGGCCCAGGGAGACTGCTCTTTTTTGTATTTAAAGTCGCAGATTTTCACGTAAACTGCTTTCAACCAGTTAAATGTTTACGAGAGTCCTTGAAGATCGACTGGTTGCTGGCCGTAGGATATTCATCGCCGCAATTTCAACTAAAAGATATCTAGGTGTGTATGGATATCTACTCAGTTAATTAATTTAAATTAATTTGAATTAGTTTGAATTAATTTAAATTAATTTTTATTTATCATGGTGGTATGCCTGGCCTACTATAATTCCACATACATATGGTTTTACAATTTTTTGGAAGGTAGAGATATACTTAAGCCAGATATAGCCCAAAATATCTATTCCGTCAAAAAATAGACCGATCACACAATATTTTAAATTTTGTTCATAAAAATGCATAGACACCCAGCCGGACGGACAGATGGGCATGCTTTAATTGACTAACGAAGTGATTTTGATTCGATCGGTTTAATGAAATAAGGTTCCCAGAAAACAATTTTTGCACGATACAAACGTCTGTTCACTTACTTAAAAGGAAAGTAGTGGGCAAAGTGGAATTTACTTTGAAACTGAAATTTGCCAGTAGCCTATTTATAACATAATTATAGTTTGGATTAGCGAAGCATATCGGAATTTCGCTAGTATGTATGTAAAGCCTAATGTCTTCCTGAGTTTTTCAGATTGTGTCTTTTCGTCCATCTGGCTATGTATTTCTTAAGATTAAAGTACAGGTCAAAATTTTAAGTTATTATTTTAAATCGAAATTCGGCAAACAAAGTTTTAAATAAATAAAAAAAAGCTTTTCAAAAATGTTGATGATTTGACTTTGGCTATTTTCTTTTTATTTAAGATAGTCCGTACTTGGTTTAAGAAAATCTCTGTTTTGTATACTTTTGGCACCGATATGCTCTAATTAGGTTTTTTTGTGTGTAGCTCTTGGCTCAGCTTCTGTGCTTTTAGATGCACATGCACATAAATATATTTAACATATAAAGGAAGGTAACCATATTTATTATTCTGTGGGTGATTCTCATAGGTGCTTCACACATACGAACGTCACTCACAGCCTCGCATTACCCACACAAAATTATAGCGTCATGGGTCATGACATATACTAAAGAAGAGATAAAACTATTTTAAAAATGTGAAAGAATTTAAAAAAAGAACAAATGAAATAAATTTACTTGACACTACTTATGGGTCGCATTTGAACTAGATTCTGTTTCTAAGGAATTTACTTTAAAAAAATATAATAAAATGCTAGTTGTTTAAAATTTCCTTTAAAAAAATGCTGATAACTGCAGGATAATAATAGAACTTTATTATGTGTTAGTAAACATTAATGGCTTAAGTTGAAATAAAAACTTTTTCTTATTCTCTTCTTTAACATCTGTTACTCAGTTAAATTTTAGGAATGAAATGCCATTATTAGAAAACCTATACGCATTTATTTTTAAAATCAAATCTTTATGGAAATAGAAAAATATGCGGCTTTAGCTATAAGCTTACGTTAGAATAAAAAAAAATTAACAAGTTTAATCACTGCAGCAACAGAAATGATCTTAAATTAGATATTTTACGAGCCTCCTTGAGGTGCATGTACCTGAGTCCGGTGATTTCATTCGCAAATATGTAGGTGTAAACTATATGTAAGAAAGCCGATATATGTTAAGGTCACTCACAATTGCCTCCATATTTAGGCATATACCGCAATAACATATTATTATTGAATTTTAATTGTACCTTCGATAATGTAAAATTAAATTTTTAATAAATTTTATAAAGCGACATCTAAGCCTCGTTTACTTGTAGCACAGTTTTTTTTATTTCAAAGTTACACTACAGGGTCCAGCGGACACCAAAGTATACTATTTTTTTTGTTATAATTTTTGACTAAATAAAAGAGAATGAATCTTATATTGACAAATATTTTATGTAATGTCGGCAATTATGTATTAAATAAAATATCAAATAAATGTCCGCCTTTGTTATCCTCACAAATGCGAGCCGTTTTGAGCACATTTTTCATTACATTCCCACACATTTCACGCGGTATTTCATTATAAATATTTTGCTTGAGTTGCTCCATCATTTTTGGTTTTTTGCATAACCCTTGCTTTTTAGCTATTCCCACAAAAATAAATACGGAGCAGTCAAAGCAGGTGACCGTGGAGGCCAATCGACATCCGCATTTCTTGAAATAACTTGTTGCGGAAAGGGGTCTCGCATAAATATCATTGTAATCCTGGCTGTGTACCATTTGGCACCTTTTTGTTGATACCACATGCTAACGAAGCCCAAAGCATGCAGTTTTGGCTTTTAAAAGTTTCCAATAATATCACGATATTGCTCCCCATTGACAGCTACCGTTTCGCCGTTATCATTTTCAAAAAAGGTACAATAATTCCTCCAGACCAAATCGCACACCAGACTGGCACTTCTAATGAATGCAAAATGACTGATGAGTAATTTGAGGATTTTCCATTGTCAAGCACCGAATATTGTGTTAATTCACATATCCATTCAAATTAAAATATACCTCGTCATTCATTAGGGTTTTTTATGAAAATCAATAACTAATTTTGATAAAATGTTATACCGATTTAAACACGTTGGATTACCTAATATTTTTCCATAAAAAATTTGACACGTCTCTACTTCACGACTGCCAAATAAAAACTTTCAAGACTAATGTTTACCAAAATAGCGGCGAAACAAAGTAGTATACCTTGCCGGCAGACACCCTGCACTAAAGCAGATTACTAAGGTTACATCAAAAACAGTCATAATATTTTTTTTTCTATAAAAAATGGAAATAATTCAGATATCTTTTATCAAGTAAGGACCATAATATTTATGCAAAAAACAAATCTAAATATCTACACATGAAAATATTCTTTTTTGTTTGGTTTTTAATTTGGCTTAAGTTCATGTAATGTATTTTAATTAGAGCAAACATTTGTATTAAAAACAGTTCAACAATAAATAAAAAATAGAATATTCTTTTTTTTAATTTTATTGACAGAAAAAATCTTTTGTTTTAAATTTCTATAAAAATTTATGTCATTAATGATAATTGTTAGTTTCAACATTTTTATAATAGTTAGCTTATACTTTATACTTTATTTTGTAAAAAAAAATTTAAAATTTTTAACACACCTGACTTTCAAAAACTTTTTTACCACAAAGTGTGCCAGACTTGTGGCTTAGATGTTGGCTTATTTAACCTACGTTTTTTCTTTGAAAATTCGAAAAAAAATATTATTTTCACTCAATTGTAAAAAGTGCATACTTGCAGCTTAAAATAGCTACGAGTGGATGTTGTAGAGCTCTTTTGCTTCAAGCTTAAATATTTCCATATGTAAAAACTGGGGAGCATTTATCTCTGTGTCTAGGTATGTCCAAGCCAACAGTTACAAGAAAATTACAACATTTTGCAATTTTCATTTAGTGGAAATCAACATATTTGCACAATTCCATTGTTTAAATTGAAAACCTGCATTCTTTCACTTGTTTAATCATCATTTTTCTAGTTTTCAATTGCCGCCAGTCACTATTGTCGCTTAAAATCATTGTTAGTGTCATCGTTATTCTAGCTGTTTTGTTGTTGTTGCTGCTAGTGTGCATATTGCTGTTTGAAAAATACAAAACAATTTGAAATGCAGTTTATAACATTTGAATAGTTAACTAAAGCATAATCAATATCCATTAGGAATAGGAGAGATACATACTTATTTCATAAATATAATTCATGCATAAATTGTCTGTTAAAGCATTGTGAAAATAGATAGGAGAAATGCATGCAAATGGGTACCCTGAAAAAAACCCGTGGGCTAGTGCTTTCAAGTCGCCATTATGCTACTGCTTTGTTGATTTTTTGGTGGCATTGTCAATAAAGCGTCTACATTTCTAAAATGCCTTTTACAATAGTACCAAGGTTAGTAGTGGATTGTCAGTGGCACCTTTCTGCTTGGTTAGATATTAATCCGCGTAAATCAGTGGCCAAACTAAGAATGGATTCCAGACACTTTGGTCTTCTGTGCTTCTTATTTAATCCTTAACGTGGAGTTTGAAAGGTTTTTTAAGATTTGTTCTTTCCAACATAGTTTCGGTCAACCGCTAAGCCAGGCACATCTTCTCCAATGTATTGAAAACGTCGCAGGGCCTTGTCTGAAGCCTTGTATAGTACAAGGGTCGGGAATGTTTTTTCTAAACTAAACAGTTGACTTTTTATCAGCTTCGGTAATTTTTTACAATCTTGTTAGCTTTAAGGTTTGGAAAATCAGACACGGTCTCAAACGCTTTTCTTGAATCAGACAATCAAAATGGGCCTTGAAATGATATGCTGCCACTTGGCGCAGATATTTGGACAAGGAACGCCTTAGGCAGTTGTATCTTTCAAGTGAAGAAAATGTTGGCATTTATTTGTGCTTGCAGCTTTTTTTTTTTTCCTGCGTGGACTCACTTGTGCGTTGGGCAAACCGTTAATCGCCTTCGTAGCTTTTTTGCGACAAGGTAATGATCCAAGTCAATGTTAGCTTCACAGATAGTTCGCACATCCTATAGGTAAGCTTAGCAAGTATCGCCCGCCATTTTCATGGAAGAACTTGCAGCACTTGACAGTTAACTTTTCAGACGGTTGTTAAGGACAGCATTGAAGGGGGTTGTCGATCGTGTGGGTATGTATCCACTGAAAGTGCTAAATGACCAAGGTTTGTACTAAGGCTCGCCAAGTTGCAGCCCATTAGGGCCATTGCTAAGTATCGAACCCCCCGCACAATTAAAAGCAAGCAGAAAAAATTGCCTTCGGAACGTCAAGCTTGTATTACTAGTGACAACGTCTGTATTGAGTCAGTACAGTTTTATTATTTATATTTTCTGCAGGTTATTTTACTGCTAGTAAATGTGTTTTTATCACAAACTAGTGTATAAATTCTACATTACACCAGGTGAAATATATATTTAGGACACATAACATTATCTATTAGAACACGAAAAAAATTTATTTTTAAATAAAAAAGTTTTGATACTAATTCAAAACTTTTGTCGATTTAACATTTGTAAACGAATTTGAAAATTAATTTATTTTAATTAAAAATTTAAGGTTGCAATTAAATATTTAATTGTATTTATTTTAGAATTTTAAAATAAAATTTTAGAAAAAAACTTTTACAACTTGTTAATGTCCTAGTATCGACTCGAAAAAAAATGGAAATATTTTTTTCAGTGCATATAATGTCTAACCAAGTGTCAGTCCATTGGTTTGCCTGTTCTCTTTGGATTGCACCACAAAAACCTGTCATCGTGTATTATGTTGTCGTTCTCTTTTTTTTTTTAATTTTTCTGTGACGTTTAAATTTTTATTATTCCATTCGATTTGATGGATTTCTAAGTGTTTAAATGTTTAATCAATAACATATGTCTAACGAAATACACATATCACACACAAAATCAAATACAGTCACAACTCAAAATCATTGTTTTTCGTAAAAATATTCTTTCCTGCTTATAAAATCATAGTTTTAATTAAATTTAATTTTACTCACTCGAAAGCTTGAGCGACTTGAGTGCTTCTTTTATTGAAGTGTTTCTTCTATAAGCTTTACCAATCTGTGGGTTTGCTCTATGGCTCTATATTGACTTATAGAGTCACCCAGCAAAAACTTGGTAGCGATTAGTCATTGCCAAACAACTTACTTTTCAATGACTATTACATACCGTCTGCATTATTTAGAAGTTGTTAGATAATGAGTTATTTCTTATCTCAAATAGAGGCAGATAGTTTCAGTTTGACAATTTCTTTACTTATTCTAGCTCAAGGTTTTGAGCCAGTTTTAACCAAAACATAAAAGAAAAAAAACTTTAAATGCAACAATGAGTAACTGGGGTCCCCAGAAAAAGTTTATTTTAATGCCAATAAAATAATAGCTTTTGTAAGTCCCCCTTTGTAAGCGAGCATGGCAAGTACTTATTTAACTCCCTCTTTGTAAGCGAGCATGGTAAGTACTTGCCTCCAATGTCATCGCCATGTTAAAGTAATGAGTTAAAATGCCAATTAGTAAGAGTTTTTTGGATTTTAACTCATTACAAAGCAATGTTAGTTTTTGCTGGGCAAGTTGTTATAATTCAAGTTCAGGGGGCAAATTACAGCATTCGATTCGAGTCGAAATTTAAAAATTCTTAATAGAATTACTATATTTAAAGCATTGACAACTCGATCGAGTAGACCATTTACATTTTTTGTTTAAAAAACCATCCTAATTTGAATCGCCACAAAAAATCCTTGTCATTTTGCAAACGATTTCTATGTTTCACAGGGCTCTGTGGGTACAACCTTTATCACAACAAAAGGTTGCATTTTGTTTGGATCAGACAGTTAAATATTACCTGATTTAAGTGCCAGCTTATTTTTTCGTTTATCTCCGATAACTCTGTAAAGTAAATTTTTAGGCAACTTTTAATAGAAAAGTCACTAAAGATAACTCTCCTGTGCAAATATCAGTCATATTGTAATTATGAGTAAAATATTTTTTTACTTGTAAAAAAATAGAAAAAAAAGATACTTTTGCAATAAAAGGAAGTTCTTAAGTGCTCAGACATAAAAAATTTCTATAAAAAATATTTAACCTCGAAAGTCCTTTTTTAAAAGGCAATATACTTATAATAAAATACACCCTCATATGCTGCCCAGAATTACAATCTACGAGTACATACGTTAATATTTATGTTCAAAAAATTAACTTAGTAATTAGCAAGAAAATACATAAAATTATATTTAGATAATTGGTGCTTCTCTGTAACCCTCAGCCATATCATCAAACAAAAAAGAAAGATAAGTGCAATTCAACTGCAGTCAACATACTAGAATGACACTAATCTGCATAATGTATTCAAATATTTTTTAACGTAATATTTATGCAGAAGGATGAGCATTTGCATGACACGAAATTTTAGATAAAAATTATTTCTTTTTATTTTTATATAATGAGACAAATAGCGAAAACTTTTGTGCAAATGTAGCAAAGTTTTAATAATACAATGGGCAAGGAAATGGCTGGGTTATTTAAAACTTAAATACATAAAAAATTGGTTTAAAGGAAATTGTATTGTAGATCTAAAGATAATTTTTTTAACGATAAGGCAGCGGTTTGTTTCAGAAATGAATTTTGCATATTCTTTTCTAAGAAAACCTAATTTTAAAGGCTAAAATTTTTTTTACTTCAAAATTTTCTAATGAGTTTTCTTTCGATGAGGGCAGTTCCATTGTGACTCAATGCTATAACTTTATGACTAAATGACTCAACAACTCAAACAATTAAATTTTTTTTTTTTTGAAAAAAGGCTGTAGCTTTCAAGTATGCTAGATTTTTAAGCAATTAATTGCAAGTAGGCACTGAAAGAATATTATTATTGCTAGTCAAAATTATCACTTGAATACCGTAACAGGTGTGACCTTTTAAATTGGAGCTTAAGACCATTTTTAATTTAAGATCAAGTTGAGTAAAATATTCGGGGTATTTGATTCATTATTTCCGCAAAAAACTATTTTTCCTAAGGAAAAACCTTTTTTAAGAAGTGACGTGTGTAGCATTTTCATCAAAGCGTAAAAAAAGGAAGCGGATTGTTTAGTATGTTATTATTTAAAGCTCTAGGGAAATAAGCAGAAATAAAATATTATCCAATTTTTTTATATTTTGTTTATTTTGTTTTTTTAGTGTAAATTTGTCTTTTTTTTATAAAGAAAAATAATTTTTTGGAAATAAAGACGTTTTATATAGAGTTGACCATAACAAATTACGATTTTTAAGATTTTAAGAATTATAATTTTTTATTTTTGTTGAACTTAATATCTAAGACAATTCTGACCAACATGTAAGTTAAGTAGGGGATGTCTACATCCAAAAAGACACTACTAGCGTTTGAAAGGTACTGATCATAAAATTGCGTAGCTGCTTTCGAAACTTGCATTCTATTCGACTAGTATTAGTAGAAAAACCTGGGGCCAAATCGTCGCATTCGATTCGAATCGAAATTTGAAAATTCTTATTAGAATTCCTATACTAAAAGCATTGACAATTCAATCAATCGAGTGAATTTTCGATTCGTATCGAATGTGACGATTTGGCCTCTCCTTTTTTTTAAATAAAAGTTTTTTTTAACATTAACAAAAAATATTAAGTTCTTTTAATAAAAAGAAATTCAATAATAAACTTAAGCCAGAATAAAAAGCAAAGGAATTAGGAAATTTTGTAAAAGTTTTATTGCCCACTGTGCATTTAAAAATTTAAATTCATGGTTTAATATATTTAGATTTTCACTATACGTGTGTTAGGGAAGGTTTTGTGTTTTAAAAGGGTGTGTAAATAACATGAGCGTTTTAACCCTATTAAAAACATAAACATATCAAACATGAATACGTGCTTATGTACATCTGTACATATATTTTTGCATAATTACCTACGTATGCGATTTTAAAATAAACAAACCTAATATCAAGTGCGCTATCTAATTAAGACATTCATGCACTGCATGTCACTTAAAAGTGCTTAGCTGCTGGTAAACATTTTAACCATTTCCATGCATTTCTTTTATAATTAACATTAGAAAATGATTACATCATTATATTAAGTATGTTCTTTGTTTGTAGAAAAAAATTTTAAAGCAAGAAAGTTATAGTCAGTCAAACCCGACCATATAATACGACATGCCACCATTAATATTAAACTAAGTACCAAGATAATATGCCAAAAAAAAAAAAAAATTGGGACACTGAGGCCAATTTTGAATATCATATCATATCGAACTTGCGTACGCTGAAAGGCTTCCTTACGGCAAAATGCCTATAGGCAGGCTGGAGAACAAATTAATGTTACCGAGACCAAATACATCCGCATATACTAATAAGATACGGCATTTTCTGTTCACCGTGTCCATTTAATTTTTTTCAGTATATTTTCCATAATTATGTAATAAGCTGCCACCATGTCAAGGACTTTTTTTAGTGGTAAATGGTTTGGAGAGAACGCTTTCAATTTTTTAAGGCCCTTGCATTACTCAAATTAATCCGACAAAGGCGTACTTTTTGGTATTTTATCTTGCCGAAGGTAATAACATAGTATGTTTGTCCTAGCTTTTCAGAATAGGGGAGATTACAAAAATGTGGTCCATAGTTTTTGTTCCGCTTGAAGTTACGCAAAATGCAACTGTATTTCTTTGTCGAGCTTGAGCTTCAATTTTTTTTCACAAAATAACAGATAGAATAATATGTGTCAATGATAGAAGACTTATTCCGCAATAGGTGGCGCAAATGGTTGTGTCCCGAACATGCTTTTATACTCCTAGAAGGCGCAAACAAGCTTATGCATGCACTTTTATAGCGCTTTTTTTTCTAGTTTTATACATAATAGTTGCAACTGTTAAGCAAACGGTACATTGGTTTTATTGTGAAAGAAAGCAGTTGAACCATCGAGGTGAAGGATCATATATGTATTAGCTCCGTGATCTATAGAAGTATTTATATCAGCATCGAAATAATGCAAAATATCGTTATAGCTATAAGATGAAACCTTGGGATAAGAAGACAGCTCAAGAACGGAGCCCTCTCTTACGAAACTCAAATAACATTGAAAAACACGCTTATTTACCCTAATGACGATGGCTACATGCGCATGCAGCTTTTCACATTTTGTGTACTAAAGGCCTTATCCTCTACATATGCAAACAACAAGGAATTCTGTTTTGCAAGTGTTATGTGCTGTCTTTACAAGCCGAGTTGATATTTAATGGATTATTTGTTTTTGCAACAAAAAGAAGACACGCATAAAAGGTCCAAAACGATCTCCTAATCGGCTTGTGGAAACAGCACATTAATATTGGTTTAAAATTTTTTCACACTAACACTCATGCCAACTCTGCAAGCATAAGCAATGGCAAAAGAAAAACAACAGAAAAAATGTGGTAAGAAAAAACTTTACAGAAAAAGAATATTAAAAAACATTGGCCTTTCGAAGTTCCGAACTTTTTTCATCCATTTTTTAAATAGGGCTCGATATCATACTTTAACCCTCTTGGCTGACTCCAGCGAAGCTGTAGTGTTTTTTGGATTTTTTCAAATTTTGTACGGTAAAGGGGTAAGTACAAGGTGTGCCAAAGAATCAATCTATTGGAAGATTCTCTTATTTTTGCGAATGGCGTCGTCTGAAAAATCTGTTTTGACGTTTTTAAGCTACACCAGGCTTGAATTTAGGGGGGAGTGGCGGGGGGAAATTTATGCACTTCAACAAAAAACGAATTGAAAATGTTCGTTGTCTATTTCAAAAACTATAATTTGCTTCGGAAGCTTTAATATACCTCTCCGTGGACATCGAGATGATGGTTCTTTCCTATCTTTTGAATATACAAGTTCAAAGGAAATTTTGCGATTTCATACAGATGCCAGAGATATGATTCATATATGTACATATATCAAATGCGTGCCAAGTTTTGTGGCAAGAGTGCGTATATTTACTGAGGTATATAAAAAAATTTTATTTTGGGTATTCGCTTATATCTCAGTTAATAGTGAACCGATTTCTCTGATTTTAAATAGCGATTGGTTTAGAGAAATTTATTGTTGTTTGATATCAAAACGTTTTTGTAAAACTTTATTTGAGTTCGGAAACTTGATTTTAAGAGACGGACAAATGAACATGGCTATATCGACTTCCCTAAATAAAAAGATCCAAAATATAATTGCTTTATGAGATGTAAAGTGAATATTGTAGAAATTGCAAACAAAATGGCAAACTGATATGTACTCTTATTACTATGTGAAGGGTATAAAAACAAAGTGTCTCGGTAGCCTACAGGTATCACGTTGGTGTTGCAGCTCGAGGAGTACCAAGTTAAAGTCCCAGCTACGGCAAGTGTACATAGAAAATTTTTTATTAACAAATATTAAATATGTAGAAAATAAAAATAAAATATAAAACTCGTCTGCTTTAATAAAGCTCCGTAAGAAAAAAGTTTTAATTTTTCGAGTAATCCCGTTTACGCTTAAGTAAATCTTTTTATATTAATATCGGTTTCGAACTTTAATCAATAATTTCAGCTTAAAAGTGTCTAAAAGTAAAAAATTCGTACTAGATACGTAAATATTACTTGGGTTTGTTTTTTGTGTGTATATACATATGTACACTTTAAGATGTAGATACTAATATCTTTGCCAAAAGGTGATTTTTCTGTCATACCCACCTAACTACTTTGTGACCTATGAAATATAAGGGCCCATTTAACAAATTAAAAAAATACTGCGCTAAGGTCTATGTTTGTGTAGCAATTCTTTCATGGCAGCCATGGCTCTTGTTTTTATCAGCATAAAAAATATGACAGTTTTTAAGTTCCATCGACCATGTATGCGGCTGTTTTTCTTTTTTTAATTTACTTTTTTGTGTCAACAATTATTTCTTTTTTAGTTGTACCATTAGCTACTTTAATTTCTCATTTATTCAGCATATAATTAAATTGCAAAATGTTTACAAAAAGTACTACTTATATACAAGAATAACAACTGCAAATGATAATGCTGTTATCAGAAACCATGACAATAACAGAGACCAACTACACTTTGTAGTTGTAACTTGTTACATCCCAGCAAAATCTTTTTGAAATTGTAAAATAAATTGTTCTGATTTCAATGGTTAAAACATCTGAGCGGTTGACATGCAGAAACATTACCTTTCGATAAAGCCATTTGTAATTACATTTTTAAGTAAAGGTGCAAAAATTATTTTATTCAAAACACATTGTGAATCATTCTGTTATAAAAGCCTTCGACTTCTTTTTCACTCTTTAGAACCTTTCCTGGCAAATAGTTTTTTACCTAATTTTTTTATAAACATTTGTAGGTTTTGAATTTCGAGATAAACAAACGAACAAAAATAACTAGTTATTTGGCCAGAACTGTACTAGTGTTACTTTATCTCCAATATTATTTGCTAACTTACAGAGTAAACAAAGGTTTTGCTGGGAATGAACACAAAACTACTATTGTGCCTCAACTATGTTCACGTCTACATTATATTAAGTAGTGATAGCTAAAAGTAACAATACATTTTTAATAGAATGAATTGTGAAAACTTTACAATTGAAGCAAATACATGCTTGAAATAAATATAAGGAGGATTAAATTAATAAAATAAATTTTATATTTTTTTTATATTTGTAGGCTTCATTTAACGACAGTAAGGTTGATCTGCAAAAATTTATTCTGAATAACGGGAATTTCAGAATTGGGACATGTATGGATTTGTTTGTATTAATGGACTCTGTTAGAGAAAAAGTAGTTTAATATTTTTTTTGCTTATTGTATACATATTTAATATTTATTATTTAAAATTTGTACTTGCCTTAGCTGGAATTCGAACCTGGTACTCCTCGAACTGCAACCAGCGCGCTACCATCTAACCGCCGAGACACTTTATTTTCTAAATATTCAAAAATGTATAAAAAACCACAAGTGTTTTCTGCTTGATTTTTTTAAGTAATCACAACTAGACTTAAATTAGGGAAACTTAAATACAATTCGTACCTAAAAATTTCAAGTGCGATTTTGGATAAATTCAAGAATAAATTTCTTGATTAGAGAACTGGATTTTTCTTTCTGTGTACCGATACACATTTATCATACGTGTGCAATGCCATTTTGATACCACTGTCCCCCAGTTAATATTAAAAGTTATTTCTGAAAAAAGGACTTACATCTCTTGGTTTTAAAACTATTTAAATCAAATTTTGTTTCGATATCAGTATGATTAATTTTATATGGGGTTTGGAATTAATCCGTATTAATGGCTGCTAGGTAGAGTTGGTAAGATATATCTGTGAATCCTTAGCAAAAGTTCCAACTATCAATACTAGAGTAGGAGTTTTTGAACATCATGATTAAAAGTTTTATACTAACATTTTTCATAAAAACTTGTGTCAAAATAAAGTAAAGAAATCACAAAATAAATTTTTTTATAAAAATTTACTCAATTTTTTTTCCTAATTTAACAAAAAAATTTAAAACAAAAATTTAAACCGGAATATTTTTTTAAGGAATATAAGGAAATGAGAAAATCAGAATTTGTTTATTTTTTTAAATTTGACAACTCAGTGTAAAAATTTTTGTAAGTCACTGTATGCGTTAAAGTAGCCTTGATGTTGTGCATTATTATGAAATGGAAAATAATGTTATTTTATGACTATTTTAATCGCATAAAAAGCGTTATTGTTAACACTAAACAATGAAGAGAAAATCAGACAAAGACAAAACCCCAAGCCAAACTCTACTACAGATGCACAGGTTTAAAGATAAAGCAAGTGAGAAAGTTATAGTGGGTCAGCCCGACCATATTATACCCTTCACCACATTTTTATGGGGGTTTAATGAAAAAAACAGACCGATAATATTTGGCGAAGTAATATTCGATCCACTGATAGCCCAAAATGCTTATTCCGGGAAAACGTCTGTAAGGGGGTTGCTTTGACCGACTACAGATTTGTTCAGTATACTAGTGGAAAAAAATCCCAGAATTTTGTCAAAATAGAGACATATTGGTTGCAGTTATAGCCTAAAATACTTTTTCCGGGAGGACATTTGTATGTGGGCTATATTAAAAAACAAGCCGATCATCAGTGAAGACAATAGGCTTCGTGTCAGTCCCAAGAAACTTATCTGTGACAACTTTCAATAAAATATTTATAAAATTGCGACCTATAGCAAGTTCACAGAAATACCTGGACACCCAGACAGAAGGACGGACAATCATGCCTTAATTGGCTCAGAAACGAATTCTGAGTCTAACAGTATACCTAAGACTATTTATTACCTTTTCCTTTTTAAAAACATCTGCACAAACGCATAGTATTCCCAGCACACATTTTGTGAGGGTGTAATTTAAGGTAGTTTTCATATTTAAAAAATTTATAATGAACAATTAAAGAATAAATGTGAACTTTCTGGATGTAAGGTAATTTTAATATAATATTAATAAGCTTTTAAAATTTTATATATAATATTTCTAACAAAGGCTTATGCCAGCTAAAGAGACGATATATGCATGTCAAATTAATGATGATAAAATAATGATGCTTTAGCTTGTTTAGATATTAGTTTTTAGGCGGTTAATAGGAGAAAAAAAAGGGTTCTTTGTAAGACTAGCAACTAAGAAACTTTCAAGAACTCACTTTAAGCTGAGAAAAAATTATAAAATCCAAATTAATTTAAATCTGGTTTTAATTATGTTGTGTGCAAATTAAACAAAACTAGAAAAAATATATAAATTTTAATTTCAGTGTTTGCAAAAAGTAATCTTTATTTATGAAATAAATTACTTTGAAGTAGTCTAATTAAAATAATAAAATATATTTTCCTTTTATAAAAGTACATCCTGCATTTATATGAAAAATATTTTTTAGCAGAAAGCGCAGTATTTTATTAAGTTGTTTGCAGGTATTTTCTTAACAATTAAGCTGTTCAGAGCAAACAGCAATTTAATGCTTACTTAGCATTTTAATTGTTATTTTAATGCAGATTTACTAAAAAGAAAATTTCCTACGCAAAGAAAAACACACAAAACTTTATACCTATATTTATAAAAAATTCTCTTCCTTCACTTCTGTTTCATACTCTGATCAAAAGGTTTCTTCTTTGTATTAGTTTAATTACTTGTTTAATTGCTAAACGCTTATAACTTTATTTAGATTTCATGCCCTTAAATCTTCAAAAAGTATGGTGTGCAAAATTTGCTTGTGACCGTGAGGGTTGAACACTTGTTAAAGGTTTTACTTTAAATAAAATTTAATCAGTTCGAGAAGCAAAAAAAACTGAGCAAGCAGATAGATAATCTTCTATAGGAATATCGAATTTAAAAATTAAATATTTTTTGCAGGATAAAATTATTTGGGCACTTAGAGATATTTTTAAAATATTTTACTAATTTTTTGCTTTTTAGTTTGGCTTAAGCTCATATAATTTATTTTTATTAGAGGAAATTATTAATTTTCCGCTAATGTTGAAAGAAACTTTTTAATTTGAAAAAAGCTGATTTTTCTACCGGTACTAGCCGAGTAGAATGCATTTTCGAAAGCAGCTACGCAATTTCATTAACAGTACTCTTCGAACGGTAGTATTGTCTTTTGGTTGTAAACTTCACCTTTTTAACTTACATGTAACAGAGAAAGGGATACGGCATGAATGTTTTCCCTCTTTTCTTATTCTGTAAGTTAGGATGAAATTTATTTTTCATATACACTATGCTTTTTTCTTTTTTCAAAGAGTACTGATAATAAAATTGCGTAGTTGCTTTCAAAAATGCATTCTACTCGGCTAGTACCGGTAGAAAAATCAGCTTTTTTCAAATTAAAAAGTTTCTTTCAACATTAACGGAAAATTAATAATTTCCTCTAATAAATACTATATGAACTTAAGCCAAACTAAAAAGCGAAAATTTGTTTTAAAAAACAATTGGTTCCACAATAAATAAAAATTAGTTTTTACTAACTTTTAAAAAATAGCACCTGTCTTACAGTATGGCATAGAATTATTTTTTTATTTAAAAAATTTTATATTAATATAACACAATTTTGACCAACAAAGACTGAAGTAAACTAAATACGCATTTTCTTAGTTTATTTTCACGCCTTAAAGTAATAGGCTGGGTCTAAGCCTACCTATACCGATTGACTTAGAATCTCTTTCTGAGCGAATGACAGCATAACCTTCATTCTCCCATCAATCAAGGCGTCCATTGTTAACAAAATTTTGTTTCTACCAGTCCATTGTTTACCGAAGTTTCAGTGTAAGCTCTACTCATGCTAATCATATGTAAATACCTTAGTTGTAGCCGGGTACTGATAGCCAGTTGCTATTAAAGGCACTGAACACTTTTTTAAGTTGAACAACTATACCAAGCTTTGTGAATATAAAGGAGTTTCACTTTCGGAAGTTTGTTCTTTCCACAATTATATGCTCTACGTTATTCTTTTTACACTTGGATACTGATTTATTTATATTAAAGATGAAATTTTTCTGTTATATAAAATAGATTTTATTATTTGTATAGGCGAAAAAATAAATATATTACGCATCCTTAAATATTTTATATAAAAAACACATTCATGCATATCATGCGAAAGCATATCAAGAAAAACTTTAACTTTCTGGTACCTAAATTCTTTTTGAAAAAATATTTTTATTTTAGCCTTAATGTGCGTTTTGCAGTTAAAAATAACTGATTTTTTAAAAATAAAAATAACACAACTACCAAATTTTCTTGACGCTATTAACATATAAGGAAAAAAACTTAAAACTTTGTTTGTTGTATCAGAGTATTTCTTTGGATGTCAACAAATTTTCATTTTTAAAACTTAAACTTCGTATCAAAGAAACGAAATGCCAAAAAGTTTTTTTTTACCAAAAACAAGAAAAATTAACTTTTGAAATATTAAAGCTGATATGATCGCTAATTTTAATAAGTTAATTTTTATACAATACAAAATAAAAAAAAAATTTTAAATTTAACGAAATATACAAAACACTATATGTGTGAATGTGTTGCGTATGCGTAATATGAACTGCAAAATTATAATATTGCTCATACGTATGAAAATTTAAAAATTGTGTGCGGCAATAGCAATATAATCGCGATTTCACATGAATAACGAGATTTTAAGTCTATTCTTCATATCATGATTTTTTTTAACAAAGAATGTACTGAAGTAGTTTCTTCTTTAAAACTAGCTATGTTTCATGCATTTTTAAAAGGTGTGTCTCTTTTGAATTCTTTAATGGGCTCTTAAGTGTAAATATCGGTTTTTTCCTATTAAAATTTAACGAAACGCTTAAAAATGTATTCAGTTATATAAAATATATAAAAATAAAATATATATATAAAAAAATATTGTTAGAAAAAATACCGCGTAAAGTAAAATTTTTTTTAAAAACTTAAGCAATATTTTCATAAAATACTTTTTCTATCCAATTCAAAACCAAAATTAATGCCTGATAGGGAATCTATATTGTTTTTAAAGCTAGTAAATTTGATTTGATAAATCATCTAAATCTAAATCTTTTAAACTCTCTGTCATTGATGTAGCTAACTTTTGTGTTCATATAAAAGTATATTTAGGTAAATGGCGTTGAGGAAAAAAAGTCAAGACAAAAATCTTAAATGAAAAGGCTTATGCCCTTAATGTAATTAATACCGAGCAATTAAAAATTACAATTTATTACAAGTATCGATAGATTTTGGGTAGATTTAAAAAAATGTTGTGCCGATGTAAATTTTCTTTTGTATGGAAAATTTAGTTAAAATCTATTAGATTTTGCTCGAAGCCCCTTAAGCAAAATTTTATAGCTTATGTTTAGCAAAGAGATTAAAAAAATTTTATTTTCGAAAACCTCTATGATGCACTGAAATGATTCGTGCAACAATATACGAAAAAAATTTTTTGTTTTTTTTTGTAAAATATACAAAATTTTTTGTACATAAAACTAAGGCTATAGTTTTAAAATTTAATTTAATTTTTTTAATTTAAGTAATGAAACCATTACATAACTTTTATTTTCATAATATATACGAAAATTTTGGATTTTTACGAAGAAGTAAACTTATAAAATTTTATAGTTTTATGAGTGCAACGAAACATTTAAAAAAATTTTTTATAAGTGCTTTATAGGAAAATTTCCTCTAAATTACGAAGAAAGTTTTAAGACTAGAAGTTCTTAATTTCTTTAACGAAAGGGTTATATATCTTGAAATATTTTTCCTTATTTTTTGGGAAATTTTATTTGATTACAAAAAATTCAATATAATTTTACAAAAAAATGGAAATTTTTCGCACACATGTTTTTGTTATAAAATTATTTGCCAAATTATTACATTTATTTTGTTAAATATGCAAAAAAGCTTTGTAAATTTTGCATATTAAACGCAAGAATTTTGTGATGCCAAAAACTTTATAATTTCTTCAATATAAGAACGCATTCTTTTATATGATGCATAGAAAATTTCCTTTAGAGCTTAAAAATTCTGCTCGATAAAAGCGAAAATTCGTAAAACAAACCTAATTGCATAATTAATTTCAAATAAAAAGGTTAATATTCGGGAAAAATTTTTCATTTAAAATAAGTTTTTTGAACGAAATTTTCATTCAAAATGGGCACTCTATATTAATTTTAATTAAAACAAGTTTGTAGTCCATATGTGAAACTTAAATTTTGTAAACATTTTTTTTAAAACCGTTTTGGGCAAATTAATATCTACAGCAGTTTTAACCCAAAACCAGCCTATATATTTAGGTTGTTAAAATATTAATTAAATGGTAAAACTATAAATTAAAATTTACTTGTTTAATTTTATTTTTATTCAGTTAAAAAGCAAATTCGATTGACAGTTTACTCTTTTTGAAAGTTTTGAATTTTAGCTAAAACATGACTCAAGCAATTAGATGTCTGTCTTCTCACTAGTTTACTTCCATTTAGCAATCAATGGCTTTGTCTACAAATTAACGCCAGAAATTATGAAAAGCCGATCCTATTTTGTTAATGAAGAACCCAAACTTGCACTATGAGGATAAATGCACCAATACAAAATATTTCCACAATTTCCAGAATATTTTGATCAACAACACTATGATAAAATGGCATTTTTAGCAATTACTTAAGAACTGTAAATACATATATAAATTCGTTTGTATGATTTTGACCTAAAACTATACATAATTGTATGTTTGTACTGGCTTTGAGTAAATATTAACATGTGCATGTTTAATTTGCAATTTTTTTAATAAGTAAAAACACACAAACCATTTAGGAATTTTTCGTATGAATAGCATTTGTAGTAAATTCTAAGTGTTCTTGTTGTTGTTTTGAACTAGTAAGGAAGTAAAAGAAAAATCAAGTAGGAAAGTTATAATCGGTTCAAGCCCGACCATATTATGCCCTACATGACACTTTTGTTGGGACTTTATGAAAAAATGAACCAATCATGTTTTTGTTCACTATACTAGTTAGAGTTAAAAAGCCCCAAAAATTTATCTGCGCCAAATTTCATCAACATACCTTTAAAATTGCGACCTGTAGCGCATTTAAAAAATACATGGACACCCAGCCAGCCTGACGGACGGACGGACATGTTAAGTCGAATTAGGAAATGATTCTTTATCAATCAGAATGCGTAAACATTGGTCTCATACCAGAAACAGAAATATTTAACATCAAACTAATGGTTTATTTCTTGGAATTGAAATAAACATGTCATCAGAGTTGCATACATATACACACTTATATATATGTATATTAAGGTTATAAGTAAGACTATTTCATGCATTTGAGCTAAGTTATGCACACAAGCAAAACCTCTTGCATTTGTAACTCAACTAAAAATAAACAAGGTAGTTAGGATTTGCACTTAAATACTATTTTCTTAGTTTTACGTAGTGCCACACACGTGCACATTGACACACTACAAATATACAACAATACGTGTTTGGATTTGAGACGTAAGCCTTTTATATTTGTAATGTCCTAATGTGTTTCCTTAATTTTTTAGTTATTTTTATTTTATTTTCTAATTTTGAATAGAATAAGGTGATTGCAATGCAAATTTTTAATAAGTAATTGATTTGAGAGAAAAAATATATTAAAAAATCCTTAAACTTTTTCACCAATTTTAAGATTTGAATTCACTTACCCAAATGTAGTTACACTTTGCTTTAAGGCTTATAGTGTTTTAACGTCGCATAGCGGCTACAAATTAGTTTTTTAGCAGCCAAAGATCCAATTTCTTGTTACCACTGATTTAAAAAATTTTAATAGCACTATTAGCAACTATTTTACATTAAAGTATGCAAAAATCTGGATCGAAATATTGATATTGGTAAGAGTGGAGTGGTATAATGCTGGAAACAAATATTTTTTTTATTTGAATTAACTTTTGTAAACTCACGTAAAATAAGTAATTTTCGTTTTCAAACTAACAAAAAAATTTTAGGCAAATTGGTGACGTATAAGCTGTGATGTTTTGAAAAAACCAGACTGAGGTTTTGAAAAATTTCAATTTTATATTTTAAAAAGGGTATAACTCACTTATTATGATATTTGTTTACAAAAAATATTCAGGAAGTAAGTGTTAGTAGAACGGTATAAGAAAAAGTGTATTCTAGCCTTTTTTGTTACAGTAATTGATCAGAGAGTGATTCTTCAGCTTATACATTTCATGTAATCTATTGCAAAAGCAATAATTATCTAAAACGGAAAACCGACTGTTAAAATATTCATTTGGTTAATCCACATATAAATGACTACAGAGAAGATTGACACAAAAGTTAAAAAAAATTAATAATCCCAGGTATAGCCCTAGTACTTTTTTTTCAAAAACCTAAAAAATTATTTTGTATATATTTAAGTGGTAAAAGCAAAAAAAATTACCAAAAAAAAATAATAAATATTAAATTAAAATAGTTGTATATTTTTTGGGGTTAGAGAGGAACCCTTTGTGTGAATAACACACTTTTTCTTTTTAAATTCGATATAAACAATTTTATTAGTTCACTTCAGTTCTTATGTACTTGATAATAGCAAACAAGTAAGTACGCGGTTAAGGTTAGAAAAGCAGGTAAAAGTATCAGGTAGGTTTTAATTTTAAGTTTAGGTTAAATATTTTAAGCAATACTTAATAAGTTACTTTATAATTAACAAGTAATTCAAAATTTACGCAGGCACCATATCATGGAGCACCACCTAAAGAAAAAATACTTATAAAACTTTAGTAGACATAAGTCGTCTAAAATTGTGCTTGCGAGGCATTTACTTAGAAAAGTGCATAATAAAAATTGTTATTATATTATAATAATAATATTTATAAAAAGTTATATAAAATGTCTATGATAAGCTTATTTTCCAACTAAGTTATATTTTTCTTCAAAAGTGATTTCTTGAGTGGTATTTCTGCTCCGTTTGTTGTGTGGGCATGATTGCCATTCATGTTAAAGTTTCCGTATCATATTTGGTATTGTTTGTGTTTAAAGAAGCCAATTCATATTAAATAGATTTATTCGAAATTATACAGCCATATCTAACATAGTTCCGCAATATCTCGTTAACTGTTTTTCGATTGCTGCTAAAGAACACACTCCACCCTTAACCATATCTAGCATTTATAAAGGCTATTTATGTAATACAGTAATACAGTCGCATCTTATAAAGTTTTCGTAATAACAGCTGTAAAAACAAACAACCCTAATCCAGTTTTAAAGCTTACGTGTTTATTTACCTTAAATTTAACAACAAAATAATAACTCTTGGAGTTACAGCTTCCTTAAAATTATAAACTTCTATCCTCAATAATGCGATGTTATCTGTTTCAATTTTATTCTATTTTATCGTTTAGTTATTAAATTTCTAACCTAAAAACTTTTTCTCTCTAGAATTTAAAAATTTTTTTTGGCAACTTTAATTTTTTTAACGTAAATCAATTAAAAGCAATGAACAAATTAATGAAACTGTCTGCACATTAAGTGACTTAAAAGTTTTTTATTATTTATTTTGCACCATTTGTTTTTAATTCACGACAATAAAATTATTGAGTATTTAAACAATATGCAAAACAACAATATTAAAAGACAAGAGCAAAAAAAGAAAATGCTAGAGGAGGAGAGAATGAAAATCAGTTAAGTTGGTGCTAATGTACGTGTTTGGTTTTTATGGCCTGAGACATTAAAAATAACAACAAAACAAAAGTCCATTAAATTAATAAAAATTCCCAAAATGCTAAAAAAAATATTCATATTCCAAAGCGACACTAAGTATTCAAAATAATATAAAACAATTTCCTTTTTTTTTATTTTATTTGTATTTTGCAGAGCAGCACTAGCGGGAACAATTGAGGAAACTTTTAAAATTTCTGAAGGCTATAAAAACCATATAAATTATGTTTGAGAATAAAGATAACGATAAAAATATAATCACACACAGTCGAGCCAAAAGACAGTGGGATAAACATAGAGTATGATCTGGTAAGCCCGATAAACGAAGTAGGGGGTTAATAGCTGATCGTACCATACAAAATCTTTTTTTATTAAAAAAATTATCGATCTTAGTGCATATATGTGCAGATATTAAATGTTTTTTTTTTGTTCCAGTTTAATTGAATTGTCTTTGTGCCAACAAATGAGAAATCTATAGGGGATCAATACCTCTGCCGTTGCTTTAAAAAAACATCCCCCAAAGGTGTTCTTATTTTTTTACAAAGCAAACGATAAGCAAGTTTTAAAAAGTTTTAAATTTCATAATTGTATAAGATTTTATTAATAGTTTTTCCTTCAATAAGTCACTGTGCCCTAAATAAAAATTAAAATAATTATGACTTCACCATTCCTTAAATTAAACAGTTTTAAAATCCTACCGCTGGCGATATTTTTTAGTTTCAAGTTGAAACTTATTTAAATTTTTTTGGAAAGTTTATTTAATTTAGCTTAAATTTATTACTTTATACTAAATATTTTTAAAACGGAAAGAGAAAGAAAACGATTTAAAAGTAAACAAATAAAACAAAACAATATAAAAGGAAAAGCAAAATCAAAACGGAATTAAATTACAAAAACAATTGAATTGTATTTGTAATTGATTTTGCAAAAATTATATTACAGGAAGTTCCCTTAAAGATTTCAAATCTTTTAAAACGGAACTAAATGTGCTTCCTAAAGTATTTTGCTATTTTGCAAAATTTGCATATTTGTAGGTTATTTTGAATAAATTGTATATTTTTTATAGCTGGAAATAAAACATGTACACTTAAAAGCGAGCTACATATGTTAAGATATGTCGTCCCTAAAAATACCAAAAGGCGTATCTTTTATTTAAAAGAACAAAAAATCATGAAGAAAAGCTTTACTTAAAGATAATTGAATAGATGTATACATATATAGATCCAAACAAAAAAAGGATGCAAGGGCGTTAGTCCTCTTATATAAAAAATAAAGTTTTTTCCGTGCTAGTTACATCACCTGTAACGAAAGAACGGCTCAATAAAATAAAACCCGTTACTCCGAATAAGGCTGTAGGCACTTTTTTCGCAAATTTGAACTGGGTGTAGCACCCTCCATATAAATTGAACAGTTTTTTTATACATATCTTATTAACTGTGTTAGCTGATGTCTCCAAATTTAGTACAGGTCAATTGATTATTGATATGCATAGTATGACTAAATAAGGGCGAAAAGGGTAAAAGAGGCTTCCTACCTCCCATACAAAAATAACTAGTTTCTTACTTACATCTCAATAACGATAGCATCTTAAGTTTTAAATTTTTGACGAAGTTATGACTATCTATAAGTTAAAACAACCTGTTATTATTGTGGTAAAAGTCATGTTTTAACAGAATGACGGCCCAAAATACACATCATTGTAAAGAAAAAAGCCAAAGTTTTTATTAATATATTGCCCAGCTTAAAGTTATGAACTCCTTTGGACAAAAAAATTTATTCATAGACAGTTGCACAAAAACAATTGTGACAGAAACAATCATGCCCAATGAAGGGTTTGGCTGTTCCCTAAAGGGAGACAAGCATGTCTGTTAAACTTGACATAAACAATAATAAGCGGGCCGGGTAGAAATAATATGTGTTATAAATTTTAATTTGAACATTTTTTTTATGTTTTACTCTTTTAAATGTTAAGTATGACTTTTTTAATCTAAGCTAACGATATAATAAAAGTATAATGTTTAGTTTCATACGTGTTCGCAATTGCAATGAAGACATTATTAGTAGCTAAAAGGATATTGGCATGTTTAAGGCTTATCAATCACAAAATGCATTCTAAAAAAATTTAATTTATTTTTCTAGCCATTAATGTAAAAAGAATGAGCAATTGACCATTTAGTTTTATTTCTTACAAGCACACAAACATATTTATATTGTAGTGAAATGCACCTAATAAAATGTTTTGTGAAATTCAAAAAACAAAAAATAAAACCTTTTAAGTATTTATTTCCTTAATTTTAATTTTAAGAAGCTTTAGGTTATCAAAGTCTGCTTGCATGAGATGTGATAATATATATGAAGGTATTTTATTGTTAAGCCGCTTTTTCAGACATTTTTAAATTTTCACCTTGAAATTCTAACAAGTTTGAAAAGATCGATCTGCTGTTGGTTCTTTCTTTTGTAGCCAAACATAACCCGGAAATCTTAATTACCCCTATAAATATTTTATGCATGTCTGTATAAAAGCCATAGCTCTCTTAGATAATTTGAATATAATAAAAATCGATGTAATGAGTAATGCAGCTGTCGGTCCACAATTTGCCATTTGTTCCACTTCCAAGTTGGGGTGTTTGATAAAAACTGCCTGGGTTGACCTTTAATAAATTTATTACTTCTTAATTTTTAAAATCCACGTTACGTTACATTTGTATATCCGTAAAATTTTTTTTTGTTTTCCCATGAAAAATCTTTTTTTCTATTAAAAAAATTTACAGAATCTGCGCATAAAAACTTAAACTTAATGTACTGAAAAATAAAAACTGATAAATTTTGAAATGAATCTTCAATAAACGTATGTAAGTAATACTGAAATATTGTGTTTGTGTTATAAAAAATATTTGTTATGTGCCTGTAAATAATTGGTTTACAAACTTTATGTGTGAATGTGTGTGTGTGTTGCATAACCAGCGCATCAGCACAATTCCTTACGGCAACAAACACTGCAACACTTTATTCTCAAAAGAAATTAATAGCGAATATGAATGAACACTGAATGCGTCACACATACATACATTTAAGCATACATTTGAATAAAAGTTTGTTTTTCAACCAAAAACCAAAAAATAACATGTCCACTTATTAAATCCTCAAATGACACTTCTATTCATTTGGTTTAATCTGAAGCTTTTTACTAAATATATTTTTGACAATAACAAAAAAGAACCTTTTCGGGTCGCTGGTGAAATTAAAGAGTGGGTCATCTATGGGTTTAAATTTGAACCAGCAGTTACTTCAAATCAGGCAATACTTATGTCTTTCTATTCTGTCTCAAAACTCAGTATAATATCTCCGCTAAATAAAATAAATAGGTTTTACGTTTCACCAACGTTGGGATTTATTGGAAATGTCTTGCCAAACAAAAATTATTGGTCGGAAATTATGAAAATGTCATACAAAATTTGGTGGCAGAGACGGGCTAACAGTGCCCAGTGTGCGCAAGGTTATTGCAGAAGCTCGTAGAACAGGTTTCATTGTTGATGCGCCAGCACGTGAGCGTGCTGGAACATTTTGAAAATATCGAAGCTGTGGCCATCGCACCATGATAACCATCTTTTTTGTGCCCGTATAGATAACTATCTACGAGGCATCGATTTTTGTATGATAAAAAAATTTTTAATTGTCCAGAAAATAAATTTCTGATTTTTCAAAAGATTTTTATGTTAATTAGCTTAAGAGACTTTCACTCAAGAAGGCCGTACAATAGAAAAAATTTCTAAAAAAAATTGATATAAAATTAAACTTTCATGTAAAAGGTCCCTTTAAATATTGCATTTTAATTTAAACATATTTGCTGGCAGGATTTAATTCATATATTTAAACAAATTTTAACTGAAATCTAGACTGGTCTGGTTATTTGTATTTCAACTGGAAAAAACCAAAAAACTTTTTCCATACATTTACACTGCACTGACTGATGCATAGCAATAAGCTTAGTCAAACTAGAGAGAATTAAAAAAAAATTTAACAATTGGGAACACTAAGATATTTTATGAAATTGATGTTTGGATTTTTTTATAAAGGCCTGGGATATTAGAAAGAAACACCTTAAAAAAAACATCTGAGAGAAATTTTTCTTTGGGATCTTATAGTCTCTCTGAGTTTTTTCTAATGACATGACAAATCTTCAGTAGAAGAGCGGAGTAAATGTAAGGTAACTAGGGCTGTGTGGCAGAGTTGAGCTCAGAAAATAATAATAGAAATATAGTTGAAGAGTAAATGCTCATATTGCGAATTATAAATTTACCATAAAAAATAAATACGTTTACATAAAAAATATGGCTTTTTGAAATCTTTTACAATACGAATAGTCGCTTTTTTCAAAAAATCAAAGAAATTGTTTAAATAATTGAACTCAATCGGGCGCGGAAATTTGACGTCCAAAAGCACAAGACAAAGGAAAAATAAATGCCTTAATAGGCTGGACTGACAAATTTCTTAAAGAAAGCACTACTCATTCCGATAATGTTAAAGCACAAAGGCAAAATTTTTCCCACCCAATGGAAAAAGCCGCAATATCAACACTTGGGCACCAAAAACCTTCCCCAAGGAATTTATGGTACGAATAGGGCTGTCATATTGCTACTGAAGCGAAGAAAGTGCTATAAAAGACCATCCTGCAGTTAGTACCAACACGTCCTAAAAAATAGAAAAATAGGGAAAAGAGAGTGAAAAGCGTCTATTCGCAAGAAAGATGAAAGAAATGGAAAGGCATGAGTGTAGGTATCTCGAAAAACCAAAGCAACGAACACAACTGGGCTTCACCTCATTTTTTAGTAATTTTTATAGCCGCTTGTTCTACTTAAGCATCTGGAAGTTTAAAGAAGTCAAAATGAATTTTAAACAAAATTACACTGACACAGATAATGTCAATATGCGAAAATGAATTTTCCCGTTTGGTGGTATCTAAAAGTATCGGCAATAAAGATATAAGAGAGCTAATACCAGAAGGCGGTATTGTAAGCATTTCATCTAGCTAGAACAAGATTAAAATAGCAGGTACCCGGCTTAAGAATAAAAAGGAAGCAGGAGCCGATTGATTGCAAGCTAAATTGCTTAACACTTCGACAAACATATTTGCCTACGGGTTTTTGAATCATAAAAAGTCGCTGGATCCCTTTATAACCTGGTTTGCTCACTAAGTGGCCTCAAAGTTAGTAAGAATGCCGCCTTATTTTAGGAGGGCTTATTTGGCTAAAACCCGTGTGTATTTCTAGTTATATAGGGAAGCTGAAATGAAGAACTCTGAACTATTTGGCCCTAATTAAGGTAATAATTTTTTTATTGGAAACACTTGAACTTTTTATTCTTATTTATATCTTTGTGATAGTTTTTAGAAATATATAAACCACTTTTAATTATAAACTTTTTTTGCTTTTTTTAAATTGGCTTAAGAGAAAAAAAAACGCAACACGATTTTTTTGTTAAAAATCGCATTATCTACCTATTTTTCCAAGCAAATGTCAAATTGCAAATTTTTTTAATTTAAAATCAAATTGATGGCTATTTAAAATTTTTAATTACATTTAAACTTGCTTTTTTTGAAAAATTTAAAATTTGTATGAAGTGTTCTTTTGCCCGTGTAGGGTTACAAAAGATTTAACTTAACCCTATTTTATTAGGCCTTAAATATATATGTATATACATTTGTAGTTTATATAATACGTGCTAAAGTTTTGCAATCAAATTGTACAAGTGCCTGTACTCATTTCAAAAAATTCACAGAGTAAAAATAAATTCTGTTGCTGCTGTTAGCTAAAAATAAAATGAAAATAAATAAAAAATGTTCTTGTTTAACCACAGACTGAGAACAGAAGCAAAAAAAATATTTATGTACTTATCAAATTCAATTTCAAAGTTAAATTTGTGAGCGCAAGGCATAACGATCTAAGTCAGTTTATGTATTATTCTAAAAAAAAGCTTTAAAAACTTTAAAAAATTTTAGTTTTTAAAAATGGATAGTATGCGTTTCATTAAAATTTAAATGCAAAATAAAATTACTTTTGGGTCACTTAACGTGAAAAAAGTTAAATTTACATTACTCTAAATTGAGATTATCCATTATGCTTTATGACCACTGACATTTTATCATACGGATATGTTCCATCTTTTAAAACAAACAAATAAAACATTTAAGTGGTAACTTTCAAATATTAACAATAAAGTTAATTATCAGAAATGTGCAGACAGAACTTTTTAAAATATTACAAAATTTTCAAGATAAATTTCTCTTTTACAAAGATGTTGAAGCAACTCTACCGCTTTCTTGGTTTTTCTATAAAAATTTTTCTTGATTATTTATTTTGCGGTCTTGTGTATTAATTCAATACCAACTTATGCACACTTTTAACCACAATATTGTTTCAACTTAAGAACAATAAAATCATTCTAGAATTTTGCCTTAATATTTCTAAAACGCAAATTATTTAGTTCCTGATAAAAAAAACATTAATAATAACAACTTTATTAGTTTGATTGAAAAGTAAAATTTTAATAATGGCAAATTATAAAGTAATTTGTACAACTAATGATGTCGAATGGCCGGTAAACGACAATCTTTTTAAATTTAAGAAAAAATTAAAAATTTTTTTTTTTTTAGCAATATGTATCCACAATAACCCTGAAAGAAGAAATGTTACAGAAGGCCGAAAATGTTTTAGAGAAAGCACTTGTCATTTTGCAAGCCTATGGAGGGCCTCAGCTAAATATCAAAAATGTAAAATTTGCTAAACGAACTGCAATTTTTCTATACGACATTATTACGGATGTTGAAGATCCTCAAGGTAATATAATCGAGTGTCATGCGATGATTCTAAATGAACCTTGGATGAAGGCCAATAGTGTTGCCACTGCTACTTTTGAATTTATAGGCGCTGTAGGCGAATATGAAAAGAACGATAGTAAAAAGTTGGTCATAAAGCGTAAGAAAAGTCTTAGATATTATAAAGATAGCGAAATGACATATGAGACCATAACAGATGTTTAATGTAAAATTACAAAGATAAAAACTAATAATTTTAATTAACTATAAAAATTAAAGTTAAATTGTGCCATTGCGCAACTGAGTGTTTCCTTTAAAAATTTATGGATTTAAAAAGTAGAAAAATATTCAAGTGCGAGATAAGTTTCACACTTCTTTTTTTATATCCTTCACATTGTGATGAAGGTAGAAAAAACATAGCTTATATGGCCCTATAGCGCGCATCGTTTACAGTTGTCGTTTGACCAGCAGTGTCCTCGAAAAAAAAATGGCCCGATGACTCCTCCATTGTAAACAGCGTATTATGCAGTCACTTTGAGCGGGTTTAATGGTTCTTTGTGCATTACTCGTACATTTCTAGTACCCCAGAAACGGTAACTTGCCTAAAGTTTTATAATTATTTTGGTTGAAAAATTGTCCACTTCGGCCTCGAGATTGAGGATAGCTTGAGCGTGTGGTACTGAGTTGTACTAAATTTATATTACATAATATATATTAACAAGAATTAACATACAAAATTAAGAAAAATTAACATAAAAACATATTATAGTTTTGTACTGTTATTATAAGCTAACGTGTTGTTTAATAAATTAAAATAAATAAACGAGTAAGTTGAATAGAAAAATAGTCCGTGAACATATACCTATATTCCCAGAAAATAAAGCCACTCTTACCACAAGAGCTCGCACAAATGCCTTTAATGAAGCAGATAACTGCACAAATTATGTAAAAATTTTCATTTGCTTAATATAAGAAACTACAAGACCTATATACTTTGAACCGGCAGCAAAGTAGTTCCAGTAGGATGTTCCAGTTCGCAATGACAAGATGGTGTCTTGGTGAATTTTTTTT
Organism: Melanophora roralis; assembly: GCA_963583895.1. Classification (NCBI taxonomy): domain Eukaryota; kingdom Metazoa; phylum Arthropoda; class Insecta; order Diptera; family Rhinophoridae; genus Melanophora; species Melanophora roralis. The sequence goes on along the minus strand of OY757187.1, from coordinate 27,326,139 downwards.
GTCTTTTATTCTTACATGTAAATAAGTTGGAAGAGAGCGGGGGATGGGTTAGCCACAACACAATTGAACAATTTTTTAAAACATTTTTGATACTCTCTATCTCGGAAACTATAACAGCAATCGCCTTCACATTTCCTCTAAAAATAAGCTGTACAACAGTACCTACAATAAAAAAACATTAGTGCGATGGGAGAAGGGGCAGCGATATCTTCTATACAAAAGAAAAATTTCCATGTATTTTTTTTATGTTTTAATTCGAAAACTGTATCAGCTTTCAACTTCAAATGTCCCAAAAGTGTAGTTGGGTTGGAGCAGGGGAATTAGAAGTACCCACAAAAATCACCCTTTTTTTAAATGTCGCTAGAAGTAAATTATTAAACAAAACAATGGCTCGGAAACTGTTATGTTCTAAACTCAAAGAAAATTTGGAGCTTGATACCTTTCAGTATAATTGAGATATATACCAAAAAATATAATACGACAAATTTTTAACCTTTTATCTAGCTCCAAAAACTATGTAAAAAAGCTAAGTTCAATTTCGAAAAAAGCTAAAAAAAAGCTAAAGGCTAAATGTAAATATTTCCGGCTAAAGGAAGGAAAATAAAGCTAAATTTAGCTCCAAAAAAGCTAATATGGCCATACTGCTTTCTTAAGATATTTTCGATTTATAAGAATTTTTTTAATACGCTATATTTTTTTAAACTGAAACAGCTGTTTTTTCTACAAAAAGTAATTGTACAATATTGCCTTCATCTTGAAAAAGATTAGTTAGTTCGAAGAAGTTGATCGGTAGCCACTATACAAACGGAAAAATTGTATAAAACTTTTTAATCGCTATTTTTCAGAAACCGTAAAAACTATTGACTTCAGAACAAAAAGTAATTGCTCAGCAATGCCTACATTTTAGAAAAATAACATTTTTTTTTAGTTTTTAATATGTAATATTTTGGAAAGTAGCCTTTTACATGCATTCTTATTATGTTTATATTTTATTTTAGATAAAAATTTTCCAATTGTTTAAATTTTGTGACTTTAGACAAGGCTAGCTATCGACTTCAAATTTACCAAATAGTTATTTTTTTATAAAATTTGCGGCCCGAAAGCAACTTGTCTTGATCAGGTGACTGGATTTACGAAGAGACCAATATAAAGGGTATATATGATTCGGCACAGCCGACTATAGTGATCTTAGTTGTTAAAATTAAGTATGTAAAAACAGAGTAGAGACTAAAGTGACTTTACTGATAAGCCCAATTTGTGAGAACAGATGTAAAAACTACGGCTCGTAAAATGCTTGACGCGAAAACCAAGAGTAAAGACATACATACATGCCCTAAATGGTATCCTAAATCTTAGAAAAATTATTCTACATTTAACCTTAAGCACTTACATATATATTGGAAAAAATTCTAGTAATTCGGCTATGATTTCATTTTTAAAAACTGTGTAAGCTAAAAATGGATATTTTTATTTAAAATAAGTAACTTAGAGAAGTGATGTTTTTTAACCTAGAAAATTTTGTTCGTTTTCAAGATTAATTAATTTTCAATTCCCAAAACCCTAACATGCAGTTTTATATATATGCTTAAATGTCTGTTACTTTAAAAATAAATTCTTATTTTTTAGGTAACACATTAAACAAAGTAAAAATTGGGCCAGACATAAAATAACATAAAATGTAAAGTTGGTAATAAAATTTTCTATGACAGGGGTATTATTTTAACATAATTGCCATGATTATTGTATGACATTACCATGACAATGGTGGTTTATGCAGACATTTTTATAAACGCACATTCAAATTATGCAAAATACATACATTAAAAGTACAAACGAATACAAACAAATGTGAACATTAGGGAAGTAGATTTTAAAGCTTTTTCTTGAATACTCGTTAATAACTGACTGAAAAACTGTTTTAGGCCAGTACTAGAAATGTTTCTTAAAGGCATATCTGGGAAACGCTGTCCTAACACAATAACTGAGATTTTAGTTAAATATCTTGCAAAGATAAAATATAATTTTGATACTACCCTATTGTTTCTGTACATACATATAAGAAATCCTTTAATATCCTGTGGGAACACAAAGGAAGAAACATTTGCAAATGACCCTAAATATACCGGAATGCTTTATTATTATTAATCTTTTTCTTTTATATATATAAAAAAGAAATCATCATGTGCTCTGTATGTTTGCAATAAAGATCTGTCTGGCGGAAATAAAAAAATATTATTTTATCATTTGTTCTATTTTCTTCCTCTTTAAAATTTCAATTTAATATATGAGACAAGAATTTTTTGAAAACTCATCATTGTTGTAATAATAAAGTTATTGTCGCGTATACAATTTCTAGCAAAATATGTAGGTGGGTAGGTAGGTACACATTATAAGTAGGTCAGAGATATGTTGTATAAACTTAAATGCCTTTTTATAAATATATAAATTTAAGTTACCCACCTGTTAACTTAAACGTACATTTTGGAACATATAAACGAATTCGTTTCGCTAATTTGTACGTGAACACTTACTAGTAATAATTATCGAAAATTATAAATAATTTTCTGTAAATGAACGCACCTATTGTTTATAGGACCAATTTTAGACAAACAAATTTTTGATTAAGTTACATGTTTTACTGATTTCAGGCCTACAAAAAAAAATATATATATATAATTAAAAAACTGTTTATTAAAATAAAAATTTGTGAAGTTTTTTTGTACAGAAAAAGCATAATTTTAACCCCCTTATTTCTTAAAACGCAACACCCTAAAACAAAAACAAAAGGTATCAAAAAGTTTTTTAAATTTTAATTTTTTCCATATAATTGTTTGCGTTATTATGCGTTGCGTGTTACGTAATTAGGCCCTAAAAGTTTTTGGCTAATTTTTGAGAAAAAGTTGTTTTCTCATATTTAAGGACTATTGATTCATATAGAGGTCGAAAGTTAAATAATTTTTAACATATCTTTTGAAGTTTAAAAATCTAGATATATATATACATATATAATAAAGGGCTATTGACTTCTTAAAATTTACGGCTGTATTGATAAAAAAATCTTAATATAAGTTTTAAATACATTTAAGCTAAAAAACATTTTAAGCCTAAAAATGCTTTTTTAAATTTTGTATTCACAAACCGTGTTTTTTTTCAATGAGATATCCGTATTTTTGACTTAAAAAAAATGAATATTTATTAATATTATTAATTAAATACACAGCGAAATGAAAATAATTTAATAAAAATTCTCAAACGCGCGGAAGTGTCATGTGCATTTACTAATGTTCTTCATGCCTTGCACGCTTGTTCGCTTTTTTAAAGGATTGTAATGCCTGGATTCGAATAGATACCCTTTGACAATGTGAACATAATCAAACTCAGTTTTTTATAGCCACACAAATATACTATGCACGTATGCTATATGTAAGGTTTTATTAAAGAGCATACTGTTGTTGTTGTTTGTTTTTCACTTTTCTATTTATCTCTTGTTGATTATGTCTCATGTGGAGAAAAACGGTGACGCTGCTAGTTCTGTTGGTGGTGACGATGTTATTGACATGTGCGCTTTTATGAAACTAGTGTAAAGTTAAGGTTTTTAGAATTAGTTTACGAAGGTTGTGTGATTCAAGTTGAAACACTAAAACTAAGCTAAAATATTTATCTTAAAGATTTGAGATTATTTTATTTGTTTTCCTCATATCAATGAGTCAATGAATAATCACCTACAACATTTTTTGAAAAACTTTACCTTAAAAATATTTTCAAGAAATCGAAATTTTTAATACTTATAGCCTGTTTACCGATGTCGAAAGAATACTTTCGTTCGCATGCTAAGCGAAAGAAAACTGATTTCGGTTTACCTAAGTATACTTTAAGCGAACGTTCACTCGAAAGACAAGTCGAACGAAAACAAAAGCATTTTCATACAAAATTGGGTTTACCTAAGTCGAACGTAAGCTAAATATGCGAACGTAAATGTCAAAATCAGTCACATGTTATTTTGCTTTCGAGTGCCATAAAAGTATGTAGTTTTTGATATAAATTAAAGACCACTGTGTATTAAAATGCTAAAAAAATATAAAGTAAATATGTTCTCAAGGGTTATTGGTTAAAACATTATATTGTTTAAAGCAAAAATTAAATGAAATTTGATTTTAAAAAAAATCTACAAAAATTTTGTATGTTTTAATTATGAAATGTTTTCAGTGATGTCAATTATGCCGAATTTTTATCTAATTTAAGACCACTTGTAGGAGTTTGTAAGCAAATACAACAAATTACCACAAATAAAACAAAAAAAAATAACTGAAATCATCTCTTTTCATGTATTTTTGTTTCCTGACTATCTGGTGTGCATGTTGCGAGCGGGCTAAATACATAGTCATGAAGTATCGTTAGAAACACGTGATTGTAAACTAATGTTGAGCATATATGATCTAAAGATAATGTTTTGCATTGTATTTTCATTCTATTGTTCTTATTAAGTATTATATTATTTTTCCCCTTCTCAAAATACACCAAAAATCAATGCACTTTTTACTATGGGTTTTTACAGACTTTTACCCTTATAAAACGACATTTGGTAAATAGTTCATAAATAAATTCATCATATATTTATATATTATAAACGCAATAAAACCATAAAAAAACAGTCAAAGAGGTAATATCAAGAGCCCAGTTGACTATAATAAATTTGACATTCGTACTTTTTAAATGTACATACATATAATTTTGTATAAAATTTTTATTTTTTTTTAAATTTCACCGTTCAAACACAAAAAGTAAATGCAAAGAGCAAAAATTATGAATTCGCCTTGATTACCTGGTTAAGTATACCCTGGACTAAATTGTAAGGTTTTACTTTGATCTTCTTTTTTGAATTCGTAAGTTTTTTATATGTATGTATTAACTTATATAATTTTTTTATTTAAAAATAAAAACAGTTTTTTTGTTTGAATTCCCGTTTCCCGGGTTGCAAAAAATTTCAGGAAAAAACCTTACTAACAAGTAAAACATTTCTTAAACAATTAAGTACTGACTGCGTCATTTTTGTAGCTAAGCCATGGTTTAAATATCCCAAGAACCTAGGACTTGTTAATATTATGCTATGTTAATTTTAACATGAAAAAAGATACACATTATTGAAAAGGACATTTTCTTTGTCTGTTAGTGCTTTATAATTTAAGAAAGTTAGCATCACGGCTATATGTATAAAAAAAGTTCTTATTGTGAAAGTGAGTGCATACTGTTGGGAGGCAAAAAAGTTGGCAACGTAAACAGACATTATTACAAAACTTATAGCAAAATAAAATGTATATATATATTTTGATCCACACTTTAAAGGGAAAAAACAAATTTTTAAATTTAAAATGGATTTGAAGTATTGATTTTAATGAAAATTCGCTTAACAAACCTATTGCAAATTAAAAAATTGTTTATGCAAATGCCCCAAAGTATGTAAGCATTTTATTATTTATATTTTTCTCTGTTGAAAACGAACCTGTCAGTAAAGGCGAACGATAGTTGTCGAAATACGTAAACCCAAATTTATTCGAAAGTGAGTGACTAGCTTTCATTCGTATAGGTTTTCGTTCGACATCGTTAAACAGGCTATTAGACTTTAGTAACATGGTTATCGAAAAATGCATTATTATTAACAGAAAAATATTTATAGTAGTTTGATTTCGACCTAGTAACTTTTCTAAGAAAAATAATTAATTTTGCCAAATCATGTTTTGTTCTATATTTTTTTTATAACTTTTTACCAATGAACAGGGAGTGCAGTAGTAGTACTTAACTTAGTTAACCTTAATAAAATAGTAAAGTTTGAAATATTATCGTACAGCCCAAGTAGAAAAAAAGTTCATTTTAACTTGAAACACATCAGGGTCTCAGGTGTCTGGTTTGCTTTTATCGCCAATTTAATAAACATTGTACCAAGTCTGTGTCTGCACTAGAAAGTTAATGTTTTATATGTGTATGTGATGTGTAACATAGCTTTCCAGTGGTAATGGCGTTTCATACATAACGTGGGTTGCCATATGTAAACTTATACATATTTATTTTTTTCTGTTACTGTTGCATTACGTTTACCAATTTAGTAGCATTTAAGGTTTCTATATTGTGCAAAAAATCGTATATAAAACATATGTATTAAAGCTTTAATGATCAAGATAACAAACTTTGTTAAAGATTAAAGAAATAATTTTTTTTAAGTTTTTTTTGTTTTTTGACATTGGTTACGTAATATATCGAGGGCTTATATTCCAAAAGTTCTATCCAAACTTTATACCAAAGCGGTTTTTAATAGAAACATGTCCCCTGACTTGACTGCCATTCAATATATTAACTGAAAAAAAAATTTATTAATTGTGTTTGTGATATCTACACACGTGGTCTTGTTAATAAGAAAATATTGTTAAATAGTGATTTTGCAGATAACACTTTTTGAATATAAAACCTCAATATATTCATAATATCCAAAATTTGAGAATATTAATAACTTTTTTTTCAGTTTTTAATAACAAACGTAATAATTGACACAGAGTTTACTTAAGAGCATTGAATGATAGAATGGAAACGCGGATTTTATTTTTAAAAGAGTATGTCATCAAGATGTCACTGTTCAAAACGGAGTCTTGTGTTTGCGCTAGACGCTGCAGTAAACTGGGTTTAATTGAGCTGATTTGTCGACAAATACTTTTTTTTATGCCCTTTTTTTGAGGTAGCCCTATTAAATATCCATGGGAGTTTGATGGGGCGACCTCGGTGGCCATTGGGTCTCTCCAAAGCGACTGGTCAGTTTTTGGGGGAAGGTTTTCCAAAGCAAATTCAACAAAGCTCTGGCTGTGTATGCAGTCGCCTCATTATGTTGAAACCACGTGTGTGAAAAGTACGATAGATCAGCTCACAGGTTTGGCAAAAAGAGTTCCGAGCTTCGATAATTTTCACCATTTTCATTCGCCACCTGGCCTGGGGAATTTTCAAAATAAAAATGGTCCAATTATCTCACGCGCGAAAAGGGCACACCAAAAAGCTCTCATTGCATTATACTGCAATGAGACCAATAACGGCAGTTTTGCTTGTTAACGTGACCGCTTAAGTGAGAGTTAGCCTAGAAGCCCCAAAAAAATTGGATTTACAGTGCGAAAATGCTCCATCATCATTTCTAAAAAATTTTTGAGTAAATTAAAGTCACTTTCTAAAAGTTCTTGAATGATTTGTGTTTCAAAAGGATAGAACTTAAGATCCTTTTTTAAATTATTATGAATAATCTGGAAGTCGCGGATTTTCACGTCAAATGCTCTCAATCAATTCAATGTTTTCAGGAATCCTTGAAGATGAAATGGGCCTACCATGGGACATTCATAGCCGAAGTATTTCATGGAATCTCTGCACCTTACACTCGGTTCATTACGTATTCGCCGAACACCAATCTTCAGACAAAATTTTTCACGAGGAATTACGTTAGGTTCAAGGCGCGATGCCCACTCGACCACTGCGACATCGTGACTAACAAGTCCGCACAATCGATAATTCCAACGCCGCCATCCTCCTTTCGCACCGTTTATTACGTTTTGAAATAAAAATATTTAAAACCATGAATTTGCCTTCATGTGGTTTGCATTTTGTTTACCTTGATAAAAAGTATAATAATTTTTTGAACTCAAACCAGAAAAATAACAGCAATAAAAGCGCAGCGTGAAAATGAAAGTGTACTTTTGTTACATACGCAGTTCGCAAAGAAAAGAACAAAAATTAATACTGCAATGTTTGCGATTTTGTTCTTGAAAAATAAAAAACAAAAGAAAAAACTTACTAATGGGTATGAACAGTCTGAATGTAGGAAAAAATATTACTTTTCAATTTAAACTTCGGAACAGTATAAGCCGACGGACGCTGTGTAACATAGCCTTTATGTGTATTGCACAACAACGTCAAATCTCATAACGGTTTGGATTAATATAATTAAAAGGTTTTAAAAAAATTTTTATTGAAATCATTTTTCTACTCATTCTAGGTATTATATGTTATGACGGGTTTGCATTAAACTCAATTTAATTATGGCTGAATTCCAAAACGCAGTTTGCTTTACATCAGAAAATTTCAAGTTTTTCCTGAAAGCAAAGATGAGGTTTTTGATACTTCCAAATGAGAGTTTAAAGCTATATTAATGTCCTGGAAGCAAAAAACGTTGTCAAAATTGCAAGGAGTGTATAAGGGAAGAAGTTGAAAATTTTTAATGCAAAGCAAACTGCGTTTTGGAATCCAGCCTATATCAAGTGAATTTGTTTTCTTTTTGCTTTAGAAAATTGCAGGATTTTCAAAACATTCAGCAAAGTATAGAAACACATGATAAGGGTATTTTATATAGACAAAGACTAAAATGATGTTCTAAGAATGTTATGTAACTTTTAAAGTATTTGTTCGAACAACAATCACTCGATTAATCAATTAATTGCTCATGTAAAAAATTAAAATTTCGATTGAACAATGTATGTCGATTAGAGTTGACAAATCGAATAAGATCATTTTACCTTTCTCCTTCTTTTCACAAATTTTTTGCTTTTTGCTACCTCTCATTAAGAAAATGCCTGTTTTTTATCGAACTCTATAAAACATTTTCGTTTAAACGTACTTTAGGTAATAAAAAAAAGCAAACATATATACTGGCCATTTGAGATCACACAAAGCACATGTAGGCAGTATTTTGGATTGTTTTTGAGAAGAAAGTCGACTATGCCATATAGATACATCTGCCTATCAAAATATACTTTTCAAAGACTAATGACGTTATAGGAATTCATTTAAAGTATATAAATGACAAGCTCTGAAGCTAGGTTTTAAAAACCAGTTTGGGTACTAGTATTCATTTAAAAGCAGGAAAATCTGGTGTTATACAAATTAAGGCTAATAGACTTTGATACATCATTTTTGTATGCCCAAAACATTGCTTGAACAAAGCGTAGATAACAGTTTTTACGCTGATTCGTTGCTTGTTACGTTACCCTAATTAAATGGAAATTTTGGCCAACCCAATGGATCAACACCATAGTCAAAAATTAATGGCGCTAAGGTAATGACATATATTTTGTGGGGCTTAAGGTCCAATTTTATAGAAGCCAGATCATTACAGCCAACCTATGAGTTCTAAGTGCAATTCATTTATTTAAAGTTAAAGTTGGTCAAAAAACTCTCAGATATGGTGGCCAAATATGTAATTGTAATATATTATCACTATTTACAAACTTGCTTAAATCTTTTTGAATATAAGTTGTTGGAAAATTTGGTCCACTAGCTGTTTGGCATTATGCAGAACATTCTTAAAAATCAAAAAAATTAAAGTTTCTTTCAACATTAACGAAAAATAATAGTTTCTTCTAATAAAAAGAAATTATATAAGCTGAAACCAAACTAAAAATTAAAAATTTGTATTAAAAAAAATTTATTTGTAATCAACATATCCAATAAATTTGAAAATCACTCAAATTATTTGGCTTATTTAAATCATTTGAGTAAGTCGATTTTTTTAAAAACTAAACAAAACTATATTCCTAAATCAATTAGTTCTTGGAGGTAGTCAGATAGTTTTATGTTTTAAAGTTGCGCATTTTGATGCACTTAAGAAAATGTGGCTCTGTATGTCTGAAATATGTTAAAAAAAACAAAAAAAACCTCTCGCTTACAAACATGCAGGTCGTCAATCACATATCTTTCTCAGGCCTTAAAATTTTAAAATAAAAACATTGAAAGTATAAAAGTGAAGATATTTTTATATTAAATGTTATATTGAAATGATATTTTAATAGAAATTTTCTTTATTTAAAAATAAAACGTATTTTAATTTTTAATGAGAAATAGCGATTTTTTTTAAAAGATTTTAGGTAATATATGGTAATTTGAATCGAGCTCATAAAAAAGGCAAAAATGAAGCGCATAAAATAAGGTGAATAAAACGACATTTTTAAAGATGTGAAGTTTAGCATTTTAAGTGCTTTGAAAAGAGCGTATCAAAAAGTCCACACGAATGCTGACAAGTAAAACATGGTGAACAAAAATTATGTTTTCCGTTGGCAGGCTAGGAAGATAAACTCTCCTTTATAAAACTTGCTAGCGTGGAAGCAGTACTTTAAGCTGGAAAGCTTCACAAGTTTTATTGATTGCTTCAAAGACAAAGAATTTCTTTTAGAAAAACTAAAACATAGGATCTTCAAACATTTTTATTAAAACAGGTTAACAATTGGTTTTTTTATTTGCATATTTAAAAATTTTATCAATAAGTTCTTTGTCATTTCATATTTTATTAATACGAAATAAGTCATTAAGTTCTACTGAGAAAACTGCTTTATGCATATTAGCATTCAAACTTTGTATAAAATTAAAACTATTTGCATATATTTAATTTATCATCTATCTATTCTTGTTTCCTATTTTAATTTATATTTTTGCAAAAATGTTATAAAAAAGGAATATGTTAAGAATAGGTAAAACTTAACTCATTAAGTTTTCTAACGTCTTTTTTTTACTTTTTATGGGCAAAAAAATCCAAGTGAATTGTTTTTTTATTCTATTTAAGTACGAAAACTTTCCTTTTTATAAATTGCAAATTAAATGTGCACGTAGTTGATAAACTTTGACTTTTCATTCTGCGAAGTGAATAAGGAAATTAAAGATAAAAGATATTTATATGCGAGAACTTAACAAAAGGAAAAACTGCAGTTAAATACTCCTATAAAGAATTTAAAAAACTGTTTTAAAATATGAAACTAAATTTTTAATACTTTTATACAAAATTTAGGGTCCACATCTAAAAACACTTTTTAAATTTTAAAATGTTTAAAAAACGACATTTTCATAAAAAATCTGTATTAAAATTTTCAAACTAATTTTTGATACGACCCTAACTATTTTGTCTAACATATGGGCATTTCCATGTCATCGTACGTGACATTTGTACGCCTACAAAGTGGTGTAGATTTTGCAAAAAGAGTGGTAACTGAAAAATTGTTTCGTTAATATGTTACATTTAGAGGGTACTATAATCTAAAAAAAAATCATGACTTTGAAAACCTTGCCTGCCAAAATATCGAGCGAAAAAGGTGCATATCGTACGTGACAAAAAACGGAAGTGATGTTTGGTGCATGCACATATAAACGAAAATCTGCGAATTGTAAAAGTTTTTTTCCTTTCTTTAAGTTCTTTCACCAAGCCAAATATTTTTCCTTGATAATCCATAATTTTTAAATACAAAAAGATTTTTAGATGATTTTGTTACGAACAAATCTTAATATCGTTCGTGACATACCGTATGTGACAGATTTTTCTCTTATAGTATTTGTCTGAAAAAATAGGTTTTTTTAATATATGTATACATACAAATTTAAAAAGAATTAAAAAATCTTTATTCGGTGATAATAGCAATAAAAACAATAAAAGGTTAATTTCATTTCTTACTATACACTATGTACTTGGGCGCTGGCACTTAATTATTAAATTTTAATTTTTTCTCTTACTGAATACGCAGTTCGAGACACATTTATATACTGACTATCATGATAAGTAAACGAATGAAGTTGTCTTATTTTTGGGATGGGCTGGACATTTTGCCATTTTTCATGGAGATGAGCAGAAAACCCTTCAATCTCTTCGGTAGCAACATAAAACAAATTAACTCCTTCCACATATTTATGAGCACATTCATAAAATGAGAAAGCATCTGGCAAGATTAATTTATTTCCTTTTACAACTTGCCAGACCTTTCTTTTAACAGTACCACCTACTCCATCAACTGCACCTTTACCATGTGATGTGGCAAAGAAGTTCCATTCTAAATGTTGGCAGCTAAATTTGTTTACAAAAAGAGGGAATACTTTTTAAAATGAATTTGTTTTTAAATTGAGCGCTACTCCAATCAGAAAATATGTATATAGACGATATATCTTCATATTGTTCGCTTATTTCAATCATAGTTTTTGTAATAAAATAGTAAACATCAAACTTATTGTGTGTTAATTCGTCGTTAATTATTTTTTTTGTCTTTTTTGGCTGCATCTGCGAACTTTTTTCGATAGATATGCTGTCTTTCAGCCTCCTTTTTTCGGTATTTCTTTATTTGTTCTTCGTTTTTCTTCAAGTCCTCCCTCCATTTCTTTGTAGTCTCATAGCTATTTTTACCCATCTTAATAAAATATTTATAATTATAAAGGAATTTAAAAGTATTAAATTGAATTATGTTACTTACAATATCGTATGCTACAAACTTTGAAAGACTATAAAATTTTTATTGCATCAAATTTAAAAAAAAAATCGATCAATATTTGTTTGCGAGATTTATCTTGCTTTGAACTTTTATTTTTAAATACTTGCGACCGGTCGAATTCAAATGATGACGACAAATAACGTTTTTGCATTACGTACGTGACATTAGAATATCATTCAAAGCAATCTATAAAAAATACCGCTATTCGAACTCTAAATTTTTAATTTCATAATGGAACTTTGCCACTGATGTTGTAACATTATTTTTAAAGTATAATTGGAATATTACAATTACCTAAATTTAGCCACTAGTTAAGACAAAATAGTTAATTTCAATTTCTGGAAATTGATCAAAGAGATTACCAGTTTAATCTGCTATTTTTGCTCTTTTAAAATTATAATTAGCTATTAATACTTTTACATAATAAAATTTAAGTGTTTTATTGCTCTTTGGTATATTTAAAAAAAAGTTGCGATGACTTTTATTTTTCCAGCCGTGGTTGACATATTCATGGAAATGCCCATATGATTGATTTTGAATTTTTTTACTTTATTAGTGTGTGCTTCATGATCTCTAAAAGACAAGTTCCTATTAACCCTTCATTTAGGGGCAAATTTTAAACAATTTTGAATTTAAAAAAGGCTTTAAATGTTGAGTTTGTATGAACATTTCTTTAAATTTTTTCTTCATTTTTTTTATATGTCTCTTAATCTTTAAATAGCTTTAAGTAGTTTTCTCCCTTTTTTTTTACTAAAATAACTGTTGAAGACCATTTTTTTATGTTTTTTATTTCAAAAGAAAAATATGACGCTCTTAGTTCTTAAATTAATCCAATTTTAGGAAAAATCATTTCTTTCCTATTTCGCTTCGTTTAAAATTAGTCATTTATTAAAACGTACAACATACTTTATTTTCCTTTTTATTACATTTCATCCGCATATGCTCTGTTGTTAAGGGCTTAAGAAACATTTTTCGTCATCTTTTATAACAATTTTTGATATGGTGTTTGCACATTCAACATTTATACTATTTTTAAAAATTTGTATGAAAAGGCCATCATTTGTCTTTCATTTTTCTTACATCGTTTTTGCTGTAGCTTGCATTAAATTCCCAAAGGGAGTTTATATTTTATCATAACCTCTAATGAAGTGTAAAAATGAAATGTCTCATGATATCAAATGTCTCCTCTAACTTTCATTCATCTGTATATTATCCTCGTTCTTCATTATAATTCTTTCAACACTTCTTTATTAATAAGCATATTATGTGCTGGCATGTTTTTCATAATACATATTATTATTTATTATTTTTGTTCAATACTTTGCTATCTTCGAAAAACACCTTCAGGAAACTAAGAAACAACATTAAAAAATAAATAAACTTAAAGCCTACACAGTAATTATTTTCTCACGATTGAATTTAGTTTTACTTGGAAAAGCTAATTATTATTATGGACCTGAAGCTATCTTTACTTATGGGTAAAAGAGCCCTAAATGAAGAAATTCAATTTCTTATTTTGTGAGAATAAAGATCGATTTACCTCTACAAGAGAAATCAAATGGAAGATATATAAATACAATGGTTAATGTTTTACTATTATTATTTTGAATAAAAAATTGTACCTTAAATATTTTTTAATAATTTTGTTTCATTGACAATTAATTGTTTTTGTTAAAGTTATATATTGGATAAAGTCAAAAATAATTTAACGATTAAATAAATTTTAAAAAAATTGATTATGTCTCTATGAAATTTATCACAATATGATCTGAAAACTTATAAAACTAAATTTTGTAAGATTACACCCTTATCACCCATCATATTGTTTTTGTTTCCACCTGTGACTAACTAAACCTTTAGAAAATGCAATCTTTAGATAAAGCTTTTTTATGTTAAAAGCTAATATTTTAAATCATTATTATTAAAATGGTAAACCCTATTAATATCAGCATGAACCAAACCAAACTCTTAAGTAACAATGTTCTAGTTGGTCAAGCCCTAACATAACACTTTATTTCTATGGGCTATATGAAAATATAGACCGATAATGTGAGACAGTTGGTGATATAAAGATGGAAAAGAGTAGTATTTGAGCCATTTTTTACTAAAAACTGTTACGTTTCACATTCAAAATGTCACTCAATGTTACATTTTAGCGATTGTTTTAACACACGAAAATCTTTAGTTACGAATCACAAATCAAAGCTCAAGATTACAGCTACGCTTTATTTACCGATTTGACTGACATTTGTGACTAGAGTTGCTCCCACTAGAACTACCACACTGGTAACTGTTTAGAAACAACGCATGGCTTAAGCTCGTTGGGCCTGGACGTTGGTACGTTAAGAAGCAATCGTAAAGACAGATGAAATGGTAAAAGTGTTTACTTAACGATAAATTTAATATGACGGAGCAGTTTCTTCTCGTAGGACGTGGTATCGTTTTCCAATTTAATTTTGTTTGACCCTCCACTGTAATATCGAACTGATCATCTCCACAAACAATAGTCTCTGTTTCAGTGCGAAAAAAACTTATCTGTAGCAAATTTCATCAAAATATCCTTAAAAATGCGATTTATATTTTGATTACCAAAATACATGGACACCAAGCCAGACGGACAGACATGCTTAAATCGACTCAGGAAGTGATTTTAAGTAAAGCGGTATACTTAAAGGACGATTATTTTTGGGCGTTACAAACATCTGCATAAACCCATAATACGTGGTATTGGTATTAAAAAGACATACGCTGCGTATGATTAACCAAAGAAATTCAATATTCCCAATCCAACATGTTGTTCTCACATTTTTAAAAAATGAAACTGAAATACATTTGTATGTGTCTGTACATAAAACGGTTTTTTTTTAGTTTTTTCTCCTGGTGTAAAAAAGTCCCCTCTCAAAATTTGCAATATTTGCATACTCAAGTATTTCACCACTCTTTCATCAAGTGTAAGCCTTATGTAAACAAACTCTAAAGAATCCAAGTTTAAGATTTTGCTTATCGTTTTTAGGACTGGTGTGGCTTTCCTTTTTTAGCATTTAAAATAAAACAGTTTCTAAGGTAGTAAAATCATAATACATGCAAGTTATTTTAATGCTAGAGAACTGTAAACACAGTCAGTCGGGTATTTTAAATTTAAAACCATTTGTTCCAAATAGAAAACAGGCAACGGATTAAGGGGGGGAACTGGTCTGACTAACAGTGCACTTTGGAGAAATTGGATGGTTTAATGTAGATACTGAAATTATTCGATCGTATGCCTTAAACAAAATTAGAGACTCACTGCACTGCGCTGATACTATATCAGCGGTCCTAATTGAACATAAATATTGGGCAAATATCAAAAGTTCTATGGATGAGTCTAGGGCGGAGGGAATACGGGAAAAGGCAACCGTGCTAAAAGTCCGGAGGCAAAGATCTAATTTGTTCTCCCATACCACAATGTCCTACAAGCGGAGGTCTCACACAATAGAAAAAGAAATATTTATGCGGATTCTTCTAAACAAAGCATTTATGTATATGAGAGTGTAAAATTTTTTTAACCAAATTTCTGGGAAGTACTACCCTGAATTTCTTCACCTTGAAAGATGCGTACATCAAACCGATCAGTCACTAAAGCATATGACCTGCAACGCTTTAGTTTCAAACATTATTTTGTCTAATATATAAAAAATGTTACAAAAAAATTAATGATGGAATTTGTTATTTCTTTCATTTGTCATGATTAATGAAGTCTGTGCTAAGTCTCTATTGTTTTGTTTTGTTCTTCTAACTTATAATGAAATGAATTGAAAAAAATAACAGTTCTTGGAATCCAAATAAATATTAAGTGGCTTGTTTATTTTCGAAACATAATCAAACTCTTACAATTGTATCTTTAGACTAATGGTCTTTACATAATATATTGTTTACTTCAGTTTTTTTTTATTTTTTGTAAGAATTAACTTGTTTGGCATTGAATACCAAATGATAAATGATAAAAACTGTTTAAGTATATAAAAAAAAATAAGAAAGTCTAAATGGAAAATAACATCTATATTCAAAGCCTTATATTGTTTTTTAAAATACAAAAACCATTAACTAAATGGTGAAAGGATAGCATTGTAAATTTATATATTTCAAAAAATTACTACTCAAATTTATCTTAAATGCCCTAAATGTCCTTCTAAAATTTACGGATATATGCTCAAGCTATTTAAAAAGCAAACTCTTATTTATAAAACTCAAAGCTTAAAATCGTAATTATTTTAAGATGTAAATATAACACTTGATGGCAAGTTTTTAAGTGATAAATAAGTAACTAACTAACACTTAATTTAAAAAAATATATACTTTTTGTAAATTTTTTACAAATTATTAACCCATTAGTGCATAAAGTTTACTACGCTGTGTAATGTTATTATTTTTATGAATAATCTGCAATAACACTTAAAGAAACAATTCTGTGAAGAAAAAAAAATGAATATATATATAGTTCCGATTTTATCGCCCGTCCGATATATCGGACGATATGCATAGGGGACCATAAACTACGATAACATTATGTGGCAAAACAATTATTAAAAATTAATGTTTTTTGGGTTTTTATTTAACATAAAAATAACTTTTAGATATATAAAACTTCTTATTGAAAAGTACCAACTACATGAAAATCCATAAAACATTTAGGGTAAAGACCTACATCACATTTCAAGCATTTAAATTTGGATTTTCCTCCACATTTATTGGCACATCGCCTCTCTGTACTTATGGGAACGATCCAATGATCCTTGCCATCAAATCGTATATTGGATAAAGGTTTTGCTGGCTTTTGTCCTTGATGCGGTGGAGTTCCATGCGAAAGAAGCAGGCTTTGAGCGACATACCTCCTAAATGTAAACAAGGATTCAGTCTCCTTTTTGCAACCATTTTTTCTGGCTAGTAACCAACTGTTTACCACTGCTACATCTAGGAAATATGCGAAAATAGGCCACCACCATTTTCTAATGCGCATTCTTGTCCGAAGATTTGCTACAGCTTGGTCACATTTGTCCACTCCACCCATATGCTTATTGTAGTTGGCTATCATTGAGGGTTGGGGAATTGAGATTTTTGATTTTTTTTCATTA
Source organism: Melanophora roralis (assembly GCA_963583895.1). Lineage (NCBI taxonomy): Eukaryota > Metazoa > Arthropoda > Insecta > Diptera > Rhinophoridae > Melanophora > Melanophora roralis. The sequence continues at coordinate 27,308,768 of OY757187.1, read as the reverse complement.
GACCAATTAGTGGCTGATGTTAGCTCCCAGTTTTCAAAATTGGTAGCTACAGTGACTACATTATTATCGTTCCAGCGACAAACGAACACGTCATCGGACATCCTATAATCGCTGTAGCCTCTTTCCCGCCGCTTAAACTTTTTTGGATCTTCTAAAGGGCAATTTTCTACACGATTAGACCTAACCGTCCCAGTCGCAAAATACCCTAGCTGCCTCAAGTGTCTCATTAGTGACAAAGATGTGAAGTAGTTGTCAAAGTAAATTTTAACTCCACTATGAGATGGCAGCTTTGCGAGGTCTATCAGATTAACAACAACACTCCCGCCTAGTCCATATTCTTTTTTATCTGTTGATTTTCCAGTGTACACGCTGAAAGCTACCATGTAGCCGCTGCTGGAACACAAAGCCCAATTCTTAAAACCAAACCTTATTGGTTTTCCTTTTATGAATTGCTTTGCGTAATGTTTTCCATAGTACGGGATCATGCTTTCGTCAACGCTGTAGTTCTCGTCTAGTCCATAGTGTCTTTGGAAGGATTCACCCAGACTATTCAGCAGCGGACGCAATTTATACAGCCTGTCAGAAGAAGCTGATAAATTTGTGTTATCGTTCAGATGTAAGTTTCGTAGTATTGCCTCAAATCTATTACATCTTATGCTCTCTGACAAAATTTTTGGTACATCACTATTTTTGGAAAAATAGAGTCTTTTGAAGGGTAATTTAGAATAGCCAGATAACAACATAGCTCCCAAAATAACATAAATTTCACCATCTGTAACATTTAAAGGCAAATTTTTTTGCTCAGCGTAAAGATTTGTTTGCTTGGCAATGTCACTAACTAAATTTCTGTGAAAAAAAAGCTCAAAATAATCCAGGGGATCCTTACAACTTTGACTTTCTTCTGATGTCGGTTTGGAATTGTATTCTGTGCATTCAAAACTTGGTAGTTCTTTTTTCCATAACGCCGTCCTTCTCTTTTTAGCGAGAGGCATTTTTCCTGACTTGCAGGCGGCTTTCAAAGCAGAAAGCGGTTCATTATCCTCATCATCGCTCTCCTCACTAACTGAAGGCATAAAAGAATTTACGACACTCGATGACGTTGACGGCATATTATCATTCTGGTTTTTTTGTAAAAATTGTACTTCACATTTGCTTTGCAGCAATTTACGCCCAACGTGGTTAAGGTTAGCTTCATGTTCATCATCCGAATTGTCGCTGTCCTCATCCGTCACCTGATCGCTTCGTTCAATAGGTGGTTCGATATATAACAATCGCTCTGAAGCATTCCAGTCATCTTCGTCTTCTAAAGCAGCCAGTATTTCATGCAACTTCAAGCTGAAAAATTCAAGTAAATATCAAACTTAAAAGCTCACTATGCATAGCGTCCGGTATATCGGACGGCAACAAAATAACGCACTGTAAAATTTTATTATCAAACTTTAATCAAAATTATCCAAATATTGCTTAAAAAAACATTACAACGAACAAACACAGTAGTCATTTGAAGTTTTTTTCTTTTAAGTTTATGAAAAAATTAAAATAATTTCTACCTTTTTCTCAAAATAGAACGACCAAAATCCGCCATCTTACAAAACTGTAGGTACTAAGTGATGTACGCTTTTTAAGAACTAGCTTTAGTGTTGTCAATATGAAAAATATAGTCTACTTTTATTTAGAAGCAAAAAAATCTCCAACAAATTTTTTTTCAACTACAATTTTTGCAATTTACGTGCGTCCGATTTATCGGACGTTATGCTGTAATGGGTTAAAAAGTAGGGACCTCATACTTTGAAACAAAACTTGTTTGAAGTAAAGATACTTGGTGCATTTGAGCGAGAATTTCGCCTGTATTGGCAAATTGGCTCTATTTGCTGGGATACCTACGAATATTTTGCATGGATTTTTATTTTATTTTAGGTTTTTCCTATATCTCTAATTTTGCTGATTTTAAAGAATGCCATTGTTTTAGAGATATTTCCTTATTGCTTGATATCAAAACACTCCTAGTGCGACTTTATTTTGCCTCAGAAGCTTGATTTCAACAAAAATACACACGGCCAGACGGACATGGCTATAACGACTTCCCTATCTATAAACATCCCAAATATATATATTTTATGGGATCTCAAGTAAATATATAGAAATAACAAAAGGAATAACAAACTGATATATACCCTTTTCACCATGTGAAGGCTTTTTCGATTTTCATTAGTAATTTTCTTTATATATGTACACTTAAAATACCTTCAAAACTGGGTGCAATATTATATTCTTGTTTTCTTTTTTTTTTGTTTTGTTAAAAATGTTTTATTTTCTGTTAAAACTACAGTTTTAAATTTGTTAATGAAAATAAATACATATTTACAAATCATTCTTTGCAGCCTTTTTCCACAAATTGACACATTTGCCGTCCGCTCCAACCTCTGAAAGACCATTTCAAGGACAAAGTAAACTGACTTTTTCATCACGTATTGCAGTTTCGTACAAACCCGTTCATCGGCCTACGAAAATAGAAAGAAGTTATTTTGGTGAGAAACTCATATAAATTTATATTGTGCAAATGTTTCAAATAAGAAGTCTGAAGCTTAAGAAAAATCGCACTTTTAAGTTATCCACCATAAAAATTTTAACAATCGGAGGAGTCTCGCAAAAAATTTAAGTTGTTCAATCTGTTCCAATTAAGCGAGTTACTAAAAAAAATTTATTCGGTTTTTCGACCCAAGACAAAATTCCAAACCTTGAATTAATGGATGCCCTTATATATACTCAACACTAAAGTATATGGAAAATAATAAGTCTTGACTGAGCTTCGTATAAAGGTTGTTTGTTGTAGGTCTCTTATGTACACACACCCATGATATTATTTTGATAGTGTTTTCGATTAAGAAAAAAATACATAAATTAAAAACGTGCTGTTGCTGCTATTTCTTAGCTTTCTTTTCTAACTTAGTTTTTCGATGCATTTATTGTTTTTTTTTTGTGTTTAAACTAATACAGTCACAGAACTATTTATTAAGCTTAGCTCCTCGGAGGAATAACCCTGACTAGATTGTCTTATTTATAATATATTTAAAGAGAAAAAGTTCATTTGAATAAAAAGTAAATAATTTTTGAAATTCTAGAATACACATACTGTATTTAGTTTATTTGTAGTAAGCAAGATATATTTTTTGATAAAAAAATAAAGTACAAAATAGTTTTCTACATAAATTTTTTTAAGATCTTTTTAAGTGAGCTATGTTTTATTTTATTTTATCAACATTTGAGGATGTAAGTAATTGCCAACTCTTTTCTTTTTCAGATAATTTTTTAACAATTTATTTTTGATAAGCCCGCCTTGCTTTGCCGAAGTCACCGTTTAGCCATTTTTATTCCCTTCACATAGGAATATTTCAGTTTGTCATTCCATTTTGAATTTCTTTAATATTGATTTGCAAAGTATATGCATTTTGAATAATGATAGATAAAAAAGTCGATTTAGCCATGTATGTCCCTGTGTTTATTGCAATCAAGTTTCTGAAGTCAACTCAACCATTTTGAAACAGGTGTTGGTGTCAAAAAATCAAAAATATATATCAAACCTTCAGCAGAGTATTTCTCTTATGATTTTTTTATTTAATGAAAACATTTCTTGAATAAAAGCGTATAAGTAGCATCGCCCGTACAAAGGTTCAAATTTTGAAAAATTTTTAATTTAAAAAACGAAGATGGCTATCAAGACCAAAGCCGCGACAAAGTTACATTTGCCAGTTCGAAAAAAAAATTGGTAAATTCGAATGACTGGGTACTCCAAGATAACAATGTGAACGGTAAATAAGATTCGGCATAGCCGAATATTGCGCTCTTACTTGTTTAGGTTAAAAATTAAGGTTTTTTGGATTCAATAAAAAAGAATTAAAATGAGTTATTTTACGAAAAATCTTGTTTTTCCTTAAAATACGCCGCCCAGGGTACTTAAAATTTCCTTAATTTTGTATAGGCCTCAAAGGTTATAAACTGTTTAAGTGCGCATTCCATATATTGCCAAAGATATAAAACAGTTTTTTTTTAAATCAATACCTTTGGAAAGCTATGTATATATGTTTTTTTTTTAAATAAATTACTAAAACTAAAATTAAAATTAAAATATTTTGAAAAAATTGCAACTTTTTGCCATGCACCCAATAAATTGAAAAAATTATTGTATTTCGGTATACGTTTATGTTTTTTAAAATATCTGATCTAATCACGTTGTTAAAAACCAAAATTCAAAAATTAACTAAATATAAAATTTAATGACACCAAGGCCCGATTAAATAAAAACACTGCTAAATACCCTACAATAACTTCTGTACCTTTGGGCAAGATTAGTCATGTTAAGCACTACTTCCAAATTTTTTCGTTATATTGATTTTTGTGTGATTTTGCAGTTCCCTACCTTTAAGTGGCCAAGCAACTCAATGGGCTACGGCCAATGAGCTCACTCAACGTCATCTTACAGCCAACCTAGACTTAATAAAATGAACCTTCAAGAGACTAAAGACTGCCTGTTTTTTAATATAAATGGTGACCTTACAGTATGCTCAAACGGCAATATTAGCCAATAAATCATCTCTCTGAACTAAGACAGACTCGGTATGCAAACAATTGCTCTTTGCATAATTGCATAACGTTTTACTTTTAACCTCCGCATAAACTCACTAAAAATAGTATTAATTAAGGGAACATCCAGTGCCCTCTCCAATCATAACAGCTTTTCTGAAATGAACATTTACGTTTGATATGTTTTTAAAAACTAAACACCCTCAAACAGCAATGCTTTTAAAAGGTTTTACTTGTTTTGCTACTTGGTCTACAATAACCCAGCAAAAACTTACATTGCCTTGTAATGAGTAAAAATCCAAAAAAACTCTTACACATTCACATTTTAACCCATTATTTTAACATGGCGATGACATTGTAGGCACGTACTCACAATGCTTGCTTACAAAGAGCGAGTTAAATAAGTACTTACCATACTCGCTTACAAAGAGGGACTTACATAAGCTATTATTTTACTGGCATTAGAATAACCTTTTTCTGTGGACTCCATTGCATTTAAAGTTTTTTCTTTGATGTTTTGGCTAAGACTGGCCTAAAATATTAAGTTAGAATAAGTAAAGAAATTATCAAACTGAAATTTTCTGCCTAAATTTTAGATAATAAATAACTAATTACCTTACAACTGCTAAGTAATACAGACGGTATATAATAGTAGTTAAAAAGTAAGAAGTTTGTAATTCCTTATCAATTCCAAGTTTTTATTGGGAAAATCTTCAAAAATAATTTTACATAATGTTTCAGCGTAGTTTATACTCAGAAAATTTTTATTTTCTTACTATTCTATTCTAGTTGGGCTTCTTTCCGCTATTTTCGTCATCCAATGCTCAATAGATATGGTTTGGCAAATGACGTCTATTGAGGCTTGATTTGTAACTCTCCCAGGACCAGTTATGCCAAGTGAACCAAATTTTGTGACCTTCAATAAGAGATTAACCATCTCCCATAACGCAGGGCATTCATAGGTAAGGTGAAGCCCTACAACTTTTCACAACCAAACTAGCAAATACTTTATTTTTTATGTATACATACATACATACTTATACATGATTCTCAAGTGCTAGGGACGAAGTATATTAAATTATCTCAGGGCAGTCCTTGTTTTACCGTTTATTTTATTCTAGCTCTTGTATGCTAATGCTCTAAGAATTTGATAAAATTTTATTTATTCAAAAACTGTATGTTGTTATATTTTCTCTTGGCCACTGTAATCTGCTTGTTTCCCACATTACTTAAATAAACAAGTACAAGAGCACTCTTGAGGCTGAAAGAAAAAATTACGAAAAATACAAGGAGTAAATGAATCAAAAAAATTTTATGTGAATAATCCTTATGCACAGAGACTAACTAAAAGATTACATCATAGTTTCTAGGTTGGTGTAGGTTACTTTGTTATTTTGTTTTTATTTTTTGTCCTCTTCAGGAACTATATTTTCCTGTCTGAACGTTTTGTAGATTTAGTTATTGTTGATGTTTATTTTTTACAACATAAAATTGTAAAGATAAATGTCCAAACTAGTTGCATTAAATGAAAAAAATTAAAACAAAAGATTTTAACTAAATTTTAAGTTCAACTTTTTTCACTTTTAAGTTTACGTGGTAATGCTTTTTAAGTGATTTTATTTATTTTAAATTTTAAAATTGCCTTTTCAACTACATTAACTTCAATTTTGGTCGAAATTATCCATTTTACAATTCTAACTACTCAATCACCTAAAATTATTTTCTAAATTTTTAATATGTACATTTGTACAATAAAATATGCGAGTATGTATGTAGGAATAAATTGTTAGTACAATTTCTATGTAGTTTAAACTCTAAAATGACTACCAATATCAACAACAGAAATGATAAATTACACTTGTCATTTGCTATTCTATATTATCATCATCATCACCACTGGCAGCAACCGTAGTTGCTACGACATTTTTATGTTGTCATCTTCATTGAAGCATTTTCCTTTGGATTTTTACGTGATTGAAATTTTTGGCAGGAGGATGACAAGTAACATTAAAATCCTTTTTTAATCGGTACCTTAAAATTTATACACAACTACACACAAAAAAAACCAAGTAATATTTTTTTTTAAATCAAGCCGCAGAGGTGTCAAAAATTCGTAGTTACGGGGTTTTTTAAACCAAACACGATTCATCTACTACTTTGCTTTAAGTCACATTTAAGCCAAAAAAACGTATTGATTTAAGTTCGAAACCGTACTTGATGTAAGCGTCAATGGGATTAATCCAAAAATTAAAGCAAATTTTTTAATTTACGGAAGAGAGGTTTAATTTTTGTTTTATATACATTTATTATTATTTACTTTTTATTTTTGTACTTGCCGTAACTGGAATTTGAACCTGGGACTCTCCGAGCACTAGCGCGCTACCATGTAGGCCATCAAGACTCTTTGTTTTTTAAATGTAGAAATAAATATAAAAACCTTGAATTTTTTAAGGAACCCAGACTAGACTTGTACTTCAAGTACGATTTTGTGAAAATTCTTGATTCTAGAACGTTTTTTTTTTCTGTGTACCTGCATACATTTTTGCAACATATTTTTATCTACGAATGTGTAGTAAAAGAAGAAGATATTAAAATTGAAGATATTAAAATTGTTTAAACTAGCTTTGAAGATGATTAAGCAACATATAATATTATTAAACAAAACTCATGTAAACATTTTTGATACGAATTTGATCAGAGCAGATACTTATATGAACAGGCTGAATTACTTTATTAAACTATTTGAAATTTTAAATTATTTTTTTCTAGTGTATTTCAAATTACATTTCTCTTGCACATTTAATGATGTTAAATTTTCTTTAAAAAAATTTTAATCTAATTTAGGGATTTTTGTGATTTTAAAGATTAATAATATGTAGTAATCACTAGTTAAAGATGATTTACCACAAATATTTTATTTGCTTTGAATATTGTGTTTTGTTTTAATTTGAACAAAGAATTACTCTTCCATGTTTGAGCAAAAATCAAATATGCAGAAATGCACAAATAATTATAATTAAATCAGTGGACAAAATATAAAAATTTAATTCGTTTTATTGTTTTACTAATCCACAGACATATGTACTTATGTATGTACGTAAGAGGCATTTTGGTTTTAATTCAATTAAGCAAAACTTGTCAACATTAATTGGCCATAAAAATTATAATTAAAGTTTCATTGATAACTTAAGCGTAAGTGGTTCAAATCTATTTAAAGTATGACAAATATTAATTTTTTTAAAATGCAATATTATTTAATTTATTAACATTTGATTGATTTAAAATAAAGTAAAAAAATATGTTTCAAATATTAAAAAAAAAAAATAAAAAATATAATTTTTTATATATAAAGATAAAAGAGGAGTAAAAAGTACGTTTTACCTTAGAAAATATGTGGTTAAACATACATTTTTGAAAAAGAAATAGGTGCCTTTCTTTCTTTGTATCAAAATAGAGGTTCGAAGTTTTTTTAATTTTTTAGAACTCGATCTATGGCCGAGTTTTTGCTGTTAAGATGTATACATAGCAATTTAAATATTGATGGAAAAATGCATAAGCAATGTTTGAATTTAAAATATATTTTAAGTAATGATTCCGTATGAAAATTTTGTTAGAAAACTAATTTTTAATTTCAGAATTGTAAAAATGTATTATATTTCCAAGCAGTAGAAGTATATTTTACAAAATTCCTTTTCTAAAAGGATCTTTGTATGGGGGCTGTATAAAGAAATTGTTCCATTAGCACCAGTTTAAAAAAATCGCTTCCAATACATCGGTTCTCAGCCAGAAGGACATCAGACCGTAAGTCGATCGGTGCAGTAAGAGGGGGGTCATAGATTATTTACAAACATCTGCACACATAAAAGCCTTAGCATATATGTTGCAGATATAATAAAATGGTTTGTAGTAGGCCATTAAAATTTATATTATGTTAGTGGCCACACCATTTCATATACATATAGCTCTGTCAAATTGGCTATTGTTATTCAGATGATAAGACACAAACAGATTTAAGCTAACCCTTGTTGTTTTAAAGTACCTTTTTAGCAATGAGACCCATAAACAAAAACATTACGATTAATATCTAGATCGAATTCAACTTGAGATCCAGGAATGGTCAATAGATTCAGAGTAAGTTACTTTTTGGCTAAGAGGAGGCCATCATTGTAAACAAAACCCACTCTTGGGTGATAGTTACCAACTGAGTAGAGACAAACAAGCTTTACGGCACATCGTATCCTTAATAAACAAGCTCATGTAATCGGGTGATTAACGTCAGAGTCATAGAAAATTATGTAAATATTTAAAAAAAATTTTAAGAAACCACTTTTAAAAAATGTTTCGGATACTTTTAAGAAAAGAAAATTTTAATTAAATACAGGACGAAGGACCAGAATTGGTATGATTCGTTACACACACTCAAACTTTAAGAATATATGATCCGCTCAAATGCTGCTCCAATTTTTAAAACACTCACATTTTTTCACTAATATATACTTTTAAAAATTACCATCAAACTAAAAGTTTCTATTTTGTCAGGGATTTGCTAAAATTAGTCAAAAAAGTTCTCCGAATTCGGAACCGAAATTTTACCGAAATTGTTACGATTTTTATATAAAAGAGTTGACACGACATCGTCGCGATATGTGATTATTTTTTTAAAGTTTTAATTTATAAAGAAAAATTTTTATATAAAAGTTAAAAATAGTTTTACCTAGGCAAGCTACCGAAATATCTAAAGGAATTTATTACGACCACTTTGACTTCATACAAACTACAGAAAAGTTAAAACGAATTCGTAACGATAGGCCTGATTTCAGAAAAAGTCTAAACGTTTGGTTTGCTGGGTTAATACGAGTTATCGTTTAATTTTTTTTCACTTCTGTTCTTACATAAAAAATAAAAAAAGAAACGAAAAATATATTCCGTTAAATAGGTGATGTTTGCAGCCAAAAGACACTACTACCGTTCAAAGAGTACTGATGATTAAATTGCGTAGCTGATTTCGAAAATTAATTTTACTCGGCTAGGCTCGGTAGAAAAACCCAGCTTTTTCCAAATAAAAGTTTCTTTCAACATTAACGGAAAAATATCTGTGGACTTTTGACAAAACCACTTATTTGAAAAAACTGAATTTTACAGGAGAGCAAAAAAACTACTTAAACATTGCAAGAAACATCGTGATTATTATCTAAAAAGTTTTAAAACCTAACATTGTAAAGTAAGTAAGTAAAATTATTTTCCAATATTGAATTTTCGCATTTACTTGCGATGTTAAAGTAGTTTTTTTGCTCTCCTGTAAAATTCACTTTTTTTCAAATAAGTGGTTTTGTCAAAATTCCACAGATATATATTTCTTCCGATAAAAAGATATTAAATAATGAACTTAAGCCAGAATAAAAAATCATAAATTTGTATTAAACACAATAAGCTCTTCAAAAAATAAAAATAAGCAAATATTAGAAACTTTTTAAAAATTTTAGGCAAACGAATAAGCTTGCACTTATTCTGCAGAACAATGGAAAAAAAATTTAATATTTTAAAAAGCATGCCACTAACATGTGACTTCCCCACCAAATTCAATTTAATTTTAATCAATTCAAAAATAAGTTCCTATTTTTCAATTTATCAAAAATAATATCTGCATTTAATATTTGGCCTGAGGCTAAAATTTCGCATTCATCGATATAAATGACACTACGAAATTTGTCTGGCTTCAAAACTTATGTTTTAAATATTATTATTAAATATATAGTATAAAATATTATAGCTTCAAAACTAAAAATATAATCCTTTTGAGCACTATTGCTAAATAGTAAATTTAAAATAAAAACAGTTCAACATAGAAATGCATATGTGGGCAATTCTGAGATTACCGGCTTATTTGCCGTTCTTGTTTATTTGAAAAGGAAAAAGAAGAATTAATCACTCTTCCATATTTGCGTTTAAGTTAAGCTACACAACTTCGTTCGAATTCAAAAAACATGTTTTTTGAAAACTGTTTTGTCCTTAAATAACATTTTGCCCTACTTTCACCCAAATTTGCTTGAATTTCTAACAAAATAGTATTAAAACAAAAAAATTTAAATTCAAAAATATTTTTTAGCGATATCCCTTTTCTATTGATGGTTGCATTTTTAATCAAATCATGTCTCTTTAAATGTTTATGTTTTTTTTTTCTAAAAATATACTCCTGTCTTAAAACGCATGTTACTTAAATATTTCAACTTTAATACTAAAATATTATTATAAGAACCAACGATATAATAATATAAAGAAAATAACGTATTATATTTTCTTATGAGCGTTCAGTGTTATGTTCGCCATTTCACTGTGTGGAAAGAAAGTTAAATATTTTTTTATAATTTATTATTATTTATTTATTTATTTTTTGAAATTAATTTTTAATTTCAATTTAGATAAAGTTAGTACTTCTTCTGACATAAAACGAATTTTTTTTAACAAAGAATTTAAAGCTTAAAATCAAATAATGAAGTGGCTCTTTAGCCTTAATAATAGCGTGCTGGTGTTGCAGTTTTGAGAGTTCCAGGTTCAAATCTCAACTACCCGAAATACAGGGAAATCCTTTTTAAATAACAAATACTAATTATATATGAAATATGTATAAAACTCTTCTTCTTTTTTAATAAAGCTTACTAAGGCAAAATAATAACTTTTAATTTTTTAATTAATCCCTTTTAAATCTTTAAAATCTTACATCAATTGCGGTTTTGAACTTGAACCAATTCTTTTCGGCTTAAACCTGGCTTAAAGTAATAAATTTTTAAGAGATAAATTGTACTTGGGTATAGAAAATTCGTACTTGGTTGAAACAAATCCATAATCACCGTACTTTGGCACAGCTACGGCTTTATTTAAGTAAAAACCACTTGGTGTATTTGTTGTGTGTGGTGACCTACTTACACGACGATATTTTGCAAAAATCTTTAATGCCAAAAATAAAATCAAAATAAGCCCGTAATCCCAGAATCAACCAAATGTATGTGAATGTTCCTAACAGCAACAAAGTCAAATAACTATAAAATATTAATTTTAAATTTAACAACAATAATAATAAATTTTGATACTCCTTTGAATGTGTCCACTGCAGATGCAGTCAAAATACTATCATTTATTAAATATTAAAACCATTTTTGTCATTATTACAATAATAAATTTTAAATAAAATTAACACCAATTGTATGTAATTATAAGGGCCAGACACAGTACAAACACTTATGCATGCAAATACTCAAGTATGTAAAATGCACGTATGATTGCAAGTTATAATGCTTGTGCATATCGTTATGCAATACAAACAAGGACCTGTGAAGCCTTTTGGTTGCTAAGCAGTTTTTTACTTTTTTTGAAAAAGTTTATAACCTATTACAGAGGTAAAGCTTATGCAGTTTTGTTTGATGTACTTAGCTTTAAGCTCGAAACACATCGAAAATAAACTTTGGGGATTTTTCCTTGAAGATCACGATATACAGGGCTCAGCTATTTATTTAAAAGTCGGTAACAAAAAGTTTTAATTTTTTTTTGCCTTTAATAGCAATATTTTTTGTGTAAGTACTATTAAATATATTTTTTTCCACATCGCCTATCGTATATCTCAAGTACAGATAGATGTTAGGTTTACTGCTCTGGTACAGGTGGAACTGAACTACTATGTAGATGCCGGAAGAAATGTCTTGAAACACGAATAGCTTAAGGTAGGAGAAAAACGGGACTGGGTTGCGTAGTGATCAGTAATAAACGGGTAAATATTTTGACGTCTAAGACAATAAAACAGCAATCAGCCAACTTTAAGAAGGGTGGTCTAAAAAAGTGGAATTAAACTATTCACAAGGTACTCTAGAACGACAAAACAGTTGACATAGTCACAAGGATCCTCTGAAGTAAAACAAAGAGGGTAAAACTAGGAGAATTTCAAAACTGATATACATGTTTAAGGGCTAAAAAAACCAAGAAGCATAAGGTTACAGGATGGAGTTGGGAAAACAACCATTTAAGGTCATACAATCATTACATTTCGTAGGCGAAAAAGGCCTAAGGCTACGACCTGGTATTGTTAATGATTACAAGGAAACTAAGAAAGACCTTGTGTTCGGCTACCACTACCAAACGAAATAATACTACCTATTATCTGTAGGGCAATAATCAAGTGACTGACTTAAAAACACCACATGAGTGTTGTCGATATCTTCTAGTTTGTGGCTTGAAAAATTGTTTTCTTTATCAAAAAAAGCGATGAGCCAAATAGGAGCTATTAAAAGCCTTAAAGTATAATTATTATTGTTTGCAAAAAAGATGGCATCAGATATTAATTAACCACAAAAAACTATTTCACCATTAATTGAAACTAAAAACAATCTTCTTTTTGTTGAGCCGCTTGTAGTTGAATATATTTTTTTAAGTTTTCCATAGCATAAAACAATTTTCAAAAATCAAATAACGACGACAAAATGAAATTTTACAATTTTAGTTGTAAGTTCAAATTCAACAATAAAAGAAATGTATTTACAATTAGTTTGTTGTAATTTTTTTTCGTGCAAAGTCTCATTGAGAGTAATTGAGAATATATGGTTGGCTGTGACGATATGTTACAAGAGTTTTTTCTATTTAGCTTAACGTCATTAAATCTAACAATGTCGTTTCAAAATTTAATTTAAAAAAAATTTAAAGAATAATGAAGCAATTTTTAGAAGAGGTCTGAAACCTTTGAATGCCTAAAAATATTTCTCCTTTGTACTTTTGCTAAAAATTAAGCAATACCTCAAATAAAATTAAAAGATTTTAAATTGCACTATTACATGAAAAATCATTACGGTTTTGAATACTCTAGAGTAACACAGGGGCCAAAACTGGGTCTTCATGTTAGAAAATCGATGATCGATGTCAAATTCTCTCTTATATTTCACAACCCTACAAGCATAGGTTAAAAAAAATTATTTAATACTTGTTTTAGCTCAGGACAAGTATAGAACCAATAGAAGTAAATATCTTAGATAAAACTGATATCGACCCCAGAACAATATCTGGGCCATATATGCCTTCATCAACCGCTGCATAAAAAAACTGCAACTATATTCTATTAGGTATTTTTTAAAACAAGTACGATTTATCTAGTACGAATTTCTAACTTTAAGTCACATTTAAGCCAAAAAATTATTTATTTAATTGCGAAACCGTACTTGGTGTAAGCTTAAAATCCAAAAACAAGTAATAATTTTTTGGCCTTACGGAACTTTATGATAAAAGAAAGGTTTTGTTATGTATTTTTCTTTTATACATATGCAATTCTTATTACCTCAAATTTTTTTTTGAAATTGCCGTAGCTAGTATTTGAACCTGGAGCTTTCTAAACTGCTACACCGGTACACCACCATCAAGGCCACCGAGACATTTTGTTTTTAAATGTGAAAAAAAATATATAAAAACAAAAAGTTTTTACTGTTTTAATTTTTGAAGTAGTGTTGATAAGACTTGATTTAAGAAAACATAAGTACGGATCATACTTTATGTCTCAAATACGATTTAAGATAGATCCAAGAATAAAATTCTTGTTACTTAAAACGTATTCTTTCTTTCTGTGTACATTTAAAAATCCATTGCTACAAATGGAAGGAATTTTCACATCTTTAAAAGCGACGTATCGGTGTCAGCCAAAAAACCTTTAAGTGAAGCTCGCAAGGTAGACCAGGAAATACGCGGAGAAGATTTTTAAATGCAGTAGCTTTTAAAGCAGGTCACAAATAAAGCATTTAGCAAAACACAGAAAAAGTTAAAATGTATTTGCTACGGCCCTATGTTTCAACCAGGAACTTCCAGTACTCGCTGGTCATGACAAAACAATTTTGTGGTAAGATAGGGCTGTGTCAGCATAATTTAGATGCCATTTACAGTTTATGAAAAAAAAATCAAAATCGAATTGAGACATCCAAAGAACCAATTTATTTAACAAATTATAAAAAAACTCTTAGTAAAACATCTTTGGCAACGATAGAGGCAAAAAGTGCGCTCAAATTAAATAGAATTTTAATAAAATATATCCTTTGAATGCATATTTGTTGCTTTCGCCTTATTTATTTCAAGTGACTTCATTTATGTAAATTAGTTTTAAAAATTAATGTATTTAATTAAACAAAAGAATAACCGAGAAAAGCACAAGTTCAAATGTTTATATATTTGCAATAAAATTCTCGAAAACATTAAACACATGGCATTAACTAACCCATAAAAAATAACTTATAATACACGTTTACGCTTAAATATGCACAACCTAATACGTGAGATTGTTTACAGTAAAATTCCTTCACAGAATAAAAAACATTTGAGCCAGTGTTGCCAAATCAGCATTAAAAAATATCCCTAAATCCAAAACAATACTGCTAAATACATATATACTCCACAAAAACCAAATAACTGCAAAACTTTCCATTTGGTTCCTTTATTTATTTATTATAATTAAGCATTGACTGAAGCATTTAAAAATAGAAGCGCTAAAAATGAACTGTATGATATGAATTTGTGTATGAAAACTCTTAGGTTGTCAGACCATTTCACAGATTAATTTTCTGAAACTAAAACTGTTTTATATGTAAGTGATGTAATTATACCCTTCACATAGTGATAAGGGTATTTATCAGTTTGTCATTCCGTTTGTAATTTCCTTATTATTCATTTGCGACCCCATAAAGTATATATATTATGGATCCTTAAAGATAGGGAAGTTGATATAGCCATGTCCATCTGTCCGTCTGTTGAAATCCAGTTTTCGGAGTCAAATAAAAGGATACGGAGCAGTTATTGACGTCATACTATTAGAAATATCCTAGAGACAATCGCTATTAAAAATCAGCAAAATCGGTTCAATTTTGACAGAGATATAAGCGAAAACCCACAATATCCCATTTTTTAGGACAAAATCCGTGCATATATCCCTATATATCTCAGTAAATATAGTCACTATTGCCACAAAGGTTGGCAAGGATACTCTTAAAGTAGAGACCTAAATAATGGAAAAGTCTTTTTCAGATAGGATCAGGGGAAGTGATAATTTTCCTACAATTGCACTAATTTGGTGAAATATTTTATGCGCTATATCTGGGAAACTATAAGAGCTATCGACTTCAAATGTTTTACAAAAAGTAATTGTACAATAAGACCTACAATTTAAAGAAAACATTTTTTGGATGGGGGCAAAAGAATGGGTAGCTCCTAAACAAATTAACAACTATAACAAATATCGAAATCAATATCTCTACAAAAAGTAAGTAGACATCAAGACTTATGCTTTAAAGAAAAAATTTGTTTGGTTAGTATATAAGATTCGGCACAGCCGAATATAGCACGCTTACTTGTTTTTTGTTAAGATGTGTACTTAATTATAAGTTCAGGAGATGCAAAATAGTTTTATCCAAAAATATTTCTTACCCTTTTTACGACTTAGGCTTTTAGGCATGCATTTGCTCTCTCTTTTCTTAATAACAAAACTTTTTAAGCTTTATTTCTATCGTGTTTAGTTTGGAAGAAGTTCACCTATTTAGTCCATTCCTACCTTCTCAGAAAGGGTATCCTCAACTCCAATTTTCAAAATTGTATACAACCATTATCAAAAATTTGTTCAAAAGTTCACCGATTATGAGCAATGGACCTCCCTAACAATTTTAAACCACAAAAAGTTCTTAACTTGGCACCAGTGATAGAAACCAGTTAAATGTAAGAACTTTAATAAATTTCTTGCCATCTTCTCTCTTCCAACTAATTAATACCAAATGTGACCTCATTTAAAACTGTGTGTATAAGTGGTTATTTCTATGTATTTCTATAAGTCTATTTGAGTATGTAAGCATGTGTGTATGTGCATTTGCAGTTGTGTGTTACGAAGGATAACTATCAATGCAAGAAAACTAAGTACAAACTAAAATATGCACATACGTTATACTAGAAATGTTACCAATTTTGTTGGCTTTTAGATTTATAAACTTCTAGTACTTATGTATGCTACTGTTGTTGGCTTTGTTGTATTGTATTTGTATAAGTAGACGTTTTCTCTGTGGGCTTATACATACATATGTATAGATCAATGAATGTGTATATTTGTATTAAAGAAATTTATAGCATTTTAACTATCATTTTCAAAAGTTTCTAGCTTTGTTTGTTATTTTGGTTTAAATGTGTTCGCAACGATTTAAAACTTTTCATCCATTCGAGCATATACAAGTGGTGCCTGAATCTCCTATTCTCTAAAGTCCTCTGTTAAATGTTAGATACATGTTATATTTAGTACATTTTCAAACTTTAATTAAAGCCTAATATTATATTTCCTTTTTGTATTAGAGTAAATATACACATATCGATAGCTTATATGCAAAGCCACGTAACTCTATTTTTGTAAAATTTTACAGGAGAATCAAAAATGTTTTATAAATAACAAAAGGCAGTGCTTATAATTTGTTTCTTTGTAATAAAATATCCTCGAATATGTTAAGAAATCGATTTGGGACTTTCATTAGTAACGTGGTTTTGCATTTCAGCTAACGATATATAGGCTTGCGGAGGTTTGCCGCTGTTTGTTTTAATTTTTCAGAATTTGTCGGTTTTCCTTTTGTTATTTTATTTAGTTCAATGAATTTTTGGGGGAGATAAAATGTTAGGTTAAAATGAGTTTTGCCTAATTTAATAAATGTTTTTGTATTTGTATTTTATTTTTGTTAACAGCCAATCTTCTTCATTAGTTATAACTATTAGAGTGTTAAGTCAAGAGTAAAAATGGTCAATATTTTTACGTAAATAAGTAAGTATATTTGATATTAATAATTGAAATGTATTGAGACTTATGTGTGGGTAAAAGAAAACAATAAGAAATATAATTTATGCGTATAAAAGCTCTTAAAAACAATGGTCGATATTTTTTAGTTAAAAAAATTTTTATTTCCAGATATGATCGTGGCTCCTTAAAAAATTGTAGAAATGAAAAATGACCTTCCCAGGGACAGATTTTATGGAAACTTGACTTTATTAAATCAATTGTAGTTCTTCCAAATTATCTTTATTGATTAAATTTTTTGCGAAACACGTCTTTTCTTCGGTATATGGTTCGCCCAGATTTTTAGTAGCAAAATTCTAAGATCAATAGCTTAGGCAGGGTCATGCCTTAAAAACAATTAAAATCCTGATACCTTTAAGATCTGTTTAACAATTTTTATCTTAAGTTTTGTTTATACCAGTGGTGTGTAATGTAAAAGTTTATAGGGCAAAAAATTTACCACACTCACAAAATTTAAACTCTAATTCAGCGATTTTTATAAAACTTTGTACTTATAGTAGTAAATATGTATAGAGCTTTCAACTTCAAATATTTAAAGTTAGAAAATTGGGTGGTGGCACAACCCCAAAAACTTAACTTATGATTTATTATTGTATCCACTTTGGAGAGCATATTTAAAGCCTTTAACAAAGGCGAATTCATTGACCAGGTGAAGTTAACAGCACAGCTGATCTATTTTTTTTTTTGCATGAATCGAGGCTGGATTGTCATATTTTTTTAAGTTTACAAATCTTTTTTTCACATCAGCCAACGAAAATCACAAAAAAAAACGAAAATTTTCTTGGACGTAAAACTACCGCCACCTTGTAACTAATCATTTCCACTTACCTTTAACCAACAATTATGAATTAAAAAAGTGGGCAGCGCTACGCGCACAAAGATCAAACACCTGTTGTAACAACAATTTTCTTTTATTTTTGAACAAAAAAAAATAAACTAAGATAAAGCTTTAACGGACAACGTTTTAAGGACAAAAGAATTGACTAAGCCACTCTCATTAAAACTAAATTCGAAACAAAAATACTTTTGCTCTATTTATGTATTTTTATGAAAGAGTATACTCTTGCAGAAGCATTTAACGTCTAAATTTCAAAGACAAAGAAATATGCGTTAATATTCTTACGTAGTTTTTTTAATTAAGGGGGCGCTAGTACCCCCCATACAATCTGAAAGCATTCAATAAGATATTGCGGCAGCTACTAGAGCTACGATTGTTAAACTTTGCTTGATTCTCTTTGATATTATTTGGCTTATTTAATTAGTAATTGACCTATTCAGGACAAAAACAGCTGGGACAATGTAAGAGAGCTCGTGTTTTTTGTTAATATTTAACTATGCCACAACTTTATAACTTTGAATTATAAAAGATACGGTTTCAAATAGAATAAAGTTTTTTAATATTTCACTTTACTTTATCCAGGAGTATGGTCAGCTCTAGCAAAGCGGGCTTGGTGGAACAATAAAAACTATTAAGAAACATACGGCTTCTGTAATAAAAAACATTAACTAGATTAAAATTTTTATCTAAATTGCAATGATCACTGTTTCTTTAAATTTAAATTTATGTTGCCAGCTTTGAGCTTCTTTCATAAAAAAAGTAAAATAAAAAAAATTTCGACCCTTAATAATGCTCTTACATTTACATTGGTTTTTATTTTTCAAAAAACAAATAAATACTTGCAATAGGAAAAGACAAGATTTTTTTTATTGCGTTATTTTTATTAATTTTTTTCATGATTTCAAACGCTGTGACTTAAACTGCCTTCAGTAGAGATATGAAATGGTTTGTTTTTCTTTTATTAGACTTTGGCTTAATAATTTTTCGGTATTATGTTTATTTTAAAAAAAATATTGTTATGGAAATTCAATAAAAGGCACATATCAACACATATTTGTATTGATGCTGTGAATATGCCACAAGTGTTTGTGTTTGTTTGTATTCAGGATTAAAATTTTTTTCAAAACACATTTTTTCGTATAAAATTTTACGTTTGCCTCCCTTAACAAGAGCATATTTCATGTTAGTATTGGAAATGTATAGAAAAAAAGCATGACTTAAATATAACGACTTTTGTACAGAAGCAAAATATATAAATTTATGCATAAAAATAAATCAGTTTTTCTTTGCATCATTTAAATCCCAACAAATTGTACGATGTTTTGGCACAACTTTTTATACCCAAATCACATAAGTATGTGGTATGAGTATTATGCGTTTGTGCAGATGCTTGTAACACCAAAAAATAATGAACTGACACCCAATTTTAAGTATTCCAATTGATTCAGAATCACTTTCTCTCACTGTCACCTCATTCTCATATGAACATATGACGTCAATAGCTGTTATAGTTTCCGAGATATAGCGTATGAAAATTTATTTGTCTTCAAATGTATACAAATGTATAAATCTACTAGCTTAACTATTCGTTGTTACACGGGAATAATCTTCTTAAGAGACAAAGTTTGAAAGCAACTGTCTAACATAAAAAAATGCATACAAAACTTGGGAAAATTACGGTATCCGCTTCAATTCGAAATTTTGTTCTTTCTAATGAGCTGTTTATACTTTTAATTTATGAATTCTTATACGAAATACCCTCTAATGTTGTTAGTAAAACTTTTACATAAACATTAAACACATAAACATACATATATGTACAATAATGTATGAATAAATGCAAACAAAACTTAACAAAATAAACCTAGATTATTAAATTTTAAATTACTATACAAATATTTATAGCTAAATTTGTAGCTTATTATATAATAATAACGGGTGGTTATCTACTTGAAAAAACGCTTTAATATTCTCTGTTAAGAGTTTTTTCATTTGGTGCAGAAATGGGTAAGTTTTATTCACTTGGTACCCTAGAACAGACGACATACAATTGTCCATGAGATAAGCAGGGGCTTAACAAGTGCAAACCAGCAACCTGGAGAGTTTAACCCTAGGATTAATTAATATATAAAGCAAAGGCTAGTTTAATTGGAAACTGCAAGCATTAACAATTAGAAGGCAAACCTTTTGGATTACTTGGGCTTAAAATATTTTCCCCTCCGGACTACCTAGTCCGTATTGTTGCCTCAATAATATTTCAATCTACAGGGTGTCCGCCGGCAAGGTATACTACCTGTTAGTATATAATTTTTAATTAAATAAAAGAGAATTAATCTTATATTGATAAATGTTTTATCTTATGTCGGAAATTATGTTTGAAATCCAATACTAAATAAATGTCCGCCTCTTTTACCCTCACAAATACCACACCGTTTAAGCACATTTTTATTACATGCTCACACATTCCACGCGGTATTTCATAAATTTCAACACAAATATTTTGTTTGAGTTGCTCCAGCGTTTCTGGTTTATATGCATAAACCTTGCTTTTCAGATATCCCCACAAAAAGAAGTCCGGAGCAGTCAAATAAGGCCAATCATCATCACCATTTCTTGAAATAACTTGTTGTGGAAAGAGGTCCATTGTAATCCTGGCTGTATGCGATGTGGCACAGTCTTGCTGACACCACATTTTAACCAAGCCCAAAAAAGGCAGTTGTGACATTAAAAAGTTTTCAAACATATCACGATAGCGCTCCTCATTAAGTTACATTTACGCCGTTTTCAGTTTCATAAAAATTAAGGTCCAATGATTCCTACTGACAAAATTGCACACTTTTAAAGGCTGCAAAGGTGACTGATGAATAATTTGAGGGTTTTGCGTTGCCCAGCACCGACTATTCTATTTATTTACATATTCGTTCAAATGAAAATGTGCCTCGTCACTCATTATGATTTCTTCATAATAATCGGGGGTTTTAAGGGTTGTAATGTTTTAACAATTAAAGCACGTTGAATTACTGAATATTTTTCCATAATAAATTTTCCACGTCTCTATTTCACGACTGCAAAATATGAACGTATAGCCTATCGCACACTTAAGGCTTAGAAGTACTTATATTCTAAATTGCACGAAAATCGGTCGACCCGCTTAGGCGTGATTACGTGACAACCAAACAAATAAACAAACTAAACAAATATAGGGATCATGTCTGTCAGTATTTATAACCAAAAGAAAAAATTTATTGGTGGTAGCGTATATATTTGAAATCAACTTTTAATTCCTTTGAAGCTTTATAAACAAGATTTTTATAAATCAAATATCCTTTTATAAATATAAACATTCTTTTCAGTTTATTTAATAAATATATTGTTGGAGATTTTTTTTAAATAATATCCAGTTGTCGCAAGTTACATTCCAAGTTAATTATACTTAAATAATTTTTCGAGTGTAAATATTTTTTCTAAATAAAATAAACCCTCTCTTTTTACACATACAATAGATCATGTGGAAAAACACGAAAATGTTAGCAACTGCAAACAATCTAATTTTGAATTTGTATTATCACTTAGTAACTTTTTTTGTTGCCATAATCAAGTTTCCATGGAATTGAATGTGCGACTTTTGTATATTTTTAAAATTGTAAGCTTAATCGTACCGCAACAAGCTTGCAGCAAAAAAAAGGAACCAAAATCAAAACAAGCAGAAAAACTTTTCTATAATAACATTACACCTTTTGTTTCGTTGCATATGTATATATGTATGTAAATACAAATGAAATTTTTTATTTTAAAGCAAGGAAATGATGTTGCACTTGGTATGAAAATGAAATCGTTCAATTATGTTTTTGCAACTTTATAAATATTAAGTTTCTTTTTATATGTTAGAAGCAATGAGTAAACCAGTTAATCTAAAGAAATTTTTTGTTTTATTTTTTATTATATTTTCAAGCTTTGTAAAAAAAATCTAATCAAATGCTAATCGAAATTCTTTTGACGTAATAACATTTATTTGAATATCAACACACATTGAACTATTTTATTTTTATTTTTTAGCAAGCATTTACATTCATATCGTTACCTTAATATCAAAAGGCCCTATGTCGTATTATTTAAGTCGAGCCATTTTTTGGTTAATTTTGATATCGAAATCAACGAAAATCTCGGATTATAACTAGATACGGGTTAAGGCCTTTCTATATTAGAGATAACGATATGTTCATATGTCCATACATATACGTACCTAAAATGTAGAACCAAATGCAAAAGAGAGCTATGAGACCAAAATTTCGTACATTCTATAAAAAAAAACTACAAAAGTTTTTTTTTCAGTGTATAATATCTGTTTCTTGTTTGGTTTCTAATTTCTAAAATATTCATTTGCGTCCCTAATAATTCGGTTTTATCTGTCTGTCTGTGGAGTTTTATAAATTATTGAAATCTTATTAAAGCCCTGTAAGAGTCTTTTTGCTACCCTTTTAAAACGTTTCGCTTTTTAAGGCAAGCAAGAGCGCTTTATTTAGCTGTTATAAATCTAATTCAGCTTATTTGTTTAAAAGGCATATCTATTACAATGTAGTTGCTTTGTAGCGGATTTTAAGGCGATATCTTTTATATTTTTTTCAGACATATATTTTATACAAAACCTGCTGATTTTAAACAGACATGATTTCAGAGGTATTTATAATAGCTTGATATTTAAAGGCCTTCCAAAGGGTTTTACTTGGCTTCAAAAATTTTATTTTAATAAATTGAAAGACAGACAGAGATAACTAAATCATCTTTTCTATCTATCTTTTCCCTATTTTATAAATTGTACCTTATGAGGTCGTATATAAATATTGTAGAAATTTTAAACGAAATGACATCACATGCGTGTTGGGGTGTCATGCGTTTTCTAGATATTTTTTACGTCTATCTGTCCATCCCGCTGAGTGTCTTGGTATTTTTTGATCAAAAAACAAAAGCGATTCATTCCATCTGAGAGAGGGATGATACTCGACCGTTAGTCAAGTGTTGCCAAAGAGACTTTTAATACAAAAAAAAAGCATAGTGTATATGAAAAGTAAACTTCGTCCTAACTTACAGAATAATAAAAGAGGGAAAACAGTCATGCCGTATCCCTTTCTCCATTACATGTAAATTAAAGAGGTAATGTTTACAACCAAATACACTACTACCGTTCAAAGAGTACTGATGATGAAATTTCGAAAATGCATTCTACTCGGCTAGCATCGGTAGAAAAATCAGCTTTTTTCAAATTAAAGTTTCTTTCAACATTAACGGAAAATTAATAATTTCTTCGAATAAAAAGATATTATTTAAACTTAAGCCTAACTAAAAAGCGAAAATTTATTGTAGAAATCTTAAACGAAATGACAACACATGCGTTTTAGGGGTGTCATGCGTTTTCCAGATGTTTTTAACGTCTATCCGTCCATCCCGCTGAGTGTCCAGGTATTTTTTAATCAAATAATATGTAAACATTTTTAAGATACCTTTATGAACCTGGTCACGGATAAGTTTCTGGTTACTGGGAAGAAGCCTTTTGTCTTCGGTAATGATCGGTTCATTTTTTGACATAGTCGCTGTACAAATATTTTCCCGGAATAAGCATTTTGGGATACAACTGGCTCGAATAAAACTTTAATTTTAAAACATTTTTCATGTGTGTTTAGCTTTGAGCCATCAACTAGTAAACTGAATTTAAAAACAATACGATCAGTCAATTTTTTAATAAATCCCCCATACACATATCCATGTGGAACAAGCTTTTTTGGCTAAATCTGTCTAACTCAATTATTAATCATCTTCACAATGTTTCGCATGTTTCTAACTTTAAGCTACCAACTTGTGGACTGAATGCAATTATCATTTATAATTTTTTATGTGCCCCCCCCCCCCCACGTCCCCGCCACCATCCTGCTGGAATAAGCATTTTGGGCTAAGGGTGGCTTGAATATTAATTTATCTTCACACACCTATAATACTGAACACAAATATTATCCGCTCAGTTTTTCATTAAGACCCTTAAAAATATACGGAACCATAACTTTATATTAGTTGTGTTCAATAACTTTCCAGTAATTAATAACAACGAGAGAGTAAAAGTAAATATTTTCAAAATTACTCTCAAAAGTATTCAAAAGTAAATGAACACTTTTACAGTCAAAACTTGCAAGCAAATGTATTTTGTCATTGTAAACTTAAAAATATTTAAAACTTTTTTCAAAGCATAATGACAGAAAGACTGTATGAATAATTTCTGAAAGTAAAATTTTTGCTAGCAGAAATTATCAGAAACATTTTTGTTTCTAAACATATTACGCTTTTTTTGGCTCTCTAGCTGCTAATTTTTTGTGTACGTGAACACTTACTAGTAATAATTATCGAAAATTATTGATTATTTTCTGTAAATGAACACACCTAATAACTATCGAAAATTATTAATAATTTTCTGTAAATGAACACACCTATTATGTTTTTAAATAAAATATGTAATTGAAATAATTTGGAAACAATTAATAAAAAATTAAAAAAATTTTGAATGAATAACTTTTAGTCTACTCTATATATTTGGATTACACCAGGGTAAGCCCACATATAACTTAGTCGTAGTTAATAAGTTAGTTTTATTTAAGAGAGATCAAAAACTCATTTATTACACAAAAAACTCAAAAAATATATATATTCTTAAACTTAGTTAAAAATTGTTAAAGTACAAATGTTTCTGCCTAAATCATAAGTTTTACCTCCTATTCCCTCTATAATTATGTAAGCAAGAGTTTTACTTAATAAATGTTTTATTTTGTTAAAGAAACCCAAGAAGTAAAGAAGAAGACACAACAGAAGAGTCGTGCTTAGCTTAAGGCGTTTTGAATATAATTTCTCATAATTTATTTTGTATGATTTAACCATCAACATTAAGGGAGCTCACCAAAAACCACTGTTGCTGGTAAGTCTTTGAAAAATTAATATAAAAAATTTTTATGCAAAAGTAACAGTAACTAAATTTCTTTATTGAGAAAATTTATTTAATTTTAATTTTATTTATTAAGAAAAATTATTTATTTTACTTTCCCAAACTTGCATAAGCACATTAACCTAAAAAGTTAAAAATATTTCTTAACGTAATAATTGTTAGGGAATTTATTTTTAAGGGATATATAATTAAATGAGTTCCCTTAATATCTATTCTATGCTTGTAAACATGCCGGTTGTATGAAGTTGGCAATAGAATTGGGCATTATACAAGAGTGTAGCTATTTTTTAACTCTTTGGCATATTGATGACAGCTTAGCCAGGCATAGACCGCTTTTATGTGAAAAGGGCCAAAAGCTTTTTATTTACATTTCGACATTCATTTATAAATATTTATGTTTATAGTATAAACATGCAAACATACAAACATACATATAAATAACGAGTTAAAAATTCACATAATTTAAACTGACTTCGTACTAGGTTTTATGTCAGTCAAATAGAAAAAAGCAAACTTAATAACAACATGGTTATAATATTCTTTTGATTTATGTACACCATAACCATCATTATAATAAACAGGCGTTTTAAATTTTATAATTTATAAAAAAACAAACCTTTTCATTTGTTTTCTTGAATATTATTAAGAGCTGTAACATGATAAGGGATTTTAATAATCTAGCGCTAATGTAAATGTAGCAAAATTCAAAGTGATATATGAGTTTCTTCTACACCAAGCGCCACAGTTTTTATATGTTTTTTTTTTTATTTTACATTTTCTTAGAAATTTTTCTTAGTTCCTTTTTACTTTGGGTATAAAATATGTTTCCATTTGCTATAGTTTTTTTTGCATAAAAAATGTTCGAATAACAAATAAAACACATTTGGCACATATAAGTTTTCGAACGGTGGGATTAACACGCTGTGGAATACACATGAGGTGGTGAAAACTTGTCTACACATGGTTTGGCAAAGGTTTTTTATATTTATATTTGTTAAATTCCTTTTTTAGTTTATTATGGTTTATTTAGTAGTTGGTTGGCCTTTTGTTGAGCGGTCTTCCCATTGCGTTTTGTTGCTCTTTGCTTCATTTTATTTTTTTTACTTTATTCTTCTTTTCCCTATTGTTGATCATTTATGATTTATTGTTTTGTAATGGAAATATTTTAGACTGTAAAATTGCATGAATTATTTTTTCAGGAAGCATTTCTTTTAAATGTAAATAAATATTTTAGTTTTATTAATTTGTTTGCTATATTTTTGTTAATGTGCTTTTTATGATTGCCTTAGGGGTAAGTTAAATTAGGGACGTGTGCTATTTTCGAAGATTACAATAGAGCTATTCAACACAACACAACATTTAAGCAGTTTACTTGCAATCTGGAAGATTGGCAGAGAGATGTGATTACTGGTCAATAAAATTGCCTGAATTGATTGGCGTATTTTATGTGCATACCCCTTCCCTTGCTCTTATCAAAAAAACTTGGTTTTCCAAAATTTAGGTCTTAGTGTCCAATTGCTCTTTTCAAAAAGTTTTAATTTATTAGCTGTTATGGTTTCTTAGATTAAGCGCATGAAATATTTCACGAAATTTTGGGATTGTAGGGGAAATACCACTTTCTCTAAACCTATATCCTAATTTAGCTCTCTGTCTTCAAATTGTCCGTGTCAAGTTTGGAGGCAAAAGTGACTTTATTTACTGAGATATCTAGATTTATATGCGCGGATTTTGTCCTAAATAGGTGGTTTTGGGGTTTCGCTTATACCTCGGTCAATAGTAAACCGATTTTGCTGATACCTAATGGCAACACTTTTCTGTGCGACTTTTTTTGAATCCGGAAATCTGATTTTAACAGACACACAGACGGACACAGCTTCCCTATCTATAATTATCCAGAATATATATGTTTACTTTATGGGGTCTAAAGTGAATGTTGTAGAAATTATAAACGGAATGACAAACTGATATATGCCCTCATCACTATGTTAAGGGTATAAAAATATTAACTGCAATTATTATATTTTGTTTTCTATAAACACTACTTTAGACTTAAGAAATTAATACTTTTTATATTTCTTTTAAACATTCCTATCTTTTTAAAGTTTTCGCCCAGCTCATACGTTATTTTAAACATAGAATTTTGAATTTGACAGCACATTTCCATTTCTCGCTATTTCAGAGTACCCCACTCTCACCGCTATTGTACTAGATATAAACTACTTGTGACAGCTTGACATAATGATGTTGTCCCATTTTTATTTTTTATTTTAATTTTCATACTTTTTGTTATTTCTTTGTTGTCTTCATATTTTTTTTTTCATTCTAAGCATTTTATGCGAATTCATTATAATTATTTTCTTTTATTGTATTGTCTTGTCTTATTAAAAAAGTATATAAAATAGTTGCTTGCTGGATATTTTTCTGTTGTTGACTTTTCAAGATTCAAATTTGTTGACTAAAATCACAAAAACATCACAAGCAACATATTATGTAGTTGATAATGACGAGAACAGAGGTAATGGAGTCTTGGGTGGTATGACTCATATTAAGATGGTAAAATATTACTTATTGAAATTTTAAACTTATAGCGTTTGCACATGTATACATATAACTTATTTACCAAAACAACGTCATAACTCTAAAAACTAATTTTTGTAGTTAACGAAGCAAAATTTTTGTTTATGTTACTTTTTACACTGTATATGAATTGTATGTTTTAATTATTTTTTAAAGAGAAAATTCCACTTGTCGTTTTTAGTAAATGAGAGCTAATCGAAGACTTTAAACGCGTTTTTTTGTATTTGTAATAATCTATACCATATAAAAAATTACTTTATTCAAAAAATTGTATATAACGCTTTATTATTTATGTGATTAAATCGATTTACTTTGCTAAATCCCAAATTAATACTTTGTTCAGTTAATAATAGTACCCAAACCAATCAACCAATCTTAGTACTCATCCCCATTGTCTTGGATGAATTTCCCTATTAACACTCAATTTATAAAGGTTAATTTATTGAACGCCTCACTAAAAGTCAAACACCCATTTTAGTTACACCTTTCAAATCCGAAAACTTACTTGGAAGAAAAAAAGAGCTCAAGGAGCGCCCAAAACCGACACTTTTCACTGGAAAAAGTAATCGAAGCACGTTTGTTCTTTATTTAACAACAGATTGCGGTAATGTTTTCAGAACGCCCGATTTTATTTTGACTTCAACGGTTCTTTTATATTCGCTTAGCCACAACTATATTTTAGGTATTGCCGAAATATTTTTTTCATCGGTTCCTAAATAAAAAGATATCAAATCTTATGCTTTAAACACATAGACGTCAGCAGATAACATAGCTACACGACTACAAATGCAGTCAACTGCAATTGTAACCATGCGGTTATATTGAAGGCGGTACAATTATAAATTTGTTGTATAATTTTTAGGCCGTTAAGTATTTAAGTGATTTTCAAATTATACCTTTGAAAAATATATGTGACACCATTTATCTGAAAAATATGTAATCGGTTTGACTTTTAAAATTTATCAACACAAGTTTAAACATGGTATATACATAAAAATCTTAATTCATTTTTAAAGAGTGTTATTTGTCAAAAGTTTCAAAAATTAAAATCTGTGCTGATGTGGTGATCAATTTTTATTTTCTTTCTTTGTAATTCTATAGTATAAAAAACCTTTAGCAAGTTAAAACGAAAAAAACAGAAAGCAAAAACTTTTAATACAAAATAATGTAGAACTTTTTTAAATTTGTATTCCTAGATTTTGAAATTTGAAAGTACAAAAAATTGGAAGGGTATGCTTTTACTGAAATATATAATAATATAAAAAAGTATGGGAAGTGTTAAAAGGGGGAGGTAACACAGAAAGAAAACCCGCTTTCCAAAATCAAGAATTTTATTCTTTAATTTATCCAAAATCTTTCTTGAAATTTTTAAGTACGACCCGTACTTACATTTTCCTAAATCAAGCCTATTCGGACTACTTCAGCAAATCAAGCAGAAAAAAGCTTGTTGTTTTAATATATTATTTTACATTTGAAAACAAAGTGTCTCGGTGGCCTAAAGGTAAGGCGCTTGCGCTGCAGTGAAAAAAGTCCCTGGTTTGAATCTTAGCTTCGGTAAGTACAAATTTTAAAATTGTAATTTTTAAATGTCTATAAAAAAAATATAATAAAAAATTCTTCTTCTTTAATAAAGCTCCCTCCATAAGTCAAAAAAATGGCATTTCATTTTCGAATTAATCCAGTTTATGGCTTAAATCAATCTTTTTAACGCTTACATCAATTACGGTTCCGAACTTAAATCAATACTTTTTTGGCTTATTTGTGGCAAAAAAGGAGAAATTCGTACTTGAAAAATTTTACTTGGAGTAAGAAATTTCGTACCTGATTTAAGAAAAACCGTACTCACATTACTTTTGACACCGCTTTGGCTTGATTCAAGTAAAGTTTTCTTAGATAATTTTTTGTGTGTACAATTTTTTATAAAATTAATCGAGTGTGGAATTAAGCATTTTGGAATTAAAGCTCTTACTTTTAATTGAACATCAGAAAGCAAAGCCCAAGTGGGCTGCACAACTATCACTTAATCACTTCCGCAGCCGCCTGTTCTTCCTTACCTACCTAACCTAATTAATTTGTGAAATTTTTATGACATTCTCTTATAATTTAGATAATAAATTCAATTGCGAATTGCTTTCTAAGCAATTTGAAGAAATGTTTTTGGGAATCTAGAAATAAATTAAACAACCTGGAAAGTAAATCATTTTGTGCCAAGTTTTTCTTATTGTAGTCTCTAATTTCTTGCCGGATCTTTGCCCACTTAGTTTATTTCAAGCATTCTTCAGGGACAAA
This sequence comes from Melanophora roralis, assembly GCA_963583895.1. Classification (NCBI taxonomy): domain Eukaryota; kingdom Metazoa; phylum Arthropoda; class Insecta; order Diptera; family Rhinophoridae; genus Melanophora; species Melanophora roralis. Next base: position 27,278,666 of record OY757187.1, on the reverse strand, counting down.
AAAACATTAACTTTATATATTAAAAACTCAAACCTTAATATATGCAAATAGTACAAGAAATTTTAAAAATTTATTTGTTTTTTAACTCGGTACACTTCTGTACCTCGTTATTACAACTAAGAAAAGGTTTTGCATCCAAAAATAAATTAATACTATAACAGTGATCCAATTATTAATAGTGTGGCTATTTTAAATTAAAAAAAAATTAAGCTTAAATTAAACAATATAATTTTTTCTTTGAATCTAAGACAGGGCGACTATAGATTTTTCGGCTAAAAAACTTCTCCCATACGATACAAAACGAGGCACTGGTTTCAAACACGGTTATTGGTCTAAAATTTAATATTTTTAGAGACATTATATCAAAATTGGAAAAATGTAACCAAAAATTTAAAAACCTACTTTTTGCTTACTAAAGTTGACTTTTGACTTTAGTCTGGGTCATAACTTCATACTTCAACATTCGTAATCTCAAAAAAAAACAAAGAAATGTTTAAAAAGCAATTTGATCCAATTAGCTAAAATCCGTTCTAGCTAAGAACCATAGACGTTAATATCATATTTTTAAACTCGTAATGTAAAAATATGCAGAAATATCCAAAACTGTAGGAGAAATATCTTTTGCCCACTTAGTTGACTTTTGGCATTGACTTGGTGTTTCTAGTATACAGATATTTTAAAGAAGTTTTTTTTATCCATAGTTTCTAGTTTTTACCCCTTAGGGTTTAAAATTTGGAAAAAATGCCAGCCAATCAATCATTTTCTTTTTAATTTTTTTTTATATCGTATAAAAGGCACGTCATTTTCAACTCCTTAGTATTTAAATATTCCAATTTTTTTTAGTTAATACATATGGAGAGGTACCTGAAGTTCGAATTTTACGCCTCTAGCTTAGCGACCTTTAGATTTAAGATGATAAATAATTCGGCCAATCAGTCAGTCATTAAAAAATTATGACATGGGTGCTTTATATGACATATCTGTATTAGAAGAACAAAATTGGCGGAAAAATAGCTTGGCCTGTGTGGCGCGAGCTTAGCCCAGCAGATACTAGGTTGCTTATAAAACTGGAGAGATTATGTGAGAAGGCCACGATTATGGTTACCAGTGAACACTGTCTAGTTAGAGCATAAATTCAAGTAATGAGGAAAATCATTTAATTCATTATGCGAATCTAATGGCCAAAGAATATAAAGTGCCTTGCTGTTAGTCTTACAACTTTTTATACCCTTCACATAGTGATAAGGGTATATATCAGTTTGTCATTCCGTTTGTAATTTCTTTATTATTCATTTGCGACCCCATAAAAAATATATATATTTTGGATCCTTATATATAGGGAAGTTGATATAGCCGCGTCCGTCTGTCCGCCTGTGCGTCTGTTGAAATCAAGTTTCCGGAGTTAAAAATTTACAGAACAGTTAATGATGTCAAACTATTAGAAATATCCTGGAGACAATCGCTATTTAAAATTTAGCGAAATCGGTTTACTATTGACCGAGATATAAGCGAAAACCCAAAGTAACCCATTTTTTTAGGACAAAATCCGTGCATATATCCCTATATATCTCAGTAAGTATAGTCACTCTTGTCACAAAACTTGGCACGGATACTCCTAAAGAAGGGACCTAAATAATCGAAAAAGTTTTTTCAGATAGGACGAGGGGAAGGGGTATTTTTCCTACAATTGCACAAATTTGGTGAAATATTTTATGCTCTATATTTTGGAAACTATAATAGATATCGAAATCAAATGTTCCACAAAAAGTAATTGGGCAACAAGGTCTACGCTTTAAAGAAAAAAAATTTTGAGTGAGGGCAAAAAAAGAGGTAGCTCCCATACAAAATAACAATTTTTATAATATATCGATACGCTTTATCTCGGAAACTGTAACAGATATCGAAATTAAATGTTCTAACAAAAGTATTTGGGCAATAACGCCTACGCTTCAAAAAAAAAAATGTTTGAGTTGGGTCAAAAAAAGGGGTAGCTCCCATACAAATCAACAATTTTTATGAAATTTTCGATACGCTATATCTCGGAAACTATAACAGATATCGAAATCAAATATTCTACAAAAAGCAATTGAACAACAACGCCTACGCTCTAAAGAAAAATTTTTTTGAGTGGGGGCAAAAAAAGGGGCAGCTCCAATACAAATTAACGATTTTTATGAAATATTCGATACGCTTTATCTCGGAAACTATAACTGATATCGAAATCAAATGTTCTACAAAAAGTAGTTGGACATCAAGGGCAACGCTCTGAAGACAATTTTTGGAAGGAGGTGAAGAAGGGGTAGCTCCCATACAAATCAACAATTTTTATGAAATTTTCGATACGCTATATCTCGAAAACTATAACAGCTGCCCACATCAAATGTTCTACAAAAATTAATTGGACAACAAGGCCTACGCTTTAAAGAAAAAAAATTTTTGGTGGGGGGTGAATAAGGGGTAGCTCCCATACAAATTAACAATTTTTATTAAATTTTCGATACGCTACATCTGGAAAACTATTACAGCTATCGACTTCGAATATTCTACAAAAAGTAATAATCAAATAATTCATACATTTTGGAGAAAAATTTGGAGAAGAGCAGGGGGACTAGAACATCCCATAAAATTTAACAAGTTTTATTAACCTTTAAATACAAATAATGTCGAAAACTTTTAAAACTCTCGACCTCAAACCTTCTTCATCTATTTCTATTATTCATAAGAACGTTAAAATTTTGTAAAGTTTTCTATGGACTTTAAAACTCCCACAATGCTTTTTATTATATTATTTGCAGTACAAAATAAGTCTGCTGGGCATATTTAAAGACCAATGTGAAGGGTATATAAGATTCGGTACAGCCGAGTATAGCGCTCTTACTTGTTTTTTCTTTTAATTTATTTCTAGTTTTCCTTTAAAAGGGCGTACAATGAACCTAAAAGGTCTTCGTGTACTGATGTGTAAAAGGGTTTGCTTCCCTTCACTAATATTTCCGACCTAAGTTTACTTAAAACTTTGTAAAAAAGGTGTATCTACACTCACTTCAAATCATAAAGACACAGCTTCCTGCACACCGTATGATCAAATACTCTTATGTTTGAAATTTCATGAAAATCAATCCCGTCGTTTTACACGAGTCTTTTCCCAATACTTCTAAGTTTAAAATATATTTAAAAAAAAACTTTTTTGAAAGCGAAAGTATTAGGAACCAAGTTAAAAAAATATGACTTTAAATCTAACTATTTAGAAAACTTTTTTTTTCACACATTAGAATAGTTTGAGAGATGGGGAGAAACTACGGACATTCGATTCGAATCGAAATTAAAAAATTCTTATTAGAATTCCCACATTAAAGGCATTGACAACTCGATCAATCAAGAAGAATTTCGATTCGAATCAAATCGAATGACGTAATTTGCCCTCTGTCTAAAGATTATTTTAAAAAATGTCTCTCATGCTATAAATTTGTTTTGGCGGTTTTTATTGCTTGTCTTCTATACAGTCCACATTTATCTAAAATTCTCAGGCATGCGCCTTGATTAATTTTACAATGCTCTTTTATTTCTCACCATTTCAAAAGACAACAAAAAGATTTAAGATTTTTAATTTGGCCAATTTCTGTCTCACTTAGTTGCACATTTTTTTTATTTTAAGGCAGACAGACGTCTACTACCGGCTTTTGATAATTAAGACATTGTGGCCACATTGAAGAAGACAATAAAAACAAAATTCACAACAAAAATCGAAAAAAAGCTAATTGCTTAATACCGACATAAACACTTGAACATACTTGCAAATACTTACACGTGAATAAAAGCAAATTAATAATGAAATTGTTTTAAAAGATAGAATGACAAAAACTGTTTAAATAAAAGAAAAATATTAAAAAAATAAAATATTTTAATAAATTTTCTTTCTTTAGCCAGTTTTCAAATTAATTTACAATATTTCATTTTTTTTTTTTTTTTTTTTGCTTTATTAACACTAATTGCGATAATAAAGTATTTTTTATTTTACTTCTTTTTCTGTCATTTACCATAGCTGCATTTTTAATTTGCACAACATTTTTGTTCATTTGTCATCTGGATTTTTAGCAAATAAAATCTAATACGACGTAGCAAGAAAACTGTCATAAATGTCAAATTTTAATCCACTTGCACTATAATTTTTTTATTTTATTTTTTTTTAATTTTATGTTCTAAAACTAAAATACATCACAAACTTTTAGAAAAACTTGTAAAAACTGGTGAAACGTAGGTGGTAGACAGTGGTGGGGCACTTCGCTGCTTTTCATGCCACCACAATTACTGTGGATAACCACAAATTTTGAAAACTTATTTGACCGCGTCTGTCAGGCAAAAAAATAGTTATAATTACTTAGAATAAATTGGAAACAAGGACAATAACAAAAGTAGCAAGTTGTGCACATTCACACCAAGTTCTAGGCGAGTGTGTTAAATATTTTAAAATGCATTTGACACCTTAAAATTTTAATATAAAAAAGCGGTAAATCAGAAGATAATAAAAAAATAATGACAGCTTAAACAAAGTCCACTCCTTGCGGAACATATTGGAAAAGTTTAAATTTCAAATAAATATAATCACAATGTTGATTTAAATCCCTTAACAACGCATACAATTACATATCTTTCCTTTTTTTCGATCAACTGTGTGTTTTATGTAACTTTGTTTTTCTGTATGCTTGTATGTTTTGTAAATGAACGAATAAATGCTGTGCGGTAACTAAAAATGATGATGGGGGTGAATAAGCGGGCGGTATGTTAAGGGGAGGCACAAAATCAACAACTGCTTCGCAAACGTAAATTACTCAGGAAGAACGTGACTTTTGCGTGAAAGCGTGCAGGTCACGTTTCATTTTGGATAAAAGTACACAACAATATAAAAATAAAACAAAATTAAATAAAATAAAACAAACTGAAGCAAATGCCAAAGCGTAGCTTTTTTGAACTATGGATATTTTTGTTTTCCATATTTAACATTTTTAACGTTTTTTTCATTTATTTCCACTCTCCCAGAAAAATGGATGATAAGTGTATGGCTTAAAAAAGGAGTACAAAATGTTTAAGGGCAAAACTGTCAACCGTAATGATTTTGCTATAATTTTTTTCTCAAAATTTTTTGGCAGAAGTAAAATTTCATATTCATTTAATAAAGCACGAAAAATTTTATTTTTGTTTGCTATTTGAGTGCGGCACAAAAAGCTGCTTTAGCTTCGCGTAGCAGGCGGAATATTGTAAACCAACACATAGGAAAATGTTGCTCGTGTTCGTAAAAGCAATTTACTTTGAAAACGGAAAAATGTAATTGGAACTAACGCTACGTGTTATATATGATTTTTCAGACATTTTGATGTTTGATCATGCACATGTGTGCCGAAGTGAATGTGTAGTGAAATTTTAAAAGAATTATGTATGCATTTTACAGCAGTAACAGACAAAAACAAAAGTGTATAAAACAAAATAAATATTGAGGGTGTGCTTTAAAGGCTTTTTTTATAGCCCCACAGAAAAAATTAATTTTTTTTTATAACATAGAAACATAGTTTATTCTGTACCAATGCGTTTAAAAGAGCCTTAAAGCAGAATGTGTATAATTAATTTGCATATTAGATACAGTTAAGATTAACCTTAAGTCTCATTTTGCACTTGTCTTTCCTTGATTGTTTTAAAATAAAATTACTACCAGCACCCTTAGATAAACACAGTTTTAATAAAAGCGAAATTCAAACTATCAACATAAATTTTCCTCATTTAATAAAAAGCTTTCATGTCACAAAAAATTGCGATTCTGTTTAGCAGTGTAATTGATCTGGCTTGTGTTTATTTAACTTGAGTTAACAACGTAATCCAAAACGAGATTGTGAGCGTTTCGCTTTCGAAAAAATGCGTTATTCTCAAATGTGGCACAAGCCAATCATAACTGTGATACAAACAAGAGCCGCGATTTCTTTGTACCGAACTTTCGATTTGAAAAATAAAACACATTTTTGTGCACAGCCACAATGGACACCATGTTAGCCAATTGGAAGGCTTTACAGAAAATATAAAAAATATTGGCTCAGTTTATGACGAGTATGAGTGCAGGTCATACCCAAGAGCATGAAAGGGCTTCGAATCTTTTTCTGAAATCCAAACGATATCTGCAAATACAAAAAAAACCCAAATATTTTTTAATTAACGAATTCATATGCTATTTAGAATCTTCTTTAAAACTAGTGGCTATAATACTTAAGAAAGAAAAAATCCAAGGGATAGATCATGCGGTTTCTAGGCTTTATTGGTCAAATCCTGAATAAAATACCTTTTGATGGGTGGCCTCTCAGATCTTTGTAGTCAAGCAGTTAATTTTTGTGTTGGTGAATTTTTTGAGAATCTTGTAATTTTGTCGGCTTATTGCCGACCCCTATTTTCTGTAAAAGAAGATCAATTCAATCATTTCGATAAATTATAAGATCCTTGCCAAATAGCTTCTAAAGTGATAGATACTTAAATGCTCGCTAACTCGTAATTTTCTTTTATCTAAAACCGAAAATTGGCTTGAAAGTAAAGTATATATCAGCACCCACTTTTCGGACAACCCACCCCTAAGAACTAAGAGTAAAACGGCTAAAAAAGTTTCTGTCACTTACCTCCTGACGTAATATCGAAAATTATTTATTAGATATGCAACATCGTTTGGTTTTACAAAGAATTTATTATTAATTTTCTTAATTTTAATTGAGAAAAAAACTTATTTGAAAACCCAAACTTTCCTACCAATGCCAGCCAAGTATAATGTATTTTTAAAACCAGCTACAGATTTTTTCACATTATTTTTTGAACGGCTTCGCTGTAAAAAAATCTTTTTAAATAACATGCTTTTAAAAAAGGCAAACGGAATTGCTTTTTCTTTCTGACCAAAAATTAAATTACCCATTTTCCAAAACTAACTGAGAGAGAACAGTCGTTAAAAAATCGTAAAGGAAATGTTTGGTAATGTGTAACGTTAAATGTAAAATTTTATGTTTTCTATTTAGAAATTTTTAAATGTTGCGTTTTGGTAATTTAAACGAAAGTTAAGCCCAAAATAATAAAAAAATTTAAGAAAAAGCAAACGAAATTGTTAAGTTCGCCTTTGAAATGTTTTGGTGCCTTTGAGCTTAAAGGCATTCCATATTACTTTTTCTTAACATTGCATACAATGAAATTAATTCATTCTGTGTATGCAATTAACTACTATATAAAAAAAAATGTTAAAAAAAATTGCTAGAAATCAAACTTACTCTGATCTCCAATAATAACAATTTAATTTTAAATAACTGGTAAAGTTTTAGAAGCAACTAATTGTGATCTAACAGACCCTGTGCATTGGTACAAGTTATTTAAAAATATTTTAAGGAAAAGACACATTGTTTTGAGATTTTTTTTTTTGATTGCTTGCAAGCTTGGGAATTAACCAAATTCGTTTTGTCACTCTAGGTGATTTTGTACCTTATCCTGGATCAGAACGCATTCACATCATATATCTAGGCTCATTCACTCAAAAACTAAAAACAAATTGTATGCCTTTCTAAAGGTTTAATCTTAATCAGAGCTTATTTATTTTCAATTTGTTAAAATAGTGCCTTCCATGTGTTAAATTTCACCAACTCTAATGCCAATTTTTTTTTTGGGGACCTTGCTTTGTGTCGTACGTAAAATCATCAGATACAGCTAAATCGTTGCTTAAAGGCAGCTTTATTTAAAATTTTATTCCAATTGATAAGTCCATTCACTCAAAGACACAGTTTCTCCAAAATAATGCTGTTTTTTTTCAAAGACTGCATTACTATTTTTAGAGATAACTTTAAGTATCAAAATGTGACATACATTCATTTTCCCCCAAAATGGTCTCGAAATTCAAAAAAAGAGCAAAAGATTTTTCCTTTGTACTGTTAGAAAGAATTTGAAATTTCGTGATGTAAGGCATACTGCGTTTAGGAACAATTTTCTTTCAATCAAACTCCTTCTCTGACCACTGTTCGATATAAAATATCATAAAATGTACATTTTCATTTGTGTGCATGTTGCTGCATACTTTGCGTAAGTTGGATGGGAAACATGCAGCTGCTTAACTTTTCATAAAATGCTATCAAATGTATTTACTGTTGCAACTATTGTTAATGCAACACGTATTATACTCAGTATAATTACACATACACAAACACAGATATATAAAAAGACACCATAATCAAAATCACATTTTATTAGCGAACAATAGAAAACTTAATATGATTTATTAAAGTTAAGATAAAAACAATTCTACCAAAGCACAGACACTAAATAAAAACGAAATAATTTAAGTCGACTTAATACATATTGAAGAATTGAGTGTATGTGTGTACACATTAGGTATCAGTTTACATTTTCTATTGGGTGGACTTTGCTTTCAACATTATTGTAGCTTCTTAAATTTAAAACTGCACGTGCGTGTGAGTCGTTATGCCACATGGACAAATGGACACAGCGGTGTGGCTATAAAGGAAGAGTATATTATATTTAAAATTGCAATACTATTTACTAGCGCGGCTACTGACCAATATCGTAATGAAAATATATGAACATAGCGCGTGCAAAAATGTTAATAGAAAATGTATAATACTAGGAGTTAAGGTGGTAGAAGTGGGAAATATTATTTACATTTAACATTATTAATACTTACAAATACGTGATGATGGTACTTTTGGTTACAGATATGCTTTTAAATATTTTAATTTAACCAACATAGTTGTGGCAAATGTTGATAGAACATTTATATAACTATTTTAAGATATAATTTTTATTTTTAATAATTAGTATATATTACAAGCATGCTTCAACGCAGCATTATAACCAATGATCTTTAGTATAAAAAAATAATAAAAAAAAAATCTCTTTTCAAAGACCCTTGTGTATTCTATCTAATTAGACAGCAAAAAATTTTAATTTTCAAGTGGAAAAAATGTAAGCTCGTAAAAAACTAATTTGCGTAAAACTTATTTTGACTTTTTTTTATAAATTTTACAATATTTAGTTTTTCTTATTATAATGGAATAGGGTTGTCAAACAGTAAATTAAAATATTAAATGTAGAACTTTCTTAACAATATTTAAATTAAATCCCTAAGTCTGGGAAAAATTAAAAGAAAAGCGACGCTTTCTGTTTCTTTTCCCGTTTTAAGTTTATACAAACTGTTGCAAAAAGAATCTTTATAATCTATTTGTCGTTGCTTTAATACGAAGAGGCCTTGACTCGTATTTTTTTATAAGCAAAGATTTTTGTTAATTTCGATAAATGGTCGGCTCATATATCGTTATTAGACATATAAATCTCGACTTAAAAAATATAAGATAGGGTCTTTCTCCTTTAACGTAACGATATCTAAAAGATCGGCATTAATGAATGTTTTACTGACTGATCCAATATCGTTTAGCCTTAACAGGCACAGCTAGAAACTTCAAATTTGGACTGTTAATACCTCTCCGTATGCATAGATCCACTAAGACGGGATTTTGGGAAAGTTAATATCTACTAAATTTAAAACGTGTTTAATCACAAAGGATACAAAAGGGTAAAAAAACCTATTTTGTAACTTTAAAACAAACAAAGACTGAAACATAACTAAAATTGCGTTAAACAGGTTTAGATATCATTTTTTTATTGTTTGTTTTAATTCTTGACCCTAAGGGCAAAGAAAAGAGTAAGAATTATATGTTTGTAACTTCTAAACCAACAAAAAATTTATAATTCAAACTGAATTCGACAGATCATTAAAAAATTGAATTTTTTGTTTTGTTTTTTGCGCCCCTGAACCATACAAAAAATAAAAAAAATTGTGTTTCAGTACATTGCTGCACTCTTTGAGTTAACAAATATGAAAGAAAGGGCTGTGGACGCCGATAAAGACCAAAAGTTAATCAATTATGTGAAAGTTATATCTTTAAAACGCTGGGTACTATTTTTAAGTTTTTTGAAATAATCGGAAACTCCATCCTTTGCGACAGGTGTGATCATTTTACTCATATTTTTGTTTAATACTTAATATTATCAAAATTTTAATTTAAAAAAGTTTACGATTTCCAAGTAAAAGGAAAATACCACAAATCTCTTTTTATTATTAAAAAGTTATATTTCCAATTAAATTTTAGAAAAACATCAACAACATAAATTTCTAGGTCACGTTCCAGATTTTCAATTTCGATACACAGTGCCATTTTCTCTCTGGCATAACACGTTCCACCACACATACCACTTATTTTCATGTAACACTTTGACTCCCAGTGTCTAAAATTGCTCTGAAACATTTTCCATTTATACGCACAGATTTTATGAAATTCTTTTCCCAATCATCACAGTTGGTTCTGCTGACTTCGTTACGTTTGTGTAGTTTTTGACAATCAATGCAACGTTTTCGCGTAGGAGCATTGGTACATTGGCTCGAAATATGTATGTACGAGCTCTGAACAATTACAACAAACTGTTGTCTTTATGTGCTTCCTTTTGCTTATGCTCTGTATTTTTTCATCATCTATACCTTAAGTTTTTCCACCGTAAAGATTTTTAACTGTTGTCATATTTCGAAGATAGTATTAGATGGTTTCTCGCATTTCTTTAAAAGAATTAAATTTCGTAACAGCAATAGCATTTTGCAGTTCTTTATGTCGTATACCTTCCCGTAAATATTTTATTGCAGCTGAATCGCTCAGATTGTAACGCTTCCTTATCATATAGACGTGGAAACAATAATCGATAACATGTTTGCTATCTGCTCTTGCTGCCCCTCTCATCTTAAAATGAACATCAGCTTCATTACAAGTAGTTCCAAACTCATCCTTTAGGCTTTCGGCAAATTCACTCCAATTTGAAAACAACACAGGTGTAACCTCTTACCACATTTTTGCTACACCCTTCATCTTAGAGTATACGGCCAATAGCATACACTTCTCATCCCAACAGTATGCCGTTAGTAAACTTTTTTATTCGATGAGCAAACTGACTTACCGAAATTGAAGAAATACTGGTGGGGTCGAATTCTGGAATAGTTTCGGCAATTTGCCTAACCAAGTGATTTTTTATCGTTGGATAACTTACATATTTTTGCGGCTCATTTGCTGAGACGGATTCTTCCTCAACTTGCGATTGTTGTTCTGGAATACGTTGCATTAACGTCACCATCATTGCACGCATCTAATTGACTTGACTCTGAAGTGAAGGTAGAAGGCTAGAAGTTTTCGCATTTATAATATTTTTTTATTGTTTCAAAACTTTGATTCTCAAAATATGAAATTAAAACAAATAAAAGTGACTCCTTTCATATTTTTGTGTACAACATTTATAATATTAAAAAAAATATAAACGACTCTGGACTAAGATTTCTAAAAAACTACGCAAATTTGACTTCATTATGCTTTTAGGTTTTGCTTGCATTTTTTTTACTTTGTTTTAATGGCGGGTAAGTTCCTTGTTTCAAATAACAATTTACAAAATAATAATAAGGTGAATGGAAAAATATTTACTAAAATATTATTTCCTAAATTCTTTACACTACTGCTTAAACTTAGCAATATTAACCCGCTGCAAGCATTTTTCTTTAAGAGATATAAAAATAAAATTTATTGTCTTTTAATATTCGTTTTTTGTCAACGTAAATTTGTCACTATTTTGTAGAAACATGACACCATTTAAATTTCTGTACCAAATGATGACAATAAATTTTCCCATAACAATGACATCAATATCCCAAAGCATTGAATACCAATAACAAAGAATTTTTCACTTGAATAACTAAAAAGTAAAAAAGAATCATCACAAATGCCTACAATGGATTTATTGTAACTCTTACAAAACAAATAAAAACCACAATAGACAGTGTGTCAAGACTGAATTTAATCTTTTTAATACAACTTGTGTAATACATATGTAAGATTTAAAAATATTTTTATGAGGGAGATCAAGTCACTTCTAGAATTATTAAAGGCTTTAAATGAAAATTTTAAAACAGGAAATTGTTTAAGTTTGATTTTACGGTTGCTGCCCATATGTTGGACTGGATTTAAAGATCATAATCCAATATAAAATGAGTCTATCCCCAGAAACTTTTACTAGACTTAAAAGTATTATGCAAACAGCTTTTAAGCTGATTTTTATTGCGGGTCCCCAAAATAATTCGGAAAAACTTCGAAAAACTATTGGCATAAAAATTTTTATGTATATGCATACATGTTTGTGCATGCTGGTCTAAATAAATTGCTCACAACAAAAAATAACTACAAAAAATTTTCTGTTAAGCGATTTACAAATGTTTATAGAGATATATAGAGTAAATGACTGAATTCATAACCATACAGCATTAACGCGTAAAGTTTAAAGTTTTGCAATTGAATTTTGGGTACCTTTACCGATAAGAAGTTGGCAGATCTTCGGGAAATACGAACCATCGAACTTTACTCAAGAAATAAACGTACCGATGTCTGACAATTTTTCGAAACTTTGCGTCCTAGGGGTGTATGGAAAAAAAACGTACATTTTAAAGTTTTAGGTACTTTTTGGGCAAAAAGTACTTTTAACCCATTGAAAGGGAGCAAGTCAACTAAGCGCACTAAAAGAACCCTTTAACATTTTCGGTACTTTTTTGCATCTTTCTGTTATCAAGATATATTGAATTAATGACTATTGACTCAAAGAGGGCTTTTGTTATAGTTTTGGTACTTTCTCAACTTTTTTTATCTATCTATATAAAATGTAAAAGAATTGATTTATTTTTTTTTATAATAACCAGCACTTAAGGGATGGTCCCTATACATGCGTTGCAACGTGTTGGTATCAGGAAAATAGGTTATGTGAAGAAGGCTATAGGGAGTAGGGTTCGAGAACATTTGATTTAAATTTATCTATTAAACTGTGACAGGAAATAAACACATATAGGTAGTTTGTTCTACATACGCACTGTGCGACTAAAGAACAAATTTTTCTGTAATGTATAGTGTGATTCACTGGCCAATCGACCAAAAATTGGTATACTCTTCTTGGAAAACGTGTATTACGCAAATAGCATAGGTTTCAGATACAAGCCCCTTGATTTCCTCGGAGCACATTCCTTTATGGTATCGATAGAAAAGTGAGTCGAGATGGCAGATACCACAACGTCACCAATCTTTACCTTCGCCCGCTTCTATATGCGGTCAAAGAGCTTCAAACCAGACTTAGGATATGTTTTGTTGAAACATTGAAAAATTATTTAGTGATTCCTTATTTCAAAACAAACAAGTATTTTTTTTCAAAAACTTGTTGCCTTTGTTTTTATTCTTCATGAAACAGTCAAGAGACATGTTCTTTTTGAAATTGCTAACATTGGGGTTGATTTTACTATATAAAGTTATACATGTAAGAGTTTTTTATAACTAAATTTTTATTGCCGACAATTTACACTATATTAATTTTTTAATATATATATTGTTTTTTAATTTGTTTTTAAGTATACAAATTTTAAATGTGGATAAACTCAAATCAATATTAAAATTATAAGAAATTTCAATCATAAATAATAATTATTTGGTTTTTGTTTTTTTTATTAATTTTAAAGTCTTTTTGAGTACATGGACAACGTTGCGTATAAGTGACATTTTTACTTTAGCCAATATAACGTATACGCTTGGTGGGCAGCGTTGTCTAACAATTGCATATCATTAAAAAATAGTTTTTTATACTTTTCATCCTTTTAGATATAAGTACATACATATGTATTTAATTTAACTATTTAGAATTTCTTTAATTTTTTGTAAATTAATATATTTATGTTAGCAAAATAGATGAAGCTTTTCTTCTATTTTTTTAGACCTGTTACAAACTCCATCGTCGGGGCAGAAGTGCTAAATGTGTACGCGTTTTGAGATATATATATATAAGTAATTTTTATTTTAGCTCTTCTTTTATTTATTTATTTTTTTTTTTTTTTATTTTTTATTTGAAAAATTCAAACGTTGATGCCAAGGTAAAATTATTAAATAATTCTAAAAAAAGCAAAAGCGAATAAAATTTACAACATTTGTAAGGTAAGCTACCAAACACTTTAACTAAAAATTATAGATCCGATGGATAACTTCAATTAAAAAAAAATACCAGGAAGAAAAGCGTAAAAATATAAAAACTAGTTTACTTAGGGCTTGAGATTAATTAATTGATTTAATTTAAAAAAAAATATTTTAATATGTGTATCTCTTATCATCTTAACACATTTTCTTAATTAACAAACTCAGCCTAGTTATTCTATTTACTGTTATAATACAATTTTAGATTTTTCAAATGTTTTTAAAAATTTGCATTGAGACTATACACTCAAAAAATTATTACAGTAACTGACTGTAAGTTATTTAAGAAGTATTCCGTAAAGTTGTTTTTAAATGAAAAAACAGTTAAATTTGAATACAATATTTTTTTTAACTGATTTGAAGGGTTATTCAAAGCCTCAAAAAAACAAAAATACTGATTTTCAGTTGAAGTTAATTTTGTCAGTTATTTTTTATTAATATTAAATTTTGTTATTTTTTTTCTGATACTTTGTGTTTTGCTGCAAATGACAGAAAATCTAGTTAATTTTAGACGAAAATGTCAGTTAATTTTTTGATGTCTGAATTTAAATGAAATATTTTGTTAATTTTAATGAATATCTTGTTGGACGGTTTTTAAATGAATATCCAGTTATTTTAAGTAGATTTCCAGTTGATTTTACAGTAATAATTTTTTCAGTGTACCAGGCATTGTTTTTTTTCTTCTGTCGTCGTTATAGTCATCCACATGGAGCTTTCATTTGAAATTGCGGCTTAATGATATTTTGAAAGCAATTAGTGATAAAGTTTTTTCTAAAGTTATCAATATTTTTTGACATGTTGAAATAAAACAATACAACGAATAAATAACATTTTTCCACTTGCAGGCGACTAACTATTTTAATAGTCGGTGAAACTTAACAGACTACAAACTTTATGTAAAAGTTTTTTTTAAACTTCCCAATTTCTTCTTTATTATAAAAGCACACGTTAATATAAAATTTTAATAAAACTCACTTACCTCGTATTTATTTAAAACTTGCAAGTATAAGAAAAAATATTATTACATTTACTTTTTATTAACATGTGACAAAAAATCATGGTTTTTCGAAAAAGCTAAAAAAAATTAAAAAAAGTAATTTATAATTAATTTTAAAAACAGGAATAGGAGGAAATTAATGAAGTTTATATTGGCAAACATCAGCTTTAAATATATGTATAAAAAGTAAGCCTTTTTAAACTTCAACAAATAAAATAAATAAATAAAATCAAAAACAATACAAAGAAACAGACACAATTAAAAAACTATACAAATAAATAAAAAAAAAAACGAAAAAGAAAAATGTCACAACAAAATTGTTTACGACACCAAAAAGTCAATTACTTGAACATGTTTTTAATGGATGGTTTATCTGTAGTTGCAGGTAACACTTTTTTAATTGTTAAATTAGGCGAGCTGCTTTATATGTTGGTTGCTGCTTAAAAAATTATAAAAAAAGGTTTTTTAAATTAAAGTTTTGCAACAAAAGAGCTTGTTGACAAAAAAACACTTTACTTACAGAATAATTTTTTTTTGGAACAAAATCAAAAAAAAGGGTTTTTAAAAAAAATTATGGCAGTATTAATTTAATTTGTATAAATCTCAAAAAAACATTCTTTATAAAAATTGCAACTTTTACATAAAGGGAAAATAGATTGACTGGGGCCCAAACCACATTATTTTCTTAAATTAAAGAAAAGTAGGCCAAATAAAATAAAAAAATTGTAAAAAATGTTAAAACTTTTGTGTTAAAAAAAACTTCGCAATTGAGTCCCTAGTCTTCTCAAAAAAGAAGTCCCTCTAATATGTTTGTACATGTAAATGCCTTTATAGTGGATGGCTTTGTCATAAGGGTGCAATACAAATATTTTATTCTTTCAATTGTACCCATATCACTTTGAGGTGAAATGGTTTTTAAATTGTTGCCATTTTGTAGCGTAGTGTAAATAAATATATATTGTTTGAATGGCTGAATTTAATTATTTTTGATTTTTTTATTAACTAAAAAAAATTACTTAACTTTACTTTGGTGGTAACTATTTTTGACATTTTTTGCTGTCTACCCCCTCGTGGTATCAACCGAGCAACTTTCAGTTTTTTGGAGGGCCAACCGGCATGGCTAAGTTAAAACAACCTGCCTTGGACTTAATATGATTGTATGGTTATCTACTGGTCTAGCTTGAGGCAGGTTGTCCTTGTGACACATTACCTTACCACTAACTGGCAAATATATACAACGTTTAAAGGATACCAATACTTTATCTGTGCTGAATAGAAATTGGTAGGATATGACGGAAGTCGCTTTTCGCGGCTGAACAGAGTACCATCTGGCACCACGGGCATCAGAGAGCCCCCGTGTACGCAGTAGTGCATGGTCTGTTTGCTGATAAGATCTCCTTTGGGAGTACACGTGGTGGTTGGTGTTAACCCCAAGCGGGGCAACTGACAACGAAAGTTATTATACTGGGGTCCAACTTGTGCGGTCCCCAGATTGATCGCATAAGCGGTCTTATAAGAACTTAAGTTTCGCAAGAAAGAGTCTCTAAGTTTTGACGGTTGTACCCGGACATATGAGCAACTGACGGAGTATTTCATATTTAAATTGATTTTTCGCATATCCAGGACGTTTTGAAAAAGGGCACTGATTGAAAAAGATCTTTATTTTCTTAAAAAAATGAACTGAAAGCAGATATATTTCAGCAATAACACAACCCTTAACGTCCTCTGGTTGAACTACATTGACATTAAAAATTTAAAACCACCAAATACGACCCCTAATGATTTCAATATACCATTTGTTCTCATTTTAATGCTCTAAAGCTTTTGTTGTTATAGGTCATGAAGCGGAGTCACCGAAAGCGCTCAAAAGATTTATGGTTTGTGATGGGGGGGAGTCAGAAATAAATATATGATTGTGCAAGCAGTTTTATGGCTTTTTCCGCTCAGTTCAGTTGTTTGTTTTAAGTACTTATATACAGTTCATATAGCATTTGCCAAGTCATATGTATAAACATTTATAGGACACGTTATTATTTTTCGGAACAATGTGTGTATATGGGTAATTCTGAGATTACCAGCTAATTTGTTGCTTCTGTTAATTTTCATAGAGAGAAACAACAAATATTTAAAAACTTTTGAATTAAGCGTTGAATTTGTTTTTTAATTTTGATTTTCTTTTGTTTGTTTTTTAAAAAATAATTCGTTTCCCTGGCTGTCTCCAAGTCTGTCTTAAATTTGTATAAATTCCTTTTTTTATATTTTTATTATTGAATCTTCACTTAAGCGAACTAACAATAATTATTCAAATTTAAAAACTAAGTAGTTAATACTAGTCCAGTCAGTACCAGACTAAAATTTAATTCTCACAATAAAATTAACTAATTTCAAAGGTTTCATCTAAGAGCAATTGTATCCCTTCTTTTTAGGCGGGTGTGCCCACTATGTTGCAGGATGCTTCGAGCGAGCGGATTTGGATGTGATTCCAGCTTATTTAAATACTTGTCCACATATTTCAGGATTTCGCATTTTACAAATGGAACTTCTAGATCCTTGTGGATGTTGCTGTTTTTGATATACCAAGAAGCACCAGTTATCATTCTTAGAATTTTGTTTTGACGGCGTTGAATTTTTTCTATGTTAGAAGCGGAAGCAGTGCCCCATAGAAGTATACCAAAGCACCAAATTGATTTTAAAATATAGTTGTATAGTAAAAGTTTACAATCCAGATGAAGCACAGAGTTTCTACCCATTAGCCAGTGGTTTTGAGCAGCTTTAAGTTTCATATGCATCAGCTTCGCATCTACTTATATGAGGCTTCCATGTGAGGCGGCGATTCAGGTGAATACCGAGATATTTTGTCTCGGATCATTGAGGCACCATATGGTTGTTAATAGTAATTGTTGAGCAAGCTTCTTTGCGTAAAGTAAAAGATACGTGGGTACATTTTTTGTTTATTTATTTTTATTCCCCATAACTTTGGCTATTTCTCAACTTGGGTTACGTGTTGTGACAGTTGGTTCGAAGCCTCTTTAGGGTCTTTATGAGAACTAAAGAAAGCAGTATCATCAGCAAATGTCGACGTGTGTGTAAAACTATTGGTCAGCATATCTGCTGTGTAAAGCAAGTGCAGGATTGGACCTAGTATACTCCCTTGAGATACACCAGCCCTTTTTGGTTAAGAAGAACTTATACTTATATACTTACCTCTTTTATCATAATCTGTCGACCGGTTATATATTTTTCTAAAAGGTTGAAATTATTAGATGGAAGGTTGAGCTTCAGTTTGTTTAACAGGCCTTTACGCCATACTTTGTCGAACGCTTGAGAGACACCTATAAAGAGCGCGGAGCAGTATTTATTTTCCTCAAAGGCTTTTCTTATAACCTGTCCCAATGTGTGGGTTTGTTCGATGGTACTATGTTGATTTCTAAATCCAAATTGGTGATCTGGAATGCAGTTCTTTTCATTCAGGATCGCAGTCAGCTTGTTCTTAAGCGGGCTTTCTAACAATTTTGACATTGTAGGTAACAACCTTATAGGCCTATAGGACTCTACCTTCCAAGGATCTTTGCCAGACTTAAGAATCATCTTTAGTAAGGCAACTTTCCATACAGGCGGAAAATGTTCAAGCCAAATTATCGCGTTAAAAAATAAAACAAATAGTTCTTTTAGCTGTAAAAGGTAGCTCTAAGAGCATTTTGTTGCTTATTTTATCAACGCCAGGAACTTTTTTTATTATTTAGGTTAGCAATAGCCTCTACAACATCTGTAAGCCGGAAACGTATTTCTAAAGGACATCTAGCAATAACTGGCGGTTATTCCCTTACATCTGTGCATGTATTGGAAGTGAACACATTTTTGAAATAATTTGCGAACAGATCGCATTATTCTTCGTCATTTCTAGCCCAGGATTCTCTCAGATTACGCAGTGGAGGTGGCATTAATTTCTAAAAAAAGTAATAAAGCGAGGTTAGTGATAAAATAATATTATCAAGTGATTTCTTTCTTCTTTTGCATTAAAATATAAAAATTTAAAAACATTATTGCGTCCACAAGTATTTTAACAAAAATAGTAGCAAAATTAAAGCAGTCGCATTTGGTCTTTCTTAATGAGCATTGACACTTACTTTTGCAATTCCTCTGTTCTGTTGTTTAAAAAAAATTATTTTTATGTTTCTTTGGTAAATTTTCAATTTTGTTTTTATTGTCACTTTCCTTCCTATAAACAAAAATGGCCAGTGGAATGATGATTGGCAGAAAAAGTTTAAGGTAAATATTAGTAATGAAGTACACATTTTTAGGGTTTCATAGTTGTACTAAACAAAGTTATTACAAAGATAAACATGTGCTAAAATTAAGTTTAATTAGAGCCATTAAGGCCCAAAATGCTTATTCCGGGATAACATTTGTATGGGGACTATATTAAAAATGGAAAATCGTCACCACAAGCAGCAGTCTTCTTTCCTGTGCCAAATCTCCTCAAAATATCTTTCAGAATGCGTTTTGTGCCATGAATACAAGAATACATGGACACTCATTCGGATAGCTGGATGAACGGAGTCGATAGGTATACCTAAAGGTGAATCTTAGACCATTATTTTTTGGTGTTATAAACATCTGCAAACATATGTAGTGTTGGTATTAAAACTTTCAAAATTCCGTTAAAGTTAAAAAAAAACCTGATATAAATACAAACCAAGTATCTTAAAAATATTTGCAAGAAACTTCGATGCCAAAAATTATGTCAAAATTATCCTGTAATCTCAGAATCACCCATATATGTGTCACATATACAAACAATATAATAAACAACATAAACAAAAGGCAAAAAAATAATATTTTAGGTTGTGACCAACAAAACAAATAAACGAAAATTGTAATACATATGAGCACGAGGGCATGTAGCCAAACATTCGTAAAAAAAGACAAATTTTTATATTATTTATGATACAAAAATATCTATAGAATTACATATAAATGCTTTGCAATAAAAAAGAAAATCTTAAAAATTCTACTTGCTCATCCCCCGTGGGGCATTTTGTTGCCTGGTTTCTTGATTTGTTCTTCGTCTTTTTTACAAAAATTAATTTGACCACAAGACAAATAAATAATGGATTCCAGGGCAATTTAATATAGTAGTTGAGCATTAAGCTTTGTCCATGATTGACTTTCTTACTTTTTTTTTTGCTTATTTTTATTTTATTTACTTTTATTTCTAATCTTTTTTCATTGTTTTATTTATGTCTGTATGTCAATGCAAGTGACATGTTGCCGAATTTATTTTGTATCGTTGAATTAGAAAAGTAAGGGCCAACGTAAAATTACTGTTTTATTTTAGTTAGTAAATCAGTAGTTTTTAAAAAATTCAATTTGATCCGAGGTTTTCAAATTTGCGTTACATTTATTTTTAACTGAAGGTCAGAGCTAAGCCCAGGCATTTTTGTTGAGGAAGCAGAAAATAGCTATAGGTTTTAAAATTAATGTGGGTTGGGTGACAATTTATATTTATTTTTGGCTTAAAATAGTAGGTAGTTTGCATTGAATAAAAAGCTTAATTTACATGCAATATTTGGAAAACTTAGTTGCTATTGGTTTAAAAGAGTTTGGATTAAATAATTGTGGCTTATAAAATAAAAATATATTATGGATATATCAATATCTAGGAAACTTTTTAGTTAACCTACCTACCTACAGATATATTAAGTTTTTAGCTTCGTATGCATTTGGAATCATGTTGGTAATAAATATTTAAAATAGAAATATTTGACTTATTTTTACTCTTATTACTTTTCTTATTCTCTACTTATTCTGGATTATTATTACTACTTTTTAAATGTAAAGTAAAAAAACAATAAAAAATTCTTGATTGAAATTTGTGGTTGTATATTTTTAAAGTAGATCATGTTATTTGGTTTTAGAAATTACATTTTGTTTTGTATTTTTTATGCAATTTTTGTGAAAACCTGTCAAATAAAATAAAGCAATCATCTACTGATGATATGTTAAAAAAAGGAAAGGCATTACAAATATATATAAACGAAAAAAAAAGATTGATATTAAAAATATAAAACTATTAAAAGATAATTATTTAAAAACTTATTTACTAAATGTGAAAATAGATGCATTTACGTACTCTGCTAAAAAATTTTAAATACATTTCCATCTATAACTGTATCATTGCCATTGCACTTTGGCACGTAAGTATTTTAGTTGGTTTTTGTATTAGAACTGGTTATAAAAGAAAAATAAAATTTAACTTTCCAAAACAAAAGAAGATTAAACATTTCAATTTAAATAAAAGTTATAGTTTTTTTTAAACCACTTTGTTACAAAGTCCACTGTTGAAAATTAATATTATTCAAGCTTAAATTTAATTTTTAAAATTCAATGCTTGTACTAATTTGTTTGTTTGTTTGTACTAATTTAATTCCTAAATTATATTTTAGATTATTTTTGAATTTCTTTTTGTGGAGATAAGCACGAACCAGAATAAAAACAAACTTTAAAAAACTCCAAGAAATATAAATTGCAACCAATTAAAGTAAAATGTAATTATAGTACACAATTCTTATTAAAAAAATAAAATTAACAACAAGTTACCAAGTTGTCAGTTACAATAAATTTGAGAAAATTATTTATTACCCGCGTTCTTTCAATAAGTATATGTATGTATACGGCACAGAAGGAAAACAGGAAGGCAGTAGAATTTTATGATTCATAAAGATCAACACAAACCACGACCAAACGAAAACTTACAGTGGAACTTTAAAGTATTTTTAACAACAAAATATATGAAAAAAAAATTTTAATTATTGCAAATGTTGTTATTTCTAAAACAAAAGAAAGCCGAGATGGTATATCACCGTATAATGGAAAATGTTTTAGGGTATTTTTTTTTTAATACGCAGGATGTACAGACAAAAAATTATCTAAGAAAACTTAACTTAAATCAAGCCATAGCGGTGTCAAAAGTACGGTAAGTACGGTTTTTCTTAAATCAAGTACGAAATTTCTTACTCCAAGTAAAATTTTTCAAGTACGAATTTCTTACTTTTAGCCACAATTAAAAAAGGATTGGTTTAAGTTCGAAATCGTACTTGATGTAAGCGTGAAAAAGATTGATTTAAGCCACAAATGGGATTAATTCGAAAATGAAATGTCATTTTTTAGACTTATGGAGCTTTATTAAAGAAGAAGAATTTTATATTTTATTTTTATTTTATAATTAATTTATTAATTTATAATTTAAAAATTTCATTTTTTGTACTTACCGAAGCTGAGATTCGAACCAGGGATTTCTGCACTGCAGTACAAGCGCGTTACCTCTAGGCCACCGAGACACTTTGTTTTCAAATGTAAAATAATATATTAAAACAACAGGCTTTTTTCTGCTTGATTTGTTGAAGCAATCCGAATAGGCTTGATTTAAGATTATGTAAGTAAGGATCGTACTTAAAAAGATTTTGGATAAATTCAAGAATAAAATTCTTGATTTTAGAAAGCGAGTTTTCTTTCTGTGTAGTGGTAATGCACCTTCGAAATTAAAGTTGTCTGCTTCCTATTTTTTTTTCTTTTTATTATGAATTTCTAAATTAAAAATTTGTCTAATGTTTTCTGGTATAGTTTTAGAAGCCACGATTATTCTTAATTTAATTAAGTGTTTTACTTAAGAAATATGCTAAAAGTTATACTTGCCTTGGAAAGAAGGCTCGAAGAAATCAGTTAAATGATAAAAGCGTTTTAAAGATTTCACATTGTGACATAATATTCGAAGTAAGAAAAACGGACAAACATTGTAGCGACTAAATTCATAATCAAAAGTTATACCTGCAAGCAGAGTCTGCAATATTTAAAATTGTATTTCTAAATGCTGTGTTTCAATTTTTTGCATTGATAATTACCAGTTTGTTATTAAAGAAAAATAAACTTACATTTTTAAAAAAGCAATACCAGTTTATATAGGAGATGTTTAATTTTTTATCAACCTTTTTTGGAAATGAAATATTTCGCCACTTCGCTTTGTGGCACCATCAGAAAGTTTTCTTAAAATAATGATGTTATAGGTTTGGCTTGAAAATTAGCTTTGGGTTAAATATTTCAATTGAAATTTGATATTAAAAAAAATATTATTGATTCTTATATTACGGGCTTATTTCGACTTAATTTCTATCGTCGTATTTTGAATAGGTTACCGCACAATTCACTACGTCAACTTATTTTTAAACTTGCATTTCTATGATTATTAAAATTTCCTTGGCCATTTTCAATTAAATGAAATAAGTAAGAGATGTATCACTACGAATGCCCCACGGCCAGGGCCAGGGACTCCCGAAAGCATTGAACTAGTTGAAAGCAGTTTACGTGAAAGTCCACGACTTTTAATACGGAAAAGAACAGCCTCACTGGGATTTTAAAAAAATAATTATTCATAAAATTCTGAAAAAGAATCTGAAGCTCCACCCTCCAAAAATTCAAATCGTTTAAGAAGTGAAAGAATGTTGAGGTCAGGCGACGCATGTTAATGCATATTATTGAATTATTTTTACCAAACCTGCGAGCTCATCTATCATACTCTTGACATAACTGGAACACACAGCAGTCATTTTAAGGACATCCCATGACCACCGATGTCGCCCGATCTTACTTTTATTGATTTTTTTATGGGGCTTCCTCAAAGAGGGTTTTTATAATGGCAAATCCCAATCTCTTGTGGCTTTTAAGTTAAATATTGGTCGAGAACCAAGTTTACTGCAAGGCGCAGAAAGCAAAGCTCCGTTTTGAACAGTGTGTTCAGCTTGACAGAGAACATCGGAATGACAAGCTCCTAAAAAAATTTAATTCCAATTTCGATTCTCTTAAAAGAACTTTGTTCCAATCAATACGTTCTTTATCTATGCTTTAAAATATAAATCTTCCACAAGACACCCTGTTGTAAAATTGGTTTTTTTAAGCAACACAGAGGAATGACGAATTGTGAAAACTTATTTGAAAGGACAAAACGCCATATCGTCATTTTATTAGACCAGACTTACACGATGAAATTTTTCATGACATTAATGCCATGTAATTTTGGTTTGTAGAGAAAAAAAAAGGGCCTAATTTCAAAAATTTTTCAAAAGCTTTGAATAAACGACTGAACTTATTAAATCCCACTGTTCAATATCAACAAAAATGCAATTAGTTATTACAAAACTAACACAACTAAAAAAAGGTTTTGTAAACATAAGAAATATTAAAAAATAAGATAATGACAACAGCAGCACCAACACAAAAATCCCACTGACAATTAAGTTGACATATAACCAAATACTAAAAATTATAAAGAAGTAAAAAAATACTACAATACAAAAAAAAGTTAACCACAACAAAAACAATTCATTTGTCAAAACTTCTAAAAGATAAACAGCAGAAGTCCTGGAAGCAGTGGAGGGTTTCACAAACAGCCACTAATTAATTAAATCTAAACAGCCTTAAGGACAACACAAAATTCGACGAAACAAAACAGCGACGAGCAAACAAAACAAAAGAAAGATGATGGTAATAACAAACAACAACAAATAAAGCCATAATAACAACAACAACAGTCGGAAAAAATAGAATGAAAGATATGTAGGATATGTTTGAGTTACAGCAAAGGTTCGTTGTCCTTTTTCTTATTATCAAGTGGGAGTTGGGTTCGCAATGGATAAAACCGGGACATTGTTGCTGGAGGAAAGTTGCAAGGCGTCGACTACAAATTCGTACTTCTTGATCATGATTAGATTTCTTCTTCTGGTTTGGTAAATAAGCATACGTCAAATTGCTTCTTACAAAGGAGATCGAAAGACACGCTGGTCAAACAGCTACAATGGTAGGATAACGTTTAATAATATACGTCACGCAACTTTCGTTCGACAATGCTTAGACCCTGCCTTGGTTTGAGTTAAGGATTTTTTGTGACAGCGCATGGTGCCTTTAATGTTTTTTTTTTTATTTAAAGGGGTCTGCCCGGAACTCCGTCTTGCGCATATAGTGCAGGGATTGAGAACGTTTGGAGCATGTTGTAGGAGAATGCCGACTATGGTGAGCGTGATTTTAATAGGATTTTGGAGGACGCGTAGACATATCCACATTAAGCATATAAGGAAAATTGTTAATAGCGCAATTAGTCCCTGATTTGTTTAAACTGAAAGTAGCTTTTACTATTGGAGTGGACCACACCCTTTTAAGTTTCACCTGTAATATTTTTTTAAGTTTAAGCCTAAGCAGAGAACTATTTATGGCATTGCAAATGACAGAGCCCCTAGAGCTTCAGTTTTAGCCTGTCTTTGTAATGAAACTTGGTAATTGTAATACTCCAGGTCGAAAAGGTGCCATTGTTTCAGAAACGGGAATTCACCAGTCACTGATAGAAAACCAAGCCAAGTGGTAAAAGCGTCACCTAGATAGAGTAACCAGTTATTTTTAAGTTAGCTGATTGAAAATTTGACTACCTGGCCTGACCAGATATAAAATTTGTCCTAACGAAAACTAAGAGCCCTTTAGTAAGGGCCTCTTTGGGACTTTATAATGGTTTTAGTTTGGTTGCAAACATTAGTAAGAGCTATGGCTCTAGCCTGGCTATGATGTGGTTTCATCATGGCTTTGGTTTAGAAGAAAAACACGGGGAGAGATTTGGTTTGGTATGAAATTGCAATAATACCAAGACTCATTTTTTTATAAATAAAAGAAAGTTGAGATGCGATTCACCAAGAAGAAAAATAACTTATAATTTATATTATAATTTATACAAATAAGTTCTTGTGGATTGTCGTTTTTCACTTGTACCTTATTTAGGGGGTACTGGTCGACGAACTGTATACTGATATACAAAAGAACAAAGAATTTTTGTCCCCTGAAAAGATATTCGTGTTAACCCTTGACGAGTTTTTCACGACGTGTACCCACTCTCACCCCGCTTTTTTTTAAATATTATCTTTGTAAGTTTTCTTGTAAAAAGTTGAAGGTCGTAGGTTTCTCGAAATCTACTTGCTTCTGACATTAAGTAGCAATTGTCTGGAATATCGAAAATATCCCGATACTTGTAATGCAACTGATTGTTGCTAAGGTGATTTCGTATGCAAGGGGCTATAATGGCTATGCGCTTTAGCAAGGTGTCTTATATTATCCATTATCGTTACCAATATAACATTTTAAGCTTGTCTATGGCTGCACCATCCTTTACAGTTATGCCTTTCAGTCATAATTTGTAATAATATGCCACCATGCATTTGTATAACTCTCAAGTCCCAGAAACACTACCTCTGCGTGCATCTTTAAGAAATAATATTCCATGAAAACTTTTTTTTTTTTTGTTAATAGTAACCAGCACTCAGGGGATGGCCCCTACACATGCATTGCATTGTGTTGGTATCAGGAAAATAGGTTATGAGAAGGAGGATAAAGGGAGTAGTGTTTGTGGACATTTGATTTAAATTTCTCGATATTTACTGTGGCAGGAAAGACATCAGTAGGAAGTTTATTCCACATACGAACCGTGCGACCAAAGAAGAAATTTTCCCTGTAATGAATGGTGCGATTCACTGGCCAGTTGACTACGTATGGGTATGCTCTTCTAGAAAAACGTGTATCACGCAAAAAGCTCCGGGTTTCGGGAACAAGTTCCCTGATTTCATCAGAGCACATTCCATTATAGTATCGATAGAACAGCGAAACACACCCCACATCACAACGGTGTCCGAGTGAATCAAGACGGTTAGATACCACAACGTCGCCGATGAGTATCTTCGCTCGTTCCTGTACGCGGTCAAGTAGCCCCAAAATAGACTCTGGGGCACCAGTCCATACATGAGAGTTGTATTTCATTTTTGGTTAGATATAGGTGGTATAAATATTGAGAAGATCAGATGGTGTAAAGTAATTCCTACACCGTTTAAGAAAACCAAGACATTTCGATGCTTCTTTCGACACAAGAAAAATGTGTTCCGTCCAGCGGACATTGCACTGGATTCTCATGCCCAGAACATCAAGAGTCTCTGTCTTCTCAATACCTATATCATCCATTAATACAGACGAGGCAGCATCGTCCATTGTGTGTTTGTGTCAAAAGACAACATTGGGTTTTACGGGCATTAAAATCGACCCTATTCGCACGGCCCCATTTGGAGATTACCATCAGATCGCGGTTAATCGAAACATTCATACTCTGTCTCCTAGCTCCAATCTCCAAAGAGGTAGGCCTTTGGTTAAAAGAGTATGAATGGCATATGCTGCTGTCGTCTGCAAAAAAATAAATAGGATTCGAAGTTTGACATAGAAGGTCATTCAGAAAGATAAGAAATAAAGTAGGAGAGAGGACGGAGCCTTGCGGTACCCCTGAATTGATTCTAAACTCGTTGGAAGAGATCTCATCTATAACAACACGAATAGTGCGATCTCTGAGAAAACTCGATATAAATCGAGAAAATTTTTCACCGACACCAAAAGCAATAAGTTTAGATAGAAGTGCACAGTGCCAGACCCTATCAAACGCCTTAGATATGTCCAGAGCCACCACTTTACTTTCGCCAAAATGATGAATTTAGGTACACCATTTTTCTGTCAGAAAGGCCAGTATGTCCCCCGTAGACCGTCCTCTACGAAAGCCATACTGGCGGTCGCTTAATAAACCGTTTATCTCCAGATAGTTAACCAGGCGGTAGTTAACCATACTCTCCATAACCTTGGAGATCGCTAAACAAATTGCTATTGGTCGGTAATTTTCAGGGTTTTCAGCCTTTCCCTTTTTGAGAATCGGCGTAACATTAGCTACTTTCCAGCACATCGGAAATACTCCGGCATGATAAATGCGGCTGAAAAGGTTAGCTAATGGACACGACAGCGTCGAAGAACATTCTTTTAAAACCTGTGCTGGTATACCATCCGGCCCAGGGGACTTACTAGTGTTGAGATCCAAAAGAAGCCTTTTAACTGCACGAGCTCGAAAGAATATGTCTGGCATAGTCCCAGACAATCTCTCAAGCTCGGGCAGGGGTTGGTTGCTTTCTGGCAAATATGAATTTGCTGCAAATATTTCAGCCAAAAGGTTAGCCTTTTCAACCGGGTCGGTGACGAATATGTCATTTTTGAACAGAGCAGGGATTGAAGAACCAGCGATGTTCCTTACTCTCTTAATCAATGACCAAAAGTTCCTGCTGCTTTTGGGGGCATCAAGAACTCTAGCACGCAGACGCTGTTCGAACAAAGCCCTTTCGCGCCTGAGTACTTTGGCACACGAAGATCTCGCCTGTTTGCGTAGCGAGTCAGTATCGGCGCCAGTAAATGAATTAAAATCATCAAATAAAAAAACACAAATAAAGCAATTAAATTACTATAGCACGCTATCATTCTTAAAAAAATTTTATTGAGTTACTAAATTTTTCTAAATATTTTTGGCAAAACATAAATTCCTTTAACAAAGTATTTCTTAATATGAGACGACTTTTTAAAGAACCTATAAAAAATTCCGTAAATCAAGAAAAGAAAACATACTCGTATTTCAATTCCTGGCTAATTTTCAAAGTTCCATTTTACCCCGTAGCTTATCAACCCTTCACTAGTTAGTGCAACATCACTCTTCATATTACAAGTGTGTGTGGTACAACCAAAGAAAATGTCTTCCAGTTAAGAAACAAAACTTTTCTTATTTTAAGATATTTGTTGTTGGTATTTTACTTCCTTTGCATTCAATATTATTTTACATGGAAAACTTTTTGTTGTTTAAAATCCTAAGCGATGTTCATAACATTGAGAGTCAAAAGATTTATTCTCAACTTTGTCACTAAATGTAAAAATATACCCAAAACATAAAGTTTTTTTTTTTTTATGATCAAGCCCTAGTAAAAGTAAAATGCGTAAATTTCTTTTACGTCTTAGAGAGTGAAATAATATTAGAAACTCATAAGAAACATAAAAAGAAATTTGTTTTGTAACAAATTTTACATAAAAACTTTAAATTTGTTTTCTTTCCCACAAAGCAAATGGAGACGAGGACAAAAAGTAAAACTTTTCCAGAATTTCTCTTATTTTCTTAACAAGCAAATATTTGTTGAGGGAATTTGTCAGGAACCATTAAACAAGATTTTTAAATGTTTAATTTACATATGCAAAATAAATTTTTAAAATTTAAGTTTTTCCTAAAAACAAAAAGGAATAAGGTTAATCCTTGGGGGAGATTTAATGATAAGACAAACGTAATTGTTGTTTAGTAAAATACTTTTGAATCTTGATTTTAAGGCAAACAAATGTTTTTTTTTAGCGCTGACAAGTAAAAGCATTATTTCGATGTTAGATTAAAACAGTTTAAGCCTCTTGATATTTTATTTTATTCAAAAAACTATAGCCATAAGCAGAATTGTAGCCTACATAAATAAAACTTAGCACCAAAATGCTTGTTAAAAATAAAATTGTTTAAAAAAACCAAGGACAGAAATGCTTGTAATAGGTTAAGCATATTGAATTGAACGCTTACTGTATTAAGGAATCAGTCAGAAAAAACTTTTAATTTTATTGAAATAAATAAAACTTAAACTTCAATATAAAAATTAATTTAAAAAAAACCTAAACATAAAATATTTTCAAATTAGTCGCAGGGACGACTTTTGCCAGCCATTTACTCTACTTTTAGTCAGGTATCACAAATGGACCGAAAAAACCGACCGAAAAAAACGGACCCAGTATCTGCGATTATTTCCAAGCTGGCACGTTAGCACCATGTGAATGGCTCAGTTTTTGACAAAGGTAAATTGATCGCTTGTTATTCATGATTATTAAAGTGAAAAATTATGTACGTAAATCATAATAAATTTTAAGCACAGAAGCTTTAGAGTAAATTAGCTGGGTTAACTGATGTTTGCATGTTGGTTGAAAGGTTGCATGCGGATAAACAAAAATGCAAAAGGTATTTTACTAAATGCCCTGGAATAATTATTGCCATTCACGCTTAATTTACAAGTTTAAGAATACTTAAGTGATTTTCCTCCATCTAATGCAGTCAAATGATTGTCTTAAGTCAATTAATGGCTTTAAAGTTTTTCTGTAATTAAATTACCATAATTTGTTTATGGGCCTGATTTAAGTCCTAGTTGTTGTTTTCCTAGTATAGAAGGGGTCAATTCCAATAATCTCTTAGTTACACTTGGGCAAGTGTATTTTTAAAAACCAAGAAGGTTATCAAAGTGATTTTATATGTTTTGTAAAATATTGAGGTCATCAAATTTTTGAGAGACAAGCCAAAGCTATTAAATAAACACAACAAAATTGATTGACGTACTTATTTTGATTTTTTAAAAGCTAAAGAATAAAATAAAAAAAAAGCAACAACAAAAAAGGAAATATTTTAATATATATATACTATTATTCCTTTGCTTTTAATTTTAAATAAAAAAGTATGTTACGAGTCCTACCCAACTTAATTTGGGTTTACTACATTCCACCCACCAACCTTCGTCCTTTTTCTTCTTCACAAAAAGAAAACAAAGAAAGCCAGTGTGAGTGTAACTCTTGTCACTTTAAATCCAATTAGAACAAAATTTTTATTTAGAAAATAAAAAGTGATAAAATATTTTTAGCAGACAGTTACCACCACATAACTGCTATCCTTTCAACAAACCAAACCATTATAACTAAAAACACACGCATACGAAAAATTATACAATCACTCATGAAGAAGTGTATATGGAGGAGGACTTACATATACAAAACAAACCAGTAAGTGCCAGTCAACATTATTAAAAAATATTAACGAAATGCTGAACTTTGTTTTAATTTACTTTATTACAAAAAATTAATTTTAAAAGTCCTATAACAAAATACAATTCAATTGTTATTATTTTTAAATATTAATTTAACTTCACGTGCCTTCGAAAAAAATTTTTATTTTGTTTCGCCTTTAACCCTATTCTTTAAGATCATCAGTAACCATCTTTACAATGAATAGTCGTTAGTGTTGGGATTACGTTCTTTTTAAATATAAGACTTTATGGCAATTGTTTTTTAAATAAATGATGAAACAGAACTCGGGCATGACATTTTTTTCCATACAGTTTTACGTAAAATCGTGCTGCTGAAAACAGTTGTAAAATAATATCTGTTTCCATATTCTAACAGCGATTTTTCTCATGCTTTCACTTCGAAATTTAATACACTTTGTAAACAATACTATATATTCTGAAAAAGAAAACTATGAATAAAACAAA
Source organism: Melanophora roralis (assembly GCA_963583895.1). NCBI lineage: Eukaryota > Metazoa > Arthropoda > Insecta > Diptera > Rhinophoridae > Melanophora > Melanophora roralis. The sequence goes on along the minus strand of OY757187.1, from coordinate 27,247,353 downwards.
TTTCAAAAAGAAAACATTTAAAAATACAAATAAATTTTATATATTGTAATTTTGAAAATGAAATGATTAATATTGTTGAAAAATTATTTCAAAAGGTACAAAAGCATGATAATTGGCAGTCGCCATCGTACAAAAATTTTTATTTATAGGGCGACCTGTGAATAAAAATTGGAAAAGTTAAATGTGAACTCTTGAGGTTGCAGCCAACCTTTCAATAATGGGCCTGCTTTTTCTGAGAGTCGTTTTCCCTTGAAGTTGCGGTCGTGTGCTGTTTCACCATTAAAAATAATTTTTGAATATTTGCACGAATCAAACCTTCCTTTATTATCTGATTAAACTAAAAAAATATGGAAACCTATTTCCAGCAGTTCTTGTGTTTTTTTTTAAATACAACCTATAAATAAACTGCTCTTCTGTTAATTTAATAATATTTTAATATTTTTTTTCTTATTGTGAGATGGGATATTGCCAAATGTTTGTGTAGGAAAAAATGTAAAAGGAAAAAGACCTTAGTACATCTCCTCATAAAAGACACACAATAAAACTTCTTTTAAGACACTTGAAGCTAAATTTGGCAGCAAAAATTGGTTCGTTTATGTTATGTGTACTTAAACATGCTTCTGACTGTCGCTTGCAGGCTTTGCAATGTTGCCGCTATTTCTTGAAAAAAGTTTTGATACTTGTGTTGGATTTTGCTTTAGTTGCATTTAGATACAGCATATCACATGAAATAAAGATAAAGTGTATTTGACTGTTTTTATATTTTTTTTAATATCTAAATGCCATTTTGTCAACATTGGGTTCATCTAATTATAGTGGCCTTATACATAGAATGTTTACACTCCTTTGTTTAAAAATTAGAAAAAGATTTGTTTGTTTGCTGACCTATTGCCCAGTGTCGTTTGGTGCTCCACATTTCTTTTTTTAATTAATTTACTTTCAATTTCTATTTTCCCTATTTATTTGCGCAATAAGCTCACAATTTAACTTAAGCTGTCTGCAATAAGTTTTTTTTTTCTTTTTGAAACATTATTAATTTTTTCAATACAAAAAAATATTCACAAAAATTATTCCTTTTAAATTAGCACATAATGCCTCCAAGCAAAAAGAATTTTCAGATAATTTCAATAAAAATCTATCAATTTAGTTTTAAATAAAGAATAACAAATATGAGAAAATTTCAAAATAAAATATAACTTACGAGCCATTAAGTAATAAGTAGCAGGAAGACATTGACAGTTTAGCAAAACTCATTCAAAAAATGCTTTATTAAGTTTTAAGCTACCTAATGTATGATTAAGTCAAAGTGTTTACGGTTTACAAAGTATGTTATTAAGTTTAACATGGCAAAGCCCAATACCCATCTTGGTCACCAGAACGGAGATAGGTGACATTTACTACAGTTCACATCCAACCAGGCATGAATGCGTTTGCGTTCTTTCAGGAAGTTGGGGAATGCGGTACATGGTCTTCCGATTCACTCTAGTGAGTTAGCGTTTCACTCCGTCTTAAAACTAAATTTTTTTGCATCAGCCTTGTTTGTATCCACTTTTCGGCGGAGGAGAAAGGCGACTACATCTGGGATGGCTACCTCCCACCCATGACGTTAAAATCATTTTAGGTGTTTTTAAAGCAAAAGTAGGTAGGAAGAGCGTATTTGATTTTACTGTTGGAACACCAACATGCAAGCTATTATGACATAAAAATGATCTTCTTCACAGCAGCTCGTTTATGAAAATTAGAATTATCAGACTCTAACATAGCGATTTACATAAGGCAAATAAGACATTAACTGATTGAACAACAAGGAACTCAATCAATCTGATTTTTGAGGATGGGCCCCACATTTAACATGTGCGGATAATCTGTGGAATCAACATCGACTGAAATCACTAACTTGTTGTAGACAAGACACAAACAGGGCTGTTCGTTTTGCGAAGCGTTCCAGCCATTATACGTAGGAAAATATATGCCGCGAAGTTGCGAACACAACAGAATGCCCACGTCTATTTCACTTGATTTAATATAATATTTTAAGGTAGCTTATCTTACCCCGATACCTACGCTAATAATCAACATCTTGTCAAACCTATGAAAAATGCTACAGAAATCACAAATTTTGTCCCTCAAAATCGTTTGTATGACACGAAGTGTCGTAGGGATAGATTACTCAGTGAAAAACCTAAAACTTAAGTAGACAAAATAATCGCTCCTTACTAATCTAGCTTTAGACCTGGTCTAATGCTGGAGAAATCCAATTAGAAAAAGGTTAATACTTACAACCTGTTCGGCGATTTCAAGGCTGATTTTAACAAACCGTCTCGTGCAAGTGTTTGAGAGCATATTTAAATTCGACATACCCGCAAAGCTGATCAAATCATGCAGGATAACTTTAGCTAATAAAAAATCATCTGTGAAGATTAGAAAAGATATTTCTGAGCAGCTCCTCAAACCTGCCATGCGACATTTTCAACTATATTATTGAAAAAAGTTATACTTAAAGCAGCAGTTAATAGGAACCACGCAATTTTACCACATGCCGCATACACCGACGATATCGACATCATGCGACCAAACATTGCGAAATGTCACTGCTTCCTTCGCTCAAACCGATAAAAATCGGTTTAGTTGTATGCAAAGAAAAGACTAGGTTTTAACAAATAGAGAATCCACGATTATAGGGAAATTTGTAAACGTTGCTAACTTTAACTGCAAGGAACTAGAGCAGGCCGTGTACCTCGGAAATGCCATAAATAAAATAAACGAAATCAATGTGAAAATACAGCAAAATATTTTACTTGCTAATAGATGTTATTTTCGGAAGCATGGGCACCAGGCCATGCAGATTAAGATGTTCTTGGATGACCGAAATTTCGATGGAAAGACCAAGTCCAGCAAAACCTTTCCAAGCTCATCGTAAGAAATTGTAAAAGAAGCGATGAAGATCGAAATTCTTGGAAATAAACTCTTAGTCTACTTAATTACCCGCATAAGTTGTTAAAATTGCCAACTAAGTAAGTAACTAAATAAGTGTTAGTTTGCAAACGGCTTGGCAAAGTTTCCTTATCTTATTTATAATTTTTTTTTGTATTTCCAAATTTATACAAATTTGTTTTCGCAATATTTTTAAATTATTATTCAATTGTTCAAATAAAAGATACCTAAAGCAATGAAGAATGCAAAAAAAGGAAACTCAGCCATATTAAGTGGTTTTCAACAGCACCACAACTGGTTTCCGGTTTCCTTTTACAACAGTCCTGGCAAATAATAACAAAATAATAAAAACGAAAATTAACCAAGTACTAATAAAAGCAGTTGGAATTAAGTAAATTTACCAGTTATACATACTTTTTCACTGCAGACATTAAAAGACTTTCAAAGTATTGTAGTTTTGGTGTTGGTGCTAGAAATGTTTTTTTTTTGTTAATTAATTTTTATTTGTCAACATAATAGCCTTGAGACTAATTTTATTTAGTTTCATGCTTTCTTTACAGTGTGTTTTATTTTCTGCCATAATAGTCGTACGCTCCTTTTAAAATTGTTTTAATTTGTTTAGTGATAATGAATAATATTTTTGTTTAAATGCATATCCTTATTTTGAAAGTACTGCTTAAATTGAAAGAAAAATAGCAATTGAAAGAAAATAAAGATTAATTTCAAACCGATAAGAATTTTGTTATTTTATTTAAGCTATTGTAAACAATAAGAAAAATATACCAAAAGTCATTCTTGTTCTTTTTCTTTGGCAGTTTTTCTTTTCCACCGCAACTCTAGTTTTGCTTCCGTTTCCCATTATTTATGTATTTATATTGGCAGTTGTTAAAAAATTTTATTATTAAATTTATATGCCTTTTTAAATAAGTTATGGTAATCGTCGCCATAATTAATTAGTGTTCCATTTTATTTATTGCTTTTCCTTTATGGTCGTTTTAAAATATAACAGCAAAAAAGAAAGGAAAGTGTTTTTTTCGCCAGAAAACAAGGATTGCTAGACTTGACTTAATTCCTTTTAAGGTAGAAAATAAACCGTTCAATAGGTCGAAAGTTGCTACGAGTAAAAAATAAGGAAAATAATTTTCAATTAACTAACAATTAACCCACCACTTTGTAAACGCAGTTAAAAAAACAACTAAAACAAAATACTAATACGAAAAAGTATTTTGAGCATTTAACAAAATAAAGTCTGAATTATTTCCTTAACAATCTTAATCCCCAAAATTAATAAATAAATATAATATAAACAAACATATTCTTATTTCTAGACTAATATATAAAAATATTTAAACAGTACTAAATATGTGAAAAAAATACTTCTTATCCAATAAGAATTTTGATCTTAATCTAGTCTTTTATTCAAATCTGAATAAATAAAAAAAGATACTTAATTGGCTTTCACTCTCAATCTGGCTTATATGCCAAAAAATATGCAAAAAACTACCTCAAATTTTAAAAAAGTCTTTTTTGACCTTTAAGTTGATGTTCGATTTTTACCACCCCAATCTCAAGAACCCTCAAAAAAATACAACAAATGTGGCAAAAGTATTTTTTTAAACATTTAATTCAATAATTATATTATTTCAGATTTATTTTGCCCCCAAAAGTGTGGATAATACCATAAATTTAAAAAAAAGGCCTTAAGAAGCAGAATTCTTAAAACATTCAAAAACAATTTTTTGTCCTCTTGATGAACATTTTTACCTTAATCTGTGCCAAAAATCCTCAATTTTATATTTGCAAACTCATAAAATTTAAAATTTGCAAAAGTGCCAAAAAATTTTAAATATTTTCGCCTTTTCAGTCAACTTTTGACCGTAACCCCTTAATCCCAAAAAATTTAAATCGAGTACCAGAAAAAGTACTTTTTGTTCACTCAGTTGGCTTTTGGTCGTAAAAGCATAAATAGTACTAAATTTCATAAATCTAGTCTTATAATCCCAAGAAATGTCAAAAAGTACCAACAATAAGTACTACATATCTAGTTAGTTAATATTTTTTTTCTCAACCTGGATCAATAGTCCTTACTCAAAATCTCACAGAACACAAAAAACAAATATGGTAAAAGAACTTCCAGGCCATCTAATTGACCTTTCACCTCAGTCTGAGTAAATATTGCTTTATAAGTTAACAACACCGCTGGCAACGCCAGCCAAATTAATTTGTCATAATCAGCAATTAATAATTTACCAACAATTCAATAATTTCTACACGCGTATCCGGTCTAATTTCAATTTGCCTGCTTGCACTTAATTCTTGGGAAAACAATTTTGCTGGATCAGCGTCTGCACATTGGCGCGTGTTGTTGCAACTCGATTGGACAAGCAATAAGCCAACAAGAATGACGAGAAATAGTTAGTCTTGGTTGCGAGCTGAATCGGTCCGGTTATTTAAGTAATTAATTAAAAGTCAAATTGTAAATTATTGTGAATTGTTGAAGTGTTAAATTTAATAAAAATTTATTGTTTGCTTAAATATTTAATGATATAAAACAAGTGAGTTTAATTTCAAACAGGCGCTGTTGGTTGCGCCTTAGTGATTTTTTTTATAGTATCCAAGTGGAGATCCTTTAACTGGCGCCCGAACAGGGACCCTGACTAAAGGTCTCTAAATAACAAGTAAAAATTTCTGCGATCTCTACGGAGCACTCCAGAAATAAAATAAAAAAATAATAACACCCCTGCGATCTCCACGGAGCACTCCAGGACGTATAAAAATTAAAGCTTTATAAAAAATAAAACTCGTCCCTCCTTCGCCAACCGAATAAACCCGGTGATTCCAAACTATCTTAATCACAAAAGGTTTTTCGAGCGAAAGTGAAGCTAATCGTACCTAAGTAGGTATCCACGATCATAAAAGTGGATTTCCAAAAAGGAATCCTACGAAGCTTTCGTGAGGAAATAAAAGGGTTCTCCACTTGAGCGCGTCGCGGCTCGTAACCAAGGCTCGCTTGGTAAAAAAATATTCAAGGAAAAGAAAATTGTTGAAAAAATTTTTTTTAAGAAAATTCAAATACAAAAAAGGTGAAATAAAAACGGAGAAAAAAAGGAAAATTCTAAGTTCCAGAAAATTTTATAAAAAATATATCATAAAAAATATAAAATATAAAAAATTATTCCTATAAAAAAGGAGGAAAAATTTTAAGAAAAGAAAAAATTTTAAGTTGCAAAAAAATTTATAAAAAATATATTATAAAAAATAAAAAGTATAAAGAATTATTCCTATAAAAAAAAAGGAGGAAAAATTTTAAGAAAGGAAAAAAATTTTTAAGTTGTAAAAAATTATAAAAAAAAAATTAAAAGAATACAGCTCAATAAAAAAATATATATAAATATAATAAAGTGGAAAAATAGAAGTGCAGTGCAGCGAAGAAAACTTATACAAGTCATTTTAATCCTCAGGTGAGTCCAAGTTTCCTTTTACCGCTTATACCTTATACGTTTTTCTTATTGTAACTATGGAAGATATCCAAGGGAACCTAACCACCCTAACGGGAGCAGTTAATCGTCTCTTGCAAGAGATGAAGGCATTAGAAGCTAGACTTAGGGCAATTGAGGGTAATAGGGATGTAGAAGAATTGAAAAGAAGGCTAGATTCAATAGTACCGACAGTAGGTGATCAGGGAGAAACTGTTGCAGCTTTACAGGCTCCGAGAACCGAGGAAGAGCTTAATTCGATATGTAGGCTTCCAGATAGTGTGAAAGAACTTAGAACATTTGACGGAAACCCACTAAATTACGTGTCCTGGGTTCATGCAGTAGAGATGGTCTTGAAGGACTTTGAAATAGTTAGGCATAAGCCTATTTATAGGTCTATCTTACAAAGTATACGCCAGAAAATAGTTGGGGGAGCTGATGCAGCTTAAGTGTCATACAATATTTTTGACAACGACTGGAAAGAAGTGAAAAAGGTTTTGTCACTCCACTATGCTGATAAAAGAGATGTGCAAACCCTCGAACACCAACTGAATCAACTGTCACAGGGCTCGTCGAAGGTGGATGAATTTTATTCAACAGTGAATCACCAACTGTCGCTCATCATAAATAAACTAAAAACGGAGACTTATAGTGAGGAAACTATCGACGCATTGGTTACTACACATAGGAATAGGGCATTGGACATATTCATCCGCGGGCTAAACCCAGATTTATCAAGAATGGTCATTATACAACGACCAAGAACCTTGCCAGAAGCCTATTCAGCTTGCCTGGAACTACAGAACCTTACGATGAGGAACAATATACTACACTCGAAGTCGCAGCCACGAATGAACAACTCCCCAGCTGTAATTCCTGTCGTAAAATCATTTCCTAGACCCCCTAGACCTCAATTTAATTTTTCTAATAATGCTAGGTATAATTACCATCCTCATGGATGCTCCAATACCAATAACCGACAGACCCCCCATCCAAGGTTCCAATATGTTAAGCCAGAGCCTATGGAAACGGATCATTCGACCCAAACGCGAAAAACAAACTATTTGAACCGGTCCAATGACACGGAAAAAAGAAGAGGGAGCGAAATTTTTAGGACGGATAAACAGCCGCGCGTTTTCCATCTAAACACAGAGGTTCAAAATGAAGAATTTGTCCCCCAGGAAGAATTAGTAGTAGGTGATTTCGATTCTGCAGCAGAGGAGCAAAATTTTATGGAGGAGGGGCATCCAGCCTACCTTACATAGAATATATTACAGGTAACAACACCCGACTTGAATTTTTGATCGATACCGGCTCGAACAAAAATTTTTGCAGTCTAAATCTATCCGCCGGAAGTGTACCATTATTAAACTCAGTCGTTGTTAAAACAGCAGGCGGAGAAATTAAAATAACTAGGAAAATAGAGGGAAAATTTTTTGCAAAATATGGAGTATTTGATTTAATAACATTTTATTTGTTACCTGGTCTTACTACTTTTGATGGCATTATAGGTGATGATACCCTTAAGGAGCTTGAGGCTATTGTCGATAGAAAGGAGAACATGCTTGTGATTAGGGACATTATCAAAATACCTCTTGCGGCAAAAAAATCAAATAGTATAAATTATGTTTTGAGCGAATCCATTCCAGGCGAAACTAGGGTAAAAATTAACAAAATAATGAGCAAATTTAAGTCATTATTTGGGCCACTGGATAGCAATCAAGCAATCTCCACGAATGTTCGTGCAGAAATAAGGACAACAACCTCAGACCCCATTTATTCGAAAAGCTATCCATATCCAGTTGCAATGAGAGATGAAGTTGAAGGACAAATCGCGGAATTGTTATCTGAAGGAATAATACGTCCTTCAAAAAGCCCTTATAATTCCCCAATTTGGATTGTTTCAAAAAAGCCGAAACCAAACGGCGAGAAACAGTATAGGTTAGTGGTCGATTACAAACGGTTAAATGCCGTTACAATTCCCGATACGTATCCTATCCCGGATATTAACGCTACTCTTGCAAGCTTGGGTAATGCCAAATACTTCACTACAATCGACTTGACCTCAGGGTTCCACCAAATTCCTATGAAGGCGTCAGACATTCCAAAGACGGCGTTCTCAACTATGAACGGGAAGTTCGAATTCCTTCGTTTACCATTCGGACTGAGAAACGCACCAGCAATTTTCCAACGAAAGATTGATGATGTCCTGAAAGAATACATAGGCAAAAAATGTTACGTCTACATTGACGATATTATAGTGTTCGGACGAAGCGAAGAGGAACTCCTTTCTAATGTGGAGACAGTTTTTGAAAAATTAGAAAACGCAAATTTAAAGGTCAACATTGAAAAAACCCATTTTATGCAAACAGAAGTAGAGTTTTTAGGGTACATTGTAAGTGCAGACGGAATTAAACCAGATCCAAAAAAAGTTACCGCAATCGAAAACTTGCTTCCCCCTAACAATCTTAAAGAACTTAAAGGCTTTTTGGGAATGACTTCATATTATAGGCGCTTTATAAAGGACTACGCGAAAGTAGCAAAACCACTTACTAATTTGACAAGAGGTGAGAATGCCCAGGTGAAAGCTAATCATTCCAAAAAGGTTCCAATAGATTTACAAGACGATGCGCTAATGGCCTTTAAGAAGTTGAAGATCCTTCTGACTACAGCAGAGGTCCTTGCATTCCCAGATTTTGACAAGCCGTTTAACCTTACGACTGATGCGTCCAACTATGCCATTGGAGCTGTCCTCTCCCAAGGTGAGTTTGGTAAGGATAAACCGATTGCGTACATATCCCGATCGCTGAACAAAACTGAAGAGGGCTACGCAACAAATGAAAAAGAGATGTTGGCGATTGTGTGGGCGCTGGACAACTTAAGGAATTATCTATACGGAGCAAAAAAGATCAGAATATACACCGACCATCAGCCCCTTACCTACGCGTTAGGTAACCGGAACTTCAATGCAAAATTAAAGCGATGGAAGGCTCGTATAGAGGAGTACAACCACGAGTTGATCTACAAACCCGGTAGATCTAACGTCGTGGCAGATGCACTCTCTAGGTTGAAAACCAGCGTTAACCACATAAGTGACGTTTCCACAGACACGGCCAGCGAAGGAGATTCACAAGCAACAAGGACAGCATCAGAACTTAGGGACGATGACATGGAATCAACAGGTTCAACCATTCACAGTGCACTCCAAGATGCATCTGACTTAATTCCTCACGTGGAAGTGCCCATTAATGTTTTCAAAAACCAGATAATTATCAAAATAGGTCCTGAATTGCAGTCCAGTGAAATACCACATGAGCACTTCGTACGTCACTATGTCTCCTCACCTGACTGGGATACTGAGAAGCTTTCGGATGTGCTAAAGAAGACATTGAATCCCAACATTATAAATGGCATTAAAGTGCCAGAGAATTACTTAGCGATTTTACAGGATCTGTATTTACAACATTTTTCAAGATATAAAATTAGAATTGCTCAAAAGGAAGTCAAAGACGTAAGATCAGAGAATATTCAATTCGAAATTATCCAGAAAGAACACCATAGAGCGCACAGGAACGCTAGAGAAAATAAAAAACAAATTTTAGATGAATACTATTTCCCACGTATGTACGCCCATATTAGAAAATTCGTTGAGCGTTGCGATATATGTATGTATCCTACACCAACCATGCCGTGCGAAATATTGCATATGGACATAATAGAGATACAAAATCAAAAATTCCTGTCCGTACTGGATAAATTCTCTAAGTTCGTTAAGCTGTTTCATATAAGCGATAGGTCTGTATTAAATGTTAGGGAAAAATTAGTTAAAATACTTCATTATTTCACAGCTCCAAAAATTTTAGTAACCGACAACGAAAGTAGTTTCCTAAGCCCCTTAGTAAAGGATTTTATCGAAAGACTAGGTATAAAAATTTATTTGACACCATCGCAACGAAGCGAAGTAAATGGACAAGTGGAACGTGTCCATTCAACCCTTAAAAAAATTTACAGATGCCTAAGGGCAGAAAAGGAAGAACTCAGTGTGCAGGAGTTAATGTATGTAGCCGTAGATAGATATAATAATACTATTCACTCCGTCACGGGAAAAAGACCTAGTGATATTTTCTTTAACAGGGTAAAAACATCCGATATTAACAAACTGCTCGAAGCCCGCTCTAAAACGAACAAGGACCTTAGAGAACTAATTAGGAAAAAGGCCAAGGAAAGAAACAGGCGCATGAACAGAAAGCGCACGTCTCCAAAGAAATACAGAAAAGGCGATACGATCTTTGTTAGGATTAAGAATGTTAAGGCCAAGAATAAGCCAGTTTTTAGAAAAGAAATTGTAGAAAAAGACAACAGAGTTACAGTACGCACGGTAAGCGGTAGAAGGATTCACAAGGCTCACATAAAAAATTTGAAACAAGCTCCATAAATAATTAAAACTTCTACTTTTTCACAAGATTTTTTTTTTTTAATAGAAAATAATGCAATTAACAAAAAAATAAATAAAGCGCCCTGCAAAACTTGGTGAGTGCCTTAGGCACTGGGGTTCGACTCCCTGGCAGCGCTCATTCCCACAAAAAATGTAAAAAAAAAAAAAAAAAAAAAAAAAAAAAAAAAAGAACGAAAGAAAAAAAAAAAAAAAAAAAACGGCTTTGCCAGAATTGCACTAACCATTAATGTAATTTAACATAAATAAGTATATTTTCAGGAAAAATGATTTCCAAACCAAGCATTATTTTTGTGGCTTATATTTTTACCCTTCATGCTGAACAAATTTTTCGTTATGACGCCCCCATAGTCACTGTGAGAGCTGGCAACGCTTGGACCATTAATGGCAATCTAAAATTGGTTCACGTCATCAACCTGGATGAATACGCAACAATTGCGGATAATATAACAGCGCTGATCCACAAACACATGCCGCCCGGCAAGACTAAAGAAATAATTGTTTACCATCTGACGCAAGTGCAAGAGAGACTCACCGAGTTGGGAACCACACGGGGCAGAACTCGAAGATCAATTGACTGGATAGGCTCCGCATGGAAGTGGGTCGCTGGCAATCCTGATGCAGCGGACTGGAATTCTATTTTGGAGAGTCAAAACGCAATAGTTAGCAACAACAATGAGCAGTACAAGATCAACGCACAACTCTTCAATGCCACTAATGAAGTCGTCCATAAAACAAATGAACTTATTATCAAGATGAACGAAATTAACAATGGTAAGGAGGCCAAGAGAATTGGACAGAACACTATGAACCAAGTTCTCATTCTGAAAGATACTATTAATGAAATAGTAAGGGCTTGTCAATTGGCTAAAAGAGGAATTATCAACACAAACTTATTGAATAGAGCCGAAGTCGAGGATACTATTTTCGAAATGGAAACGCTTCCATATGCTAACGCCATTGAAGCTATCGAATACGGAAATCCGTCCATATTCACAAATGGGTCACTGTTGCTATATGTCCTTTCCATCCCAAAGCTGAAAAAAGATTCTTATCACCGACTCATAGCGAGGGCCACAATAAGAATCGGTAGACAAATTGAACTACCATTTAATGAAATACTCATAAGTCAAAATGAAACGTTTGGTGTGAAAAACCCCTGTCTAAACATCAACAAAGTGACAGTCTGCCAACAAACATCTCTTATCAAACTGGCTGAAGAAACCTGTATACCACGCCTGCTCAAAGGAGGGATTGCGAACTGCCGTTACAAGATGACCAGGACTCATGTAATAGAAATGTTAACAACAGATATTATATTCCTAACAAACTTCGAGGGTGTCCTTAGAACCAGGGAGCATACAAAAACGCACAATGGAAGTTACCTGATACAACTATATAACGAAACCTTGCTGATCAACAACGAAACATTCTCCAGCACATCTGTTTCGAGGCTACAACCACTTCCCCCTGTCCTTACCAACGTGTCTGAAGAAAAACTACTAGTGGACATCGACCAAGTTCACAATATAAGTTTGCACAACGTGGATGAACTAAAAAATCTTGGTTTAAAATTAAATTTGTCACTTGGAACACATATGGGTATCGCTATTGCAATGGGCATTTGCGTCGGAGTCTTGTGGCATAAGATAACTAGAAAAATTAACCTGCCAACGATTAAATTTCCACAGACTGCCGATTCTATCCTTCAATCAAAAAATGTGATCTGCGGGACGCAGATGTTTAAAGAGGGAGGAGTTAACAACACCGCTGGCAACGCCAGCCAAATGAATTTGTCATAATCAGCAATTAATAATTTACCAACAATTCAATAATTTCTACACGCGTATCCGGTCTAATTTCAATTTGCCTGCTTGCACTTAATTCTTGGGAAAACAATTTTGCTGGATCAGCGTCTGCACATTGGCGCGTGTTGTTGCAACTCGATTGGACAAGCAATAAGCCAACAAGAATGACGAGAAATAGTTAGTCTTGGTTGCGAGCTGAATCGGTCCGGTTATTTAAGTAATTAATTAAAAGTCAAATTGTAAATTATTGTGAATTGTTGAAGTGTTAAATTTAATAAAAATTTATTGTTTGCTTAAATATTTAATGATATAAAACAAGTGAGTTTAATTTCAAACAGGCGCTGTTGGTTGCGCCTTAGTGATTTTTTTTATAGTATCCAAGTGGAGATCCTTTAACTTATATTACTAGAATAATAACCTTAAGAAATAAAAAAAGTGCCAAAAATGTGAAAAATAACTTTTCTACTTAGTTGACTTTTTACCCGAATCTGAATAAATATTTCATGTATCTGCTTTAATAATCTCAAATGGGGAAATATAGTACCGAAGTTTAAAAATATAACTTTTTATCCACTAAGCTTGCTTTCGATATTAATCTGGATCAGTATTTTTTAACTTCCTTTTTCTGCCGCAATTGAACGAATTAGGACTAAAGGACATGTGATTTCAACAGGACGGTGCAACGGCACCGCACTATGCGTGCCATAACCGATATTCTGAAGGCGGTGTTCCCAGGTCGCCTCTTCTTATGTTTTGGCAATTTACATTGGCTCACAATATCGCCCGATTTAGCCGTTCCAGACTTTTTTGTGGGGGTTTTAAAAGTCCCGGGTTTAAGTGAGCAAGCCTGAGATCCTGGAATCCCTCAAGGACAACATTTGATACGAGCGCGAAAATCTGTCTCCCGAAGTTTTCGCCGAAGAGTACGAAAAATGACATAAATCGAGCCCGTAGAGCAATCAATTATGACGGCACCCATTTGGCCGATATCATCTTCTCAATTTGACCAATAAAATTCTAAAGGTTCAAGTAAGTATAATCAAAAAACTCAATCGAAGTTTTTTAGTTACCGTTAGTCAAACTTAAAACAAACACCTTATAACGGGTTTCAGGCGAATTATTTAAAAGCTCGTTTTGTATTAACTGCCTAAAATCTTGTTAAAGCTACTTTGTTTGTGTGAATGTATGTGTGTATGTATGAAAATATATAATTTTATTTTTTCCTTACTTCTTCAACACATTTTAAATTACATACTAACGAGTATTCAAAATTACTTTTTAGTGAATCTATACATTACGACTTGTATTAACAGTTCAAATGGTAAGTTATAAGCATAACAAGTTGGGCTGTATGGTTATGATTTAGGTTGTCTATCAGCCAGCAAAGATACTTTTTTCTATATTTATGTATTCCTTTAGGGATTAAACAAATAAAATGTGCTATGTACATATGTATATAAAGACTATCTTCCAGCAACATTTCAATTTACAGGCTTCAATGTTCCTAATCTAGATAACAGTTTAAATAGAATTAAACCTTTACAAAAAATAAATAAATTTATTCATTGAATGTCTCTTGAACATTCCCATAAATTTCTTAAAAAATTAGGCAATTTAAATTCTTAATTTGCAAACCTTTTTAACGATACTTAAAAAAAGGCTTTTACAAAAAATATTGTTTAAATTCATAGACAGAATACAGCATTGACCCAAATCTAAAAAAAAATTCTGAAGGCAATTTGAAAATGTTAGTCAATTAAAAATTCTTTAAGAAGACTTTTTAGCAAAACTGGTTGTATTACCATCCTTTTCTTCTTTTATAATTTATAATACTGTAGCTAATCTATGCTTTTAACCCCTATTAACTTATTTTAATTTATTTCTAAAGAAACACTCGTTATAGGAATTACGACTTTTTGTTCAAAAATTTTACATTTGCTTCTTAATACGTTTGCTATTATATAAACTTCAAATCTTTTTCAGTTTCTTTTTGATCAAATTATTTTGCCCAAAAGCACACGTTCCATACACACGTATGAATGTTTATACAGAATACTAACTCACTCACTTACACATCGTTATAACCATTAAGATAATCGACAAAATGTGTTCAATTGCAATCAATTTCTTTTTGTTGGAAGGGTGACCAGGTGGATAGACCAAGATTATATTTGCAAGGCAAACTTAAAAAATTTAATTTCTTAATTTAAGATGTTAGCAAAATTTGATAAAAAATTTGTAAACTTAAATAAATAAAAGGATTTTTTGGATTAAATTGTTTAGAAAAAAATTATTTTTTCACTAAAAGTGATAGTTTGTTCTTTTTGGAGATACTGGTCATTTAAGGAAAATCAGATCTTATATTGGATCATTTCCAAAAGATAGGTGAGGCCACCATTTATGTTCACAGTTAGGCAATCTTCAGGGGTTTGAAGTCCAAAAGTGTCAAATCGGAGTTAGGTTAGGCAAAGTAGAACAAGCAGCCATTAAGAGAAAGGATACAGTTTACTTGGGTCCACTAATTAGGTCCTTTATGTCACCTGGAGAGGCAGATAGAAATAATGGCGATAGAAAGAAATAATGAGTAAAAGGAAAGGAGGAAAGAAAGGTGGGATAACGCAGACTTACCAAAGTCTCTGGTGGGTATCGAACCCACAACTCAGATTCGCGAATTTACTCACTGGTCTATCGGAAAAGCCCCCGGGATTGTTAGAAGACCTTGGTGGAAATATGGACATTTTTAACGTCAGAAACGTAGAATACTGCAACATATTTGGCAATGAAACTTCCGACAAGATTGCTTTGACTGTTTCGGTCCTTAAGTCTGCGTCAAAAGAGTAGACTGTGAGACTACTATTGGTTCATCCTGGTTGGCAGGTAAGCTTATAGATGCTTAACATGACGAATCTTTAGTGGGGAGAACCGAGCTAGGGCAAGATGGCCAGGACTGAGCTCAGCACCCACTATGATACCAATGGAATTGAGGACAATCTATTCACGAACCATAATTTGACACTGTTTTGGTTAGGACTGGAACAAGAAGATCACGCATCCTAATTATTTCGTGAATATAAGGAGGAACTGGAGCATGAAAAGAGCATGTCACTGGCCGTGATGAAAAAATTTCAGCTTTTGCAACCAAACTTAACCTATGTATATGATACTTCGAGTTCCTAGTCAAATAAGGAAAAGATTTTCAAGGATTTTTTAATAGAATGGCCCTCCCAATTATCCAATTTTACAAGCGTTGATTATCTGCTTAACTTGTAGTAGATCTTAAAAGTTTGCCAAGTTCAAAGCAAACTGAGTGGAAAAAATAATCTGTTCGCTGCAAATATTAAATGATGCTAAACTGGACTGCCCTTCTGCCATAAGAAGAGCACTTGAAAAAACATATTTTACAAGAAAAACAGAAAATGTCGACGACAAAGCATTTGTATGTAACAATAAATCTCTTGTTAAACACTCTAAAACTACACTTTAACTGTTTATTTCTAGCATTTTGGGTTTAAGCACAATAATTCCAGATACTTCATAGAAAATTCTACCTACAAAATGCACGAATATACCAAGGATGCCCGTAGAGTTTTTAACACAGGGTGCCAAAAGAAAGCGGTAGAAATTTAGAAAACGTATGCTATGAGGCTTAGAGAAACAATAAAATATTAGGCGCGGTGAAACGCAGCTCCTTAAGGCTATTTAAATAACAGGTTGATACTAATATTCAGACTAAGACCCTGATCGGCAATACCGGAAAGAAGGGTGGTTTTAGAGGATACCCTGAAGTTCTTGATGAAACCCCAATCCTAGGAACAAGGCAAAATCCTCAAGAAACCGATTTTGAACACTGATTGTATGAAAATTTAGTTCAAAAAATCAACTTTAATTTAAGATTGTTTAGGATAATGGCCCATTGGCTTTATGTATTCACATTGGAGGAGTATTTATTAACGTATAAATTAATACTCAGTTAAACACGGATCGAGTTCTAAGAGACAAGGTTAGTCGTATGCTGGGAAAAAGGATTATAGCTTTCGCGTTTTGTGATATTCCTGTTGCGGACAATATGAATCGCAGGATCCCAAAATGTTGCACTCATTTCCATCTTTTATGGGCTTCTATAGCACACACTCTACTAGGGACTTTAATCCAAGAAAATGATTTGGATATACCAATAAAGAGAAAGGACCAAAATCAGCTTTGTAAGAAAGCGGCAGACACTCTGAATATTGCATATGAATGGGCTCAGCCCAAGAGACTTAGTGTGAACCGGGGCAAGGTATTTGCTTTTTATTTTCAACAAGAAAAAGAAAATCGTGTATTACACTTCAACAAAGATATTGGAGATGACTTTATATGCCTAGCCTTTTGACATCCATATCAAATACGAGAAATGGATAGCTTGTGGTCATAAATTATGCCACCAAAACATTTTAAAACATTGGAGGCTTATACTGTCATTGAAGAATTGTTTCTGTCTGCTCGTATACTCCAAATGAACTAATTGAACTGTGCTTATAAAAGATGGACAGTCCAGGTTAGGTGGGACTCAACGGCAAAGGAACCGTTTTTATACGGATGGCTCTAGGGCGGAGAGAAGAATGTTGTTGAAAAGCCAGATATCGAGATATACTTTCACCTTTAAAACAATAACATTATCCTTCTAGCGAATGTCTAAGCACGGAACCTTTGTCCTAGCTCAGATGACACGAAGACCTAATGGATGTAAATATCTGCATTAAAAGCTAAAGGTCAATGGAGGCAATTATGTCCGGGAACAGTTAATCTTGGATAGTGCTGCAAAGCAAGAAGATGATAAACAAGTGCTCAAAGTTTGACCAAGAACGCATTTTATGAGTTTCTAGATAATGCAAGATAAGCAAGAAAGAATAGGTAAGTTAATTTAAGTCCCATCGTTGCAACGAAGGAAGAGTTAAAAAAGGGAGCCAAAACTGCCCACAAGGCACTGTGCAAAAGTTAATTAAATAACAAAAGACACTGCGGCAACCCATATGATTTAAGCAAGGTGAAGGATATACTGTCTTTATCCACTTGGTTCTTTTAATGAATTCTTCGCCTTTCTTGCCTGCACTTTGCATTGCAGTTGACATTCGCGCGCCTTTTTGGCTAAAGCGCTTGACAACGCTTATCTAGGGATACAACTCATACATCCCATAGGTAAATCGACAATTATACTCCCCATAAATATAAATTGGGTCGTAAACGGTGCGAAGATTTATTCGAAAATAAGCAAAAATTGCTTTTTAAAATTTTGTAAAAATCGGTTTGTTTTTGAACCCTTCTTTCAGAGAACGCTTCCCACATTAGTCCTCTAAAATACCTAATGCACCCGGGCATCGAAACAAATTTATCTTGAACGATTGTCATATTAAAAAATCCCTAAAAAAATTTTGCAACATTCTGACAGATTTTAATAAATTTATACTTTAAGAATTTGGAAGGGCAAATTCAACGCAAGGCATAAAGTAGATAATAATCGAAATCGTCATCTTTTTTCCTTTTCAAGTAAAGTATCATAACACCTGGTAAGTATTTCCAATAGTAGGAGACCGTGGAGAATAATGTTACTGAGGAAAATGCATTTTAACAGATGTATAGCCTTTTCGGTCTAATTAAATATAAACTTGTAGTTACGAAGAATATATACAAAATTACAAATGAAGTAATTAAAATTTTGATCCCTCATTTGCTCACGTAAAAGTTCTTGTTATAGCTAATTTGTAAAAATGTTGCTTTATTAACCATTAAATTCCCTGCAGGGCAGAATGAATACTTTAGCACACATTTTGCAAAATTTGGCTTCTGTTTTAACAATGATGGCAAAAGATCCTTATAAAGACATATGAACAAAATAAAGACCTTAACATAACTTAAGGATAAAAATGAAAAATTACGTAAAGGGTCAATTGCCAGATGTTTAAGTGATTTGATAGAAAACGATAACAGAGAGACACCAAAAATATTTCATTGGAATTAAGGAAACTACTACTGTTTTGGAATGTGAGTTGGAAGTTAAACAAAACCCCCAAAAAACATTTATTCACACAGTTGCACATTAAGCAATGTGTTAAGTTAGTGTTAACTATTTCTTAACATTACGTTATTTAGGTTCAAACTACATTTCTCTTTGGCCTTGGGGGTTTGGTTGGCTGATGTACTCAACTTAAACCTTGCTTTTGTATAGCATGACTACTTTTTCGCCCTCACAACAGATATATTTCACAATATTACTTTATAGTTGTAGTAATTTGTAGATAAAGTGCCACTGACGAAGAAAACAAAAAATTCATTTATTTCCTACGGGAATAACCCATGAAATAGATCTAATGTAAGCGGATATGTTTTCTACATTTACTCCTGATAATGATGATAATAATTAGGTTCTCGTTGAGTGCTGGTTGCATATTTGGTCTGGTAAGGGTGGTGATGTTGGTTTAACGGCAAACGCGTTCTTTAGAAGAGCCACACAAAAATTCTAAAAACCTTAAAAACAGCAAATAGAAAATCAAAGGAAGAAAAATAATGTGTTTTATTTCATTTCAAATAGCAAATTAAGCTAATGGCATTAAATGGTATTATGTGGAATTAAAGCTAGTCTAATACAATAGAAAAAATAAGAAATAGTGCAAAGAAAATACAGATATTTAAACAACTTAAATTAATTGTTGGCAATTAATTATGTCTGCGCCTAAAAGCATGCTTTGAACTTTTGTAGTAAGCCTGAATTTGACTTTTCTTTTGGCAAATATATTGAATTCAATTAAACAAAAAAAAACGCTGACTTCACATAAGTGCAACTTTAAGAGTTGTGTTAAACAGAAAACAAGTAGGAGCGCTATATTCGGCTGTGCCGAATGCTATATACCCTTCACATTGGTATTTTTATATACCCAGCCATTTGATCCTATAGCTTTTCTATATTTCTATATTTTTTTCCAAAATGTAGGTCTAATTACTTTTTGTTAATAATTTAAAGTCGATAGCTAATATAATTTCCGAGATATATCGTATCGAAACTGTTCTTTTGTATGGGAGCTGACCCTTCCCTTGCTCGAAAAAAAACTTTTTTTTCAAAATGTAAGTCTTATGGCCCAATTACTTTTTTAAGAACATTTGAAGTCGATAACTGTTATAGTTTCCGAGACAAAACGATTCGAAAATTTTATAAAAACTGCATGAAATATTTCACAAAATTAGTGCAATTGTTGGGAAAATACTACTTCCCCTGATCCTATCTGCCATGTGCCATGTTTTGTAAGATATATGGGGATATATGCACACATTTTGTCTTAAAAAATGGGGTTTTTTGGGGTTTTGCTTATATCTCGGCCAATAGTAAACCAATTTTGCTGATTTTAAATAGCGATTGTCTCAGGGATATTTCTGATCGTTTGAGTCCGGGAACTTGATTTCAACAGACACAGAGACGAACATGGCTATGTCAGCTTTCATATCTTTAAGAATCCAGAATTTATACAAATACTTAATGGGGTTTAAAGTGAATATTGTAAAAATTGCAAGCGGAACGGCAAACTGATATATACCCTTATCACTATGTGAAGGACATAAAAACTCAACTATAGTCAAGTGTTGTCAAAAAGACTATAAAAAAAAAGGATAATGTTATTTGAAAACTTTAAATACACTAAAAATATTTCCGTTGCCCTTTCTGGATAACATGTAAATTAAATAGAGGATGTTTGCAGCCAAAAACTCAAATACCGTTCAAAGAATACTGAAGATGAAGGTTCGTAACTAATTTCAATTCGGCTGATTTCAGTAGAAAAATTTCCTTTTAAATAAAGTTTCTCTTAACCATAACGGAAAATATTAATTTATTTTAATATAAAGAAATTAAATAATGAACTTAAGCTAGAAAAAAACAAAAATTTGCTTTAAAACAGTTATTTTATTTTAAATAAAATAATAAGCACTTTAATAAAATTACTTGCTAAGGTATATATTTAGCTGGATATTTACACCAACCCATTTTTATTACTGACCGATCTCAAAACGGATTTTTTAAGAACTTTGCATTCTACGCTTGTTCTCGAATTCTTCCCTTTTAGTTTTAAAAAGTTTTGCTGGACTTAGTTTCTTACGTTGTCACATCCTGCCTTTTGCCGGATCATATTTAAACACCTTTTTTTACTAAAGCAATTGAATTTATTCGCACATGTTCAAGCAGTATTTTGGATCTTTACGCGCTTGACCACATAGATGTTGGCATATAACTCATACAGTTCTTGTACTCCAAACAGCTCAAATACTCCAATAACACCTTTATCTGCTTGATCAAGTGCCCATGCCTTCGCACAGTATACACGGGCAGAATAAGTGTTTTGAATAGTGTGAACTTTATCTGCACAGAAAGGGTTTTGTTCTTAAAATATTTTTATTGCCTAAGATAACATCTATTAGCAAGTAAAATTCTTAGCTTTACTTCTAAATTTCTGCCATTCGTTTTATTCGTGGCGCTGCAAAGGTATACGAATTCCTCTTTAACCTTGTAGTTGATGTCAGCAACGTTTACAGAATATCCTATTCTCTATTCTATTTCTCTTTTGAAGATGTCATCATTTTGATGTGGAACTGGATTGACTTTTACTGATTATTAATATCTCAGGATAAAATACTTGTTACTTCAGACAAATGAAAGTGCTATGTTAAAGGTGGGTCTCAGACTATTATTATATTTGGGTGTTAAAATCATATGCACAAACGCATAACAACCCTAGCACACATGTTTTGTAATCATTTACCTTGAGGTAAAATACAATATTTATATCAATTATAACAAGTTTCACACAAATATCGTCAATAAGAATTAGCAAACAACAAACACTTTTCTAGTAGAAACCTAAAAATGAGTTTTAGTAATAGGAAAACCACTTGGCTATACCAATTATGTCAATTAATTCTAAGTTTGAATAATATTTTACTAATTGCATTTACATAAAAATCTACTGAAAAGTTTTTCATCACTTCCAATTTCAGTGACTTTGCCAAACAAAATTTTAAATTGTCCCACAATACATATGTACGTTGGCAAATATAAATTAATAATAAGTGGTGCTCTAAACAACCTTTATCTACATCTGTTTTACATGTTTTCCTTACAGACAGGTTTTTAAAATGCTGTTAAATAATTTTTAAACGCTGTTAATAATTTTAATAACGAGAAAAAAATTAATTAAAATAAAAAAAACGCCACAGACACACACTATTTTCACAGTGTGTCAATATTAATTGCTAATCATTGAAGTGGATGTTAAATGCAAATTTAAGAACCTTCAGGCACATAATACTAAAATGGAGGCATGCATGTGGATAAATGCAACGCCTAAGCATAGTAAATGCACTATAAGAATTAAACCATAACTTTTTTCATAACCACGCTTATACCAATTTGTACTTATGTGGTTCAAAATAGAAATGTAAACTGTTCATGTTGGTTAAAACATCACCACCTCTTTGCCACACCAATGCACCACTCATGATATTTCAAGCAACCAAACAGTCAACGAACCAACCAATGTCTATAAGCAAAAATAATTGCGTTGACATTTTTGCTTTCCAGGTCGTTAATTAACATGCTGCTGATACTACTAATGTTATTGTTGCTGCCACAGATAACGCGCTTTTAATATTTTTTTTTTCCTATAAAATTTTTTCTTTGTATACACTTCATACCTTTTTATAATGATGTTTGATAAGTTTAGTTTGCTGTAGTACAAAAAAAATATTTTTGCATTTACTTTTTAGTTTAAGTCTAGATATAGCAGCCCCTATGACATTGCTGTTTTCTTGTTGCACGGGTAACTCTTTTTTGTCACCTCAATTCATTCATTAAAAAATTATATACAATTATGGGCCACGTTTGTTGATCATAAATTTACATTAAGAATTTTATGATATTTTTCTTTCCTTTTTTTTACTTTTTCAGTTTAACAGAATTGCTGAGTTTCTTAATTTATTGCTTTAAAGCACCCGATGCAACGGTGCGGAAGTTATAACTGATTTAAAATATGCTTTTAGACCCTGCAGCATTTTAAGTGGTAAGAGTTATTTTGGTTAAGCACCTCAGAAATATAATGCTTAAATCTACTACATAAAGAAGAATTGAGTTTGTGTTTTACAGTTGGCCACACCAGTGGAGCGGGCTTATAAAATTTTTACAGGGTGTTTCTTTATGTGTGAAAGGAACAATTGAAAGAAAACTTAAAAAAATTAGAAACAAAATTTATTTTGAAATATTTTTTTAATTTTACTTATTTTACCAGGGATGTTTTAAATACTTTTGAATTCAATAAATGATATACACTTACTACTGATCAAAGTGCAGTATTGATAAAAAAAAATTTGCAGCTTGTTCCTAAAATGAATTTTACTCAATTAATGTTGGTGAATTTGCTTTTTTCAATAAATTTTTTTAATAATTGCTTATTTATAAGCATTAAAAAGATGATTTTTCTGCCTAAGGGCATAAAAAAATTTAAAATTTATCCCAAAAATTCTACTTAGAATAAAAAATACATAAAAATCCTAATTTTAATTAATAAATATTACTCATACGCAACCATGTGAATCTCGAAATGCTTGTTGTTCGTATGTACGCGTTTTTATATCTTTTATAAATGTATGTTAATTTTATATATGTTTATTTTATAAATGTTTCCACAGAACTGGTAGATCTTTATTTAATTTTTTATTTTAAAAAATACACTTTTTTTGCAGTGCACATATTCTTCAAAAATATTCCTTTGCCCTCGCCACATTTAAATGTAATTTTCTTAAGGTCTTCATATATTATTTGCACACCTTTGTAAAATTTAAAAATTTCATGCTTAATAAATAATTTATACTTTTTTATATAAATATTTCTTTTACAAGTAGTTTTCGTATTTTCTTATCCAATAATAAATTAACAAAAATGAAAAAAACTGTAGATAAATAGAAAATAAATTTTAAAATACCATAAATCATAAATAAATAACAAAGAATAGAAATTTGTATGAAACTAGATCGAAAGAAAATAAACAAGAATGCAATTGAAGCAAACATGTGTTGCACGTAACATCTTAAGAACGAAAGAAATCATGCACACAGTGGCTCACATTAAAATTGTAACACATCATTTATATCAGCACATCATAGTTATTACTAAATGAAAAAATAAGTCGTTAAAGTGTACAAAAGTTTTAAATTGCTTAGTTTCAGTGAATTGATTAAAAACCATGATGTTCACTGTCTTCACTATAGCGCCAAAGATAAATTCTTCCACATAATTTTTTTATTATTATACCATTAAAAACTCTTAGATAGTAGATAAGAGTCACAAAGAATTGTTTTAAAAGAAGTATTATATATATGTAAATTAACCTTTCACAATCTATTTTTTAAATATATCTTTTCAATATCTCTAATATTATGAGAACTTTATCTTTTTCTTAAGGTGCTTTTTTAACTTTTTTTTATATTTTTGTGCCCTTTCCCTTATTAGCAGGGCAACCATAATAATGCTCCTAAAAAAGAGTTTTATGCTTCAAAAAAGGCAAAATATATGCCTTAAAAATAAGAATGATAGAAACTTAGACTAAAGAATTGGAAAATGCAGAATTTAAGTTAAGGTTAGGTTTAATATATAACAAATAAACATTGCCAAAATATTTCGGTACAAAATAAAAACAGGAAGAACCAAAAAATTTTGAATAGTGATTAATTAAACAGTTTGAAAACTAGTCGGGTGTCAATTTTTTGTGAAATCAAAAGAAACCAGGTTTGCTTTAAAATAATAAAAGGTGACAAAAAAAATCAAAAAATGCTTCAAGAACTGGTTTTACAAAAAAATATTCTACTTAATTAAAAATATGCCAAATATTGCTGTTATATGCAAAAATATGCTCTAGCAAATAATTTTGAAACGAATGAATAAACATTAGAGGTAAATGCTACGCACAGAAAATATAGGATTTTGTATATTTTTGGTTGCCCTGCATATTAGATATAAAAACAACTCCTACTAAACACAAAAGAGTCTCACTTTTACTATGAGTTACTTTTATTTTATATATGTGCATTATAGTGTTTTAAATGTTAGTATAAATTTAAAAATTTAATGCAGGTATTAAGAAAAAATTTCATTGCATCGTCATAACATGTGGAGATCAATATCTGTACATGTGGCTAACGGTCATTCTAATACCAAAGGCGTACTAAATTCAATGCGGTGGTTAAAAATGGCATATTTAGCAAAACGATATAACATATGTATATGAAAACTAACACCTGAACACTCACCATGACTCGCACACTCACTTGTGCATTCACTAATATCCCTGGCGTTGTTGGAGTAACAGTGGGGCGAGAAAATATTCAATTTTCATTAAATTGTATTAAAACTAAAATTAGTGTTAAAATTATAAACGAAAAAACATCAAAACGAAAAATGTTTGTAAATATCGTATTTTTAACTTTGAGGAGCTTAAACAAAAACCACTCCACATTCGCAGTAAAAAAGGGTATTATACGTTAATGAAGCTATTTGTAACCACATCCAATATGATCATTTGCCTATCACTCGTTGAGTCGACTTGCGCATGTCCGCTAATCAACCTATGCGCAAAACTTTTTCATTATCAAAAAACGTAACATATATAAAATTATTTATGTAATTTTTTCTGAAAGGAACAAACTTATAAAAATAAATGCCCCACCTATTTACTGATATTCCCATAAATTACATTATGCTGCCAAGATGTACTAATACATGCCCGAATCCCAAGTCTTTCTATTATCTTTATGTAGTCATAACTGTATCTATGAGTTTGTCATCCCGTATAAAGTCTACAGTATTCATTTAAAACTCTATTTAATATATATTCATTTAAAATCCTGTCTTTCCATCTGTTAAATTCGAGTTTTCAGAGCCAAGGCAAATTCGACAGCCCACGTCTTGGTGTATAGATGTAGGAAACATTCAAAGGCAAATTCAATATTTAAATGAGCAAAATCAGTTTACTACTTTAAAAACTGAAATATTTGTAGTCCCCTTCAATCACATAAAAATAATAAAATCCTTCCTGAGCTACTTCTGGGGAACTATTTTACGTGTCAACTTCAAACCTTTGAAAATAAGTTGGTTGGATAGTAGCAGGGGGAGCAGAATACTAACACAAATTAATCAATTGTATGAAATTTTATTACGTTATATTTTCAAAAACTAGAACACCCATCAATTTTAAACCTACTTTGATCTAATTATTTTATATGAAATACATTATGGGAAAACCTTGTTGGATAAAAGAAAGGGAAGAGATTTTCGCTACGTAAATGAAACAAGTTTATAAGACTTTTAATAAAAAATATCTCGGAAACTGTAAGGGCTATCGACCTGAAACCTGCTACAAGATAGTTCTATTACAAAAAAATAGTTTAATTGAAGCACAAGGAGTAACATCCCCCATGAAAACGGGAAAATTTTATAAGTTTTAAATTTAAGGACTAGAAAAGCTCCTTACTCAAAACCCCCAAAAAAATAATTATATCTTGGTTTAAATTGATTAAAAACAACTAAGTGTAAAAGGGTGTATAGTATTCTTAGTTGTTTAATTAGCAAAACCCTTACCACATTTTGTTAAGAAATATTAAATTCTGATCGTTTCATATGCACATTGGTAGCTATATATAAGGTTATGCTGCCCGATATCGACGACCTTATACGCATCTTTCGGGCCTTTAGTAATAATAACCAAACAAGAAGAAACGCGGTAATTAAATCTTATGTAATGAACTTAAGGGTTCACACAAGTATGCACTCTCGTCCTACTACCCCGAAATTGCCTCCAGGTTGTAAACAGGTAAACCAAAACAGATCTGGAGCGTAATAGCGTTGGGCAGTAACCCTGATTGTGCTCAATCGTCTCTTATCCCCTGGCACACAAAAGAATCTAGATTCATCGCTGCACTCATGGCTGTTCCGCTCTTTTGGCGCTAACTACTCTCCATGAATGACCTGTTTTATCTCACTAGAGAGTCCACAAATATTTCTCTGCGAATACACTAAAAACCTAGTCGCTACGGGGCACAATATCCCCACAAAGTCCCAGAGAAACGAAACGGCATTTCAAAAATTTCAGTGGCCCTCACTCCAATAGCAGTATCTATAATGTTATGGTTAAGCCCGAACACCCGTTGTCTTTTCCATGAGCTCCTTGTTTTACCTGCTTGTATCCTCTAACCCAACAAATTTGCCCCTCTCTCATAGCACATAGCAATGTGCATAGAATGCATAGTTTTCTAACAGACTTCACACACGCCTACACGATTAAGGAGTGTGTGGGGTTTGCAGAAGTAGCCTTGAACGCTGTCTGATTATCAATAAACAAAATCACCTAACTTTACGAATATCAGTTTATTATTGATCATACTTTATGCCCTGTGATTTTTAAAAAACTGTTTTGTAAATTACTTACTTAATTCAGGCAGTCGTTACCTTAATATAGAAAGGCCCTAGTTCGTATATTTTTATAAGCCCCAATTCTGGCTTACTTCGATATATCACAATTAACCAAAAAATCTAAGCTTAAAAATTACGAATTAGGGTCTTTCTATATTAAGGTTACGATATTTATATCCCCACATCCAATTTGGATTTATGATGTTATTACCAGCGCCTAACCTTTATTATACCGATCAACAACTAATCAGAATTTCAAAATTGATAACACTGAACTTATGATCTTAATGTTCACTGTACCACTGCAATACATTTGTTTATTTGTGAATTGGATTGGGAGTGTTTATACCTCTGTACAATTATCCTCAGGCAATAACATAAAACCTACATTTTTACAATTGCCTCATCTGCTGTTATTTTACATTTTTAAATATTAGGGCAACACAAAAAAGTAGATTTTTTAAATGTTAACATTTTCATGTTAAATATAATTATAATTTATAAGTATTTTTATTAACTTAGAGACACGTGTAAAAGTTTGAAAAAAATGAAGGGACTTCCGAACATATGTTTTTTGCTTTCCCAAAAAATGTAACTTCTACCTTTTAGTATGCTTTGAAATTGCGGTCGATCTGTTACCTAAAAATTCGAAGCTTTTTACCTAAAAGATATTGATCAAACCGTATTTTAAAATAATATGAAGTAACTATGTCCTAACCCTTCAATGACTTAGAAAGTGTATTATAAATCTCCCATATTTGTTGGATCATCCTTACTTGCATTTATGTCTTGTTTATTTTGCCAATACAGTTGTTGTTTTCTATTCGTATCATAAAATTCCAATTGTTACCATTTAATATACATGTCTAAACAATTAAATATGTCAATGTGTTTGTTTCTTTGAATGTGTTAGTGCTCAAATTTATTGTGACTCTAAAAGCCTAAAGGTGATTTCATATTTATTGAACACAAAAGTTTTTAGTCTTCGAAGTGTATTTATGTGCGTATGTATGTATATTTTACTGAATATGGTTTTTAATAAAACAACTGCTTGCTTGTCCTAAGCAAAATAATACTTCAAAAATTTTAACAATTCTAAAAGATTTATATTTATTTATTTAAACTTTCCATACTTGCCTTATGGTTAACAATTTTTATTTATTCGGCTTTAAGTTCATTTTTAAAGTTGTAATAGCTTGGAATTTTATTTAAAATTTAGTAAAAAAATAAAACTAAATCGAAATAGAAAAAAGCCATATATAAAAGGTATTAGATGCAATTAAAAATCAGTTGGAAAGGCTTCTAAGGTAGTTCATATGTATATTTCGTTGGTCTCCATTCACACAGATATTACTGGTCTATAGCAAAAATCACCCTTAAATTAAGGCGGTGAATTAAAATCCGCTTTTAGGTTTTTTTCTATCGGACTCAAATATTTTTATGAGCTTTACTAATATTTCGCTCGAATTTAGGATGTTATGCTCGTATTTTTCAACATAACTTGAGAACAGTTTACCCGGTTGTGTTTAACCCATCAAATGATTAGAAATAAAATTTCTTTTAAGCATCTATTGCGACTTTTTAAGGCTATACAATAATTTAACATTGAATACATGTAGCTCTACCTTAGTGGTTTTAAAAAATTTTGTAAGTATATTAGCGGTTTCTAAACTTAAAATAAGACCAAAAAGTTTGCGGTGCCACGCCCCCAAAGGCTAAACTCTTCATACCGAGTTTTTTAACGCACAGATTTTTTATAAACTTGATTCGCATTAGAGACCTGCAACAAGTCCCATTTTAAGCTAACTCAAGACCCGGATGATTTTCTAATTCTTGTTATGTTGTGTGATTAAACTGTTTAAGTGCTGTAATGTAGTGTCAAAACATTAGTAGAGCCCATAAAAAATCTAAGCCTGGTAGAAAAAAGGAAAGCGGATTCAGTTATCTGCGTTTAAGTCTCTATAGTCTACATATAGATTTAAAGCCAAGATTTTTTTTGTTTTTTTACAGACCAGTGTATTTTAGGTACAGGGTATCTGGTGGCAAATTTATGTTTTCAAACACGAATATATAACGTAATAAATAACACAAAATTTTATTGATGCCATTGAACGATAGAATGGTAAGGCGGATGTGAAGAGTACGATGGATCAGGTCGCAAGTTCTAGGAGATCAGTAACGACAGTTTTGCTTGTTGACGGGGCCGTCGCTCCAAAAAATGGAATTTACAGTGCGAAAATGCTCCACAAAAAATTTTTAAGTAAATCAAAGTCACTTTTTAAGTTCCCAGTGAGGCTGATCTTTTCCGTATTGAATGTCGTCGATTTTCACGTAAACTGCTTTCAACTAGTTTAATGATTTCGGGAGTCCTTGAGAATTGACTGGTAAAACATTCATAGGTGACCATGAAACATTCATAGCCGTAGCAATTTCGGAAGTCTCTGCACCCACGAACGACTGTAATTTACACTTGGTCCGTCATGTATTCGCAGACTACCAAACTTGGAACAAAAAAAATTTCGCCACAGCGAACGGGCGATGATCAATCGTCCACTGCGACATCGTGACAAATCCGTACAATCGATAATTCCAACGGCGCCATCCTTCCTCCGCAACGTTAATTCTTTTTGAATTAATCGTATTTAAAAATATAAATTCGCCACCAGACACCCTGTACATTTACTTGATGATGTGGTGTCTCCACTTTATCGGGTATAAAAGCATCACTTGTGAACCGACTTTTATGATTTGCAGCTTATATTTTTTCATTCTAAAAACTTTTTTAAAAAATATATAAAGTTAACCCCAATAATCTTTAATTTATGTGGTGTTTTGGAATATATAAAGTTAACCCCAATAATTATATGTAATTCGTACCCAGACGATCACTACTCGGCTTCCACAAACACCACATAAATTAAAAAGTTATTGGGGTTAACTTTATATATTTGTTTACAACAACAAAATACATATAATTCGTTCCTAGACGATCACTACTCGGCTTCCAAAAACAGCACATTATTGCTACTAGTTTCTGAATAACTGAAAAACATTTTAAATTATAAAAAAATTTAAAAATAAGTTAATTTTATAAAATCTTAGATACGATTTATATTTAAATACATAATAGCTATGAAGTTCAAACCTACTATCATGTAATTGTGTTATAGTTCTGCGGTTTAAAAAATTACTTGGTAGTCCCAAGCAAAGAATTTTCGCAAATTTTGGTACCCTTTTCCTTTAAATAATAATCGAGTATTAACTCTTTCTACCTAAAAGAAAAAATATTTAGTTTTAAAGACAACAAGTTTTAAAGAAAAAACAAAATCAACTAAACAAAAAATGTTTTTTATCTCACTTTTAATATTTCAAACAAATAACTGACAGAAAATAAAACTTGAAAAAATTAATTAAAAACTTGTTAAGATTCATGGTGACTAACAGATATCAGTGTCAATATGTCTGTAAGTATTTCTTAAATAAATGTTGTTCGAAATTTATGTTCAAAATATTCAGTAATTTATTTATTTCATCAAGAAAAACCTGTTTTTTGTATTTTATTACAGAACTATTCATTAAATTCACAATGACGAATAGAACGCCACATTGTCCAGTTGAAGCATCCCATAAAGCCCTCTTCCTTAGCGAAAACCTTATTTTCCGGACAGGATAACACTACAGGTTCGCCACCACTTTCTGGACAGAAATAGTATTTATTAGGCTCTAAATGAGGCTGTGGTTGATAAAGATTTATTCCTTCACAAGGCTTAGGATTGTTGTGATAGATACAGTTATCGGCCACCTCATCAAGCGGAATACAACCTGAAACAGTGGCATTCTTAATGAAGAATGTACCGGGCTCACAAGACTGTTCAATAGATATATTGTCACCAGCACAAAAAAAGAATTTACTGCCATCTTCTGAGCCCCAAAGTTCTGTCTCTGATTTACAGCCCTGAGCAAAGTTATGTTCCACCTTAGGTTCAATCACTGCCCCTGTGCATGAATTAAGGAAGGCGCCTAATAAGAGGGCAGCTGAAATTTACAGTAAAACCACTATATTAAAAAAAATTTTATTAAAATGAATTTTAATTGTTTCACACCTGCAAAAATATTTTTTTCCATTTCGAGTTAACTGTTACACTTAATATGTATTATCCACTAGTTTTTATTAAACGTTTTTCCCTAAGTTTTATAAAATTGTTTTATATTAAAAATAATAAAAAACGTTAGTTATATCTATGTTAACTTATCTTTTAGTTAAAAATATAATTTATTTGAAATTCTTTTGTTTATATATTTGAAGCTTTTAATGTCAACTTGTCACCTGTATTAGCGAATTAATATTAAATTTTTTATCATTCTGGTAAACTTCTTTTATTTATTGTTGTTGCTTTCCTGCAGTTTGCTTATACTGTTGACTTTATTAACATTGTTTCATTTGTTTTAACTCTGTGTGTACTGATAAGGCTCTACCTATACACCCAAAAATTAATTACGGATACATGAATTCTTGATTAAATAATTTCGCTTCTAAAATTGTCTTCTCTATATTTTACGTTTAGAAAATGATTAAGGTACGATATATCAGTTTGTCATTCCAATTGTAATTTCTAAAACATATACGTTCATATGTTTTAGTTCCTTTATATAGAAGAGTTGTTTTAGTGATATTTAACCGCCCAGCTGTACATCTTTCTGTCCATCTAAAGAATTAAGCTTCCGATGGCAAATCGAATTCTACGCACCGTGCTTTTTGCTTTTTTCATTTTAATTTTTTTAGTAGAAATAATTATAAAATACTAAGTTTTGTTAATTTTTTTTCGCTAAAAATTAATGTAAATTTGTGATTTTTATACCCTTCACATAGTGATAGGGTATATATCACTTTGTCATTCCGTTTGTAATTTCTTTATTATTCATTTGCGACCCCATAAAGTATATATATTCTGGATCCTTATAGATAGGGAAGCCGATTTAGCGATGTCCGTCTGTCCGTCTGTCCGTCTGTTGAAATCAAGTTTCCGGAGTCAAATAAAAAGATACAGACCAGGTGTCAAACTATTAGAAATATCCTGGAGACAATCGCTATTTAAAATCAGCAAAATCGGTTCACTATTGACCGAGATATAAGCGAAAACCCAGAGTAACCCATTTTTTTTAGGACAAAATCCGTGCATATATCCCTATATATCTCAGTAAGTATAGTCACTCTAGCCACAAAATTTGGCACGGATACTCCTAAAGAAGGGGTCTTCAGATTGGACCAGGGGAAGGGGTATTTTTCCTACAATTGCACAAATTTGGTGAAATATTTTATGCGCTATATCTCGTAAACTATAACAGCTATCGA
The DNA here is from genome assembly GCA_963583895.1 of Melanophora roralis. NCBI lineage: Eukaryota > Metazoa > Arthropoda > Insecta > Diptera > Rhinophoridae > Melanophora > Melanophora roralis. The sequence continues at coordinate 27,214,850 of OY757187.1, read as the reverse complement.
CTTAAAATGTTCTACAAAAAATAATTGTACGCAAGGACCTACACTTTAAAGAAAAAATTTTTTGAGTGGGGGCAAAAAAAGGGGTAGCTCCCATACAAATCGACAATTATTATAAAATATTCGATACGCTATATCTCGGAAACTATAAAAGATATCGAAATGAAATGTTGTACAAAAAGTAATTGGGCAAGAATGCCTACGCTTTGAAGGAAAAAATTTTTGAGTGGGGCAAAATAAGGGGTAGCTCCCATACAAATCGACAATTATTATAAAATATTCGATACGCTATATCTCGGAAACTATAAAAGATATCGAAATGAAATGTTCTACAAAAAGTAATTGGGCAAGAATGCCTACGCTTTGAAGGAAAAATTTTTTGAGTGGGGCAAAATAAGGGGTAGCTCCCATACAAATCGACAATTATTATAAAATATTCGATACGCTATATCTCGGAAACTATAAAAGATATCGAAATGAAATGTTCTACAAAAAGTAAATGGGCAAGAATGCCTACGCTTCGAAGAAAAATTTTATTGAGTGGGGGCAAAAAAAGGGGTAGCTCCCATACAAATTAACAATTTTTATGAAATATTCGATACGCCATATCTCGGAAAATATAGCAGATATCCACATCAAATGTTCTACAAAAAGTAATTGGAACACAAGGCCTACGCTTTAAAGAAAAAATTTTCGGATGGGGGGTGAATAAGGGGTAGCTTCCATACAAATTAACAATTTTTATAAAATTTTCGATACGCTACTTCTGGAAAACTATTACAGCTATCGACTTCGAATATTCTACAAAAAGTAATAATCAAATAATTCATACATTTTAGAGAAAAAGTTGGAGAAGAGCAGGGGGACTAGAACATTTAACAAGTTTTATTAACCTTTAAATATGAATAATGTCGAAAACTTTTAAAACTCTCGACCTCAAATCTTGTTCATCTATTTCTATTATTCATACGAACGTTAAAATTTTTTTTTCTATGGGCTTTAAAACTCGCACAAGGTTTTTATTATATTATTTGCAGTACAAAATTACTCGGCTGGGTACATTCAAAGATCAATGTGAAGGGTATATAAGATTCGGCACAGCCGAATATAGCGCTCTTACTTGTTTTATTTTAAAAATATAGATATTTTTTTTTTGTGCATATAACAAAATAAAACAGGCCAAAACTGGTAAACAATTACCAGAAAAGACAAAAAAAACAGAAAATTCGTTGTTTTAAGCAAAAGAATCTTGAAAATTAGCAAAAAAAAAAAAAGCCAAAAGGAGTAAGAAGCTACTGGTTTTGTAATTGTTTTAAACATTTCTATTTAAATCAGCACAGCCTAAGTGCATTAAGCTAGCAAAATGAATTTTTGCTATTTTATAGATCTATTAAGATAAAATTTTAGCATAATATTAAGGGGAAGAAAGTCGAAATGGAAAAAATCGATAAATTTGAATCTGTTTAATCAAAGTCAAATATCTAAAATTTTCCACACATCCTTCTTAACTATTTTAACACTTTTTTTTGCAAATTTTGTCACCACGTAATCAATAAACCTAATGAGGTTATTCAAAATATTTTGAAAAATTTACTTTTAACTTATAAAAAATGCAACTTTTATTTTGTATAGAATTTTAAGGCTAAAATATTTTATACGAAAAAGCAGTTTTTTTTAAGCGTTAACGATTTTTTTCTTTATATATAAGTTTTTAAACTTTTCGATTCAGATTATGATAGCCAAGCTCAAAACTCAAATAATGAAAAACATTTGTTCAATAAGTCAATATTTTATTTAAGTCAGCGCTGACAAATTACTACTTTTTGCTTTATAAAATGGTACTAAAATTCTAATAATTTTTAAATAAAATAACTTGTTAAACATCTCCAGCAACTATGATAAATATTTTAAACAAAGTTTAGGCTATAAATCAATTTTTTTTAATAGAAAAACAACAAAAATACAAATGAAACACTAAAGGAAGCAAGTAGAAAACATTTACTTAAGACCTATTAAAGCACTTGTCAAACAAAGTGTTTTACAAAATGTTGTGACTTAAAGTATTTTTGGGAAATTTTTACATCAAAAAAACAATAAAGTAAGTGGGCGGAAACAGTATTATGTAAAACAAGAAAATTGGACTTTATATACAAGAAATCTTTTACATGAAAAATACAGCAAAATTTACAGCAACATTGGGTAGATATGACATTATTATTTTTTGACTTAAAATGTAAAAAAATATTAGATTTCTTTAAAAAAATTAATTATAATTTTTATGAAATTGTTTGTATATTTCAAAGTAATAAAAATGTTTGCCACATGATATAGTTTTGCTAACAAAGTTTTAAAGGGTGTTTTAATATATTTGGCACTTACGATAAATTTTGAAACTATTTAGGTAACATATACTTTAAAAAATCTGAAAAATCAGATTTATTATTTCTCTTCATTTTGTAATATGTATGTTATGTATGTACATATATAAAAGATATTGTAGCCAACTAATTTAAGTCGTCAGTTTAATTTAATGAATCTCTTAATTTTGAAGTATGATTTAAATTAAAATATTTTTTAAGATATTTAAGTAGTACCCAATTTTTTGAGCAAGAATTTTTAAAGTCGATAAATTTATTTGTTGAGAAAAATTAACTCTTTTAAATAATGTTTCTATCTTATGAAGAAAATTTAAGTTAGTGGTAGGTATTTTCCTTAAATTTATCAAAATATCCATAAATTAGTTTAATATTAGGCAATAACAAATTTATTCGCTTCTATGCAATCATAGTTTGATGCGTTAAGGCGAAGGAACATAAAGTCAATCATATGTCATCCGTTACGGGTTTTAACTACACGCAAAGCAAAAATATGGTTGAGGTAACCATAATCTCAGAGCATCATATTATGATTGGGTCGTATGATTGTAGCCAAACAAAGTAATGATCAGCTGTCCATTTTTGGAACTTCTTTGCACACTTTGAGGCTATGACTATAGAAGTATAAAATTAAAGGCTATTGCCAATATAGAGATTTTAAGGCTACTTTGTAAACAAGAAAAGTACTTTTCTACAATTTTAGTAATTTTTGAATTTATTGAAATTAAAAATCTAGAAATATGAAATTAAGTATTATCAGCTCCTAAAACCCATGATTAGTCTCCAAATTATTCAGCCTGCATCGGGGTATCCTATTTAAATCATCTTCCTGTAGTATTAAACTGCCCAGAAATGAATGTCTACTTACAGCTGGCGGGACATTTGCAGAGAAGTTGAAATACCATCCACCCCTATTTTGCCATATTCCCACAACCTTGGCAATAGTCATTAAATCAGTAAACCATTAAGACAAAAAGCAATCTTAATGCATACATACCTTCATTTTAGATTTATGAGTTAAACTGTATGCTTACCGTTATTAGCTACCTCAGATGTATGTAGAGCAGACCCCAGCAAAGCCAGGTAGCCTGTGCGTTTAGTACCAAAATACTACATATTTGTAGGGACACAAAGAAAATTAAAATCAAATAGGTGATTTTGTCAAGAGAAATTTTTCTTACATTATGTAGTTCTGTGCGAACTAAGTGGTAAAAGTGCCACCTGACTGTTGATACAAATCTTCTTATTATTTAGTATCCTACATGCCTCATTTAAAACAAATATTTTTGCCTGTAATAAAGTGTATAGTTCACCCCCCCACAGTCCATTTTAAAAACATCCGTTTTCCACGAGATTACCCGCACACTACTTACTTTTGAAAGGGATTAGAATTTTGTGTTCTTTATCAAATTCCGTAAGAAGTGTAACATATTCAAAAGGTTTGTCCTGGGTTGAGGAAAACTCCGATAAGTACCAAAGTTTCGAAATCATCTACAAAAACTTTATCTCTTTATTGTCCAGCTCCATAAGAATCGAGTTAGCATCGATAATTTAAATATCAAAATGTCGCTCTATGAACTAGTGTTGTTACCTAGACGTGCATCGACGTCAGCCCAAATACTAAATGTCATATACTTTAATATTCCCGTTGAGAGGAGAATGCTAAGAAGCTAAAGTAGTCACGTTATTAAAAGATCCCTCTACATCCCCGAAAGCTGCCCTTTTACCCTGTAAATATTTAAAAATTTCCTCCATGGCTTCAACAATCTCATAAAAGGTTGTTTTCAAACAGTAGACTTTAAGAAAAGCATGCTGACTACTGGAAGGACGTTCATTTTAGTCGTTGTTATATAATAAAATCGGTTAGTCTTTTCACTGCCTTGAGTTGGCTGCGATCGACAGTGCTTTCTTAGGCGTTTTGCGTTTTTAGGATGTAAACTTTCTACAGAGTGGGGACATGAGTGGACATATAGATAAGGAAATATCTGATTTCATAAATCTTTTTCTAGAGTTAGAGACGAGATTCCGAGGGCACATATCTTTGCTAATCACTTTGATATAAAGATCTTTGAGCGTACTACTTCAATCAGTGGGCCCTGGGAACCTGAGGATGGTTCTAAACTGGGTATACCAATAGGTTGAACCATCTAAACGGTGACACTGGTGCTGAAGTATTTGCGCCCGGTTTCCAAAAGGCCCCAGAAATGGGTATATATCCAACGACATTTCAGACTTATATCTACTATATATGCCTATGTGCGTAACGCGTAACTAAATTTGTGTTAGCTTAAATGCAAAAACTGATTTTGGTGCTCTCTAACCCGTTTTTACCCTATTCCTATGTGCTTTTGATGATGCTATAGTTGACATCACTTCCACTATCTTTGCGGCTGTCTTCTGACGTTTTTTATTAATCATATAGCCAACGGTCACCACTACTTTTTTAACAGAGAATATTCAATCAATAGTCAGACTTGAACGTTCCATTGAAACAAATGGGTAATTGCATTCATTGGTGATTTTCTTGTAAGCAGCCTCAACGTTTTGGCAATTTAAAAGAGCTCCCTTAACTTAAAAAAATAGGACTAATGTTTGTATTACTTTATTTATACACCAGAATTACTTTGATCTCATCTAAGCATTTGCATAAAAATCCAAAAGATTTACAAACGGTCTAAAGAATATTATTTTTTTTCCTTTATTATTTCAAACACTATAAATTACGTTAGTGTTAAATTAATTTTACTCAACTAATATTATTTCCATTTGTTTTCCATCTTCTCAAACTTTTTCAGAGCATTTTTAATTTATTCATGTTTTTCTCATTTCGATTTTATATTCGTAACAAACAAAGTTTTTAATTTCAATTAAAACTTTGTCTTGGAAAAACATAACGTCCAGGCAGGCCTGCTTGACAGCCTGTCTTGTTTAATGCTTGTATACGTGTATGTGCGTGTTTATGTGAGTGTATGTGGGTAAAGGATAGTTGTTTGCCAGGAAGTATCAGCAAAAGTTTGCTTGTACATGCCATCATTATGATCATTTCATGGACAAACAAAATATTTGTTAAAATTTGCTTTCCTCTGATAAAAACTTTTATAATTTGGTGATATCTTACAAGATATGTTTTAAGGCTGCGATTATTAAATAAATGTAATGTTATTAAATAAGTAAACTATGTAACTATGTAAACCGATTCGTCTGACTGATAACACATTTTGTAATTGAATCAATTTTTAGTTTTGAGTTTGTTATTTTAAAAGTTTATGATTGGCATCAGGGTACATCAACACAAGAAGTATCAGGGCGAAAAAAAAAATTTGCCCTTTGCATTTCCTTTTTGTGTGCAAGTAAGTGAATGTCAAAAAAAATTGGACTTCTATACAAAATTAATGAATGTGATACTTACTTTCTCAAATATTCTTTATTAGCTGAGCTCCTGATATTATCTGTATTAGTGTACCCTGCTTTACATGGAGGTTGCCTTGCTCGAATGTTGTCAAATATCATCCAAGTACTTAATCTAACCTGTGGCCGAGAGCTACCTTAACAGGCCATTCAACGACTTTGATATCCCACTAAGGTTATCTAGCATCTAACTGCCTGGCAATTTAGTAGGACATTTGCAAAAAGGATAAGATCCCGTTTTTTCATTTCCTTTTTTTACACCATCGACAGTAGTCATTAGAAAGGAGTTTGATTCTACTTAAGTGTTTACCAACTTCCCAGTGATCCACTTAGATTGACCGCAACCTCAAATTATACTTCCGATAACGGCTTATCAGTTAAACCCTACACTTACAATTCAAAAAATTTCTGCATCATTCTTAAGACCCCGCATGTGACCAGATTACGTCACCTTCGTTCACCAACAATATGAGAAACTTATCCTTAGATCGTCTTTGCGGATGCCTGATTCAATATCAAATTCCATTTAAGACCATATGCGTAAACATTGGCAACATCATTTTTCACGAGACTCCAACCGTTCATTGAAACATGATCAAGATTTTTGCAGCCATACTTACGTTCTCGATTTCCAACAATCCTCACTGTGCTACTAGATGAAATTTTTATTATTTATAGATCAATGGTAACTAGGATGCAAATAACGGCATTCGATTCCAATCGAATTTTGACAATTCTTATTAGAATTCTTATATTAAAAGCATTGACAATTCGATCAATCGAGTAGAATTTCGATTTAAATCGAATGCCGTAATTCGCCCCCTGGTGAAGTATGGTGTTCAATGCTTCTGAAGGACTGGTTGGCAGTGTGCCTGTAATACCCACGTATGCCGATATCTGGATTTTGCATAGCTGCTCTTCAACTTATTTCCTTTCTTACTGTTGCAGTTTACTTTAACATAGATCTGTATGTACGAGTTCATAGTAATTCGTCGCAAGTCGCTTTTTTCACGCCGATTTTTTTGTTACAATTATACGAATGCCAGCGAACTATGTGTTCGGTTTTCAGTGCCCACTGCAATTTTGTGGCCAGGATAATAACCACATTTTTTATAGTTCAAGACTGCTCCAAAGCCTAGAATCTTTGTCTTTGTTTTATCCGGGTTAAAAACTATGCCCAGGGCGTTAGAAAAACTACCACAGATCATGTCCCTAAACCATCACAGTACTGCTATCACAAATTGCCAACCTGATAAGCATGATTTTTTTCCTACTTTCAAGGTCTAAATACTCGCCAAAAAGGTGGTGAGCTAACACTACGTGACGTGTACTTTAATCAATGTTTTTGACAGAGAACTATCACTAATACTTGCCCTAAATATTCTCGACTTTAGCATGGATACCAAGCAGTCAAAGAGACACACTTATTTCTGGAGAGGTACGAAGTACCTTTTGATCGTTACCGTATTTGAGAGTCGTTGGGTCTTCGCACCGTGTTTAGCTGGAAGGAAAAAGACAAATCAGGTGGAAGTCTTTCGCACTCTTATAACCTCTCTAACCAAGCTTGAGGTTGACTGTGATTTCTAATAAAGTATGTGTGTGTATTTGGGATTCTTATCGATAAGAAAGTTGATCTAGCAATGTCCGCAGCTAAAGTAAAATTTCTTTAGACAAGCTAAGTTTAACGGACTTGGCATTGGAGTACAACTATAAGAATTATTGCAATGACCATCGCTGTTTAAAATCTACCCGTAAAAAAGTACTTTTATTACAATCTCAACATTCGGAAAGAACAATCAGATCGTAATACAGGGGAAAGTAGAAAGCTTAACAAGCATCCCGTCCACTCAATGACAACTTCTATTGCTATAAAGGAAACAGATAAACTGCATTGCTGGTGCTCCCTCTCTAACTACATGTAGTGGCCATAAAGAGCTAGGGGCAGTCGGTAGGGCACGCTTGCTTTTTTTCCTAAAAATCCCCTACAACAACTAACAATATCATTTTTTTTATTTTTACTCTGATACCAACTGCTTTTTAAATTTAAGACTAAAGGCACCCATTTATTATCCAATCAAAATGCCACAAATTACTTTTTTGGATGCCTTTATATAAAAAATTAATGGCAACAACGAGCCAACATGGAATAAAATACCGCATGCTTTAACCAAGACAAATTGTGTGACGTTTATTAAGAAAAAAAGTTGTCAGATTGAAGAGTATATCGCATAAGTGCTTTTTAAATTTTTTCATACGCAAACATTTAAACCGGACGATAAATCAAAAAATATATGAAAATATGTATAAGCAAAATCCTAAAATTTTTTAAAATATTTTAAAATAATCTTATATATAAAAGAACAATTTTTTTTTTGTTAGTGACACCGCTTATAACTCAAGAACGGCTGCACCAATTTTAATGAAACTTGAAAAAAAGACATACCCGATATCTGGGAATGCGTTTTAGGCTAATTTGTTTTTGGAAATTCCGACTGGGCGTGGCACCTCCCATACAAATTGAACAGTTTTTTTCACATATCTCAATACCTATTATAGCTGAAGTCTCCAAATTTGGTACAACTAAATTATTTATTGATGTGCATAATTGAGTTGTGTATAGGCTAAAACAAATAAATGGGCGTGGCACCTCCCATACAATGAAAATAGTTTTTTGTATATATTTCAACAACTGTAATAGCTGAAGTCTCCAAGCTTCGTACGGATGTTTATACTGCTAATATGCATAATTAGGATTTTTATGGGCGGGAAAAAATAAATAGGCGTGGCATCTCCAATACAACGAAAATAGTTTTTTGTATATATTTCAACAACTGTAAAAGCTGAAGTCTCCAAACTTTGCACGGATGTTAATAGTGCTAATATGCATAATTGAGCTTTGTATGGGCGGGAACAAATAAATAGGCGTGGCACCTCCCATACAACGAAAATAGTTTTTTGTATATATCCCCATAACTGTAACAGCTTAAGTCTCCAAACTTTGTACCGATGTTTATAGTGCTAATATGCATAATTGAGCTTTGTATGGGCGGGGAAAAATAAATAGGCGTGGCACCCCCCATACAACGAAAATAGTTTTTTATATATATCTCAACAACTGTAATAGCTGAAGTCTCCAAACTTCGTACGGATGTTTATAGTGCTAATATGCATAATTGAGCTTTGTATGGGCGGGACAAAATAAATAGGCGTGGCACCTCCCATACAACGAAAATAGTTTTTTGTATATATCTCAATAACTATAACAGCTTAAGTCTCCAAACTTCGTACGGATGTTTATAGTGCTAATATGCATAATTGAGCTTTGTATGGGCGGGAAAAAACAAATAGGCGTGGCACCTCCCATGCAACGAAAATAGTTTTTTGTATATATTTCAACAACTGTAACAGCTGAAGTCTCCAAATTTTGTACGGATGTTTATAGTGCTAATATGCATAATTAGGCTTTATATGGGCGGGAAAAAATAAATAGGCGTGGCACCCCCCATACAACGAAAATAGTTTTTTGTATATATTTCAACAACTGTAACAGCTGAAGTCTCCAAACTTCGTACGGATGTTTATAGTGCTAATATGCATGATTAAGGTTTTGTATGGGCGGAAAAAAATAAATAGGCGTGGCACCTCCCATACAACGAAAATAGTTTTTTGTATATATTTCAACAACTGTAACAGCTGAAGTCTCCAAACTTTGTACGGATGTTTATAGTGCTGATATGCATGATTAAGCTTTGTATGGGCGGGAAAAAATAAATAGGCGTGGCACCTCCCATACAACGAAAATAGTAAAATAGTTTTTTTTTATATCTCAATAACTTTAATAGCTGCAGTCTCCAAACTTTGTACGGATGTTAATAGTGCTAATATGCATAATTGTGCTCTGTATGCATACAACTAAAAATTTTTCTTTATATATATATATCAATAACAGTTACAGTTGAACTCTCAAAACTTTGTAAAGATGTTTATAATGGGAATATGCATAATTCAGCTGTGTGAGGTTAAAGTCTTATAATTTTGTGTAGGTGTTTAAAATGTTGATGTTTACAATTCAGCTGAGTTTGGGCATGGCACCTCCTTTACAAGAAAAAATCTTTTACATATATATGTCAATAAATGTAACAGCTGAAATCTTCAAATTTAATATGGGTATTTATTATGAAAATATGCATAACTAAGATGAGTATAGGCAGGAAGTGAATTATGGGTGTGGAACCTCTAATTGCATGGAAGTACTTATATGTGTATCTCATTAACTGTGACAGCTAAGGTCGCCAAACTTTTTGGTGTGGCACCTCCCGTACAATTTGATTTTTTTTTTACATGTTTTCAATAATTCTTATAGCTAGAGTCTCAAGGTTGTCTATGGATGTGGTGAGTATACTTAAGAGAAAAGGGAATAATGGGCATGGCATCTCCCGTACAACGAAAATACTTTCTTATATAAGTCTCAATAACTGTAAAAAAAACTTCAAAAAACGTGTTCATATTTTTCTTAAACCAGTTGAACGCAATTTAAATTATTAGTTTAAAAGTTACAGAAATAACCTAAAAATTACCAATAAAATGTTTATCGCTTTTTACCCCTTAGGATTAAAATTATCAAAATTTTATATAGATATATTTTCGAGACCAGTCGAACGCAATTTAAAAATATAATTTGAGCCCTTTTTATATTTTACAGTTCCGAAGGTACAAAATGGATATAAGCAGTTTCAAAATATGGTTTTTTACCCTGTCTCGCCTCTTATGGTCTAATATTTCAAATAAGTACGAAAAATGCATTCATAACTTTGAAACCTGTCGAGCGTAAATTAAATTCCAATTCTACTATCTTTTTTAAGTTCAGAAGCTACAAAATTAACCAATACATATTTCAAGTCTTTCCCTAAGCATTTAGGCTATGCAATGATTAATCTGTCTGTCAGTTAGTGAGTCATTAACACAATTTTTTTATATATTGTTTTGGTAAGAACAACAAACTTTAAAAAAAATTATTTACAAGTGGCGGATAGGGCTACAAAATAATGAAGCCATTATAAACTGAACTGTTTGTGAAGTTTTCCTTGGTAATAGCTTCCCATCATTAAAGATGCGATAGGCTACAGCTTTTCTATTCACGCTTTATCAGTTATTTTCAAAAATTATCAAAGAAACAAATAGAACATGTTTATAACGCTATTGACATGACATTAACGATAATATTTTGTGAATTGTGTGTGTTTAGGCAAAAAAATTTCTTTGCTGATTATATATATTGCTAAGCAATACGTGTTCGGAGATACTCGATGCTGGATGTATTCAATAGAATTGCAAAAACGAGACTTGCAGCATGCACACATTCTTATTTGGTAAGTCGAAAAAGTTCGACCAGACCAGATAGATGATATTATAAGTGCCGAGATCTCTGATCCCGAAACAGATCAAGAACTACATGATGTTGTAATTACAAATATGATTCATGGTCGACGGCAAGTGTTCCAAGCATTATCCATGAAAATTGACTGCGAGAACTATCACTGTATCGGCGTTGATCGCCCAATGACAACGATCAAACTATTACAAAGAAAGTTAAAGGAAACGATTTTGTGATTGACAACAGTTGGACTGTGCCATATTCGCCACTTCTTTCCAAATCATTTAAGACACATTGCAATGTTGAATATTCTAATTCAGTGAAGTTGATCAAGTACATCTGCAAATATGTCACGAAAGGCAGCGATATGACTGTTTTTAGCATCCAAACCTCCAATGGCAACGATGAAATTACGCGTTATTAAGTTGTGCGAAATGTGAATTGCAATCAGGCGGTTTGGCGTACATTTAGCAGTGCATCTCGAGAATGGCCAACGAGTATATTTCACTGCGACAAATGTTGTTCAACGTGCTGAAATACCTCCAGTGACAACATTGACAAGTTTCTTTGCTGTTTGTCAAAGCGATCCGTTTGCACAAACTTTACTTTACTCGGAGATGCCACGGTATTACACTTGGAACGCTTCTTCAAAAAAATTTTAACGTCGAAAGAAAGGCACTATGGTTCCTAGGCATCTGGATGTGCATTCAAGTGATGCACTTGGTCGCATTTACACAGTTCATCTGAAGAATGATGAATGCTTTTATTTGCGGTTGTTGCTGGTGAATGTTCGTGGTCCAACATCATAGTCTGCCCAACATTTTGTTCTGCATGTCAAGAACTCAATTTGCTTGAAAACGATACTCATTGAGATACGACAATCGCTAAAACATATACGAACATTATTTGCTATTGTCATTATTTGCTATTGACATGCTTCCCCCAAGGGACCTGTCGAACAAATACAAGGACAATGTGTCAGACAAGATTTTACATCAATAAATTGTCAGCTAGAGAAATCCAAATCTTGAAGTCAAGGCGAAGATGCACAACCTTATTTACCTTATTATGAGAACTTCAATTTTGGTCTGGTACTGACTGGACTAATATCAATTACATAATATTAGGATTTTAATACATATTGTTAGTTCGCATTAGCGAAGGTCCAATAATAATAACAGGAAGAAAAAAAGATGCATAACCGGGCCTTGCTCTTAATTGAAGACATGTGTTACCTTATTTGCGGCAGTTTGTTAGTCAGGTTAGGACTGCCAGCACCAGAACATGAAATGAATGAGCTTCTAAATTGAAGCGTGGACGTGAATACGATTGACATGAGTTGAACCAATTAGTTCAAACTATATTTCCCTCTTAAGCCTCCAACAGAAGATATAATATTGAAGGCAATTGATGGCCCCGGTGGAACTGGGAAGATATTCGTCATGTCATTGATTTTAACCACTGTTTGTGCGAGATCCAACATTGCTGTAGCGGTAGCTTCATCTGAAATAGCGGCCACATTGTGAGAAGGATGCCGCACAGCTCACTTAGCGTTAAAATTGCCATTAAACCTTCAAAATATATATCAACCGACATGTAACATTACAAAAAAAACGCCATGTCCAAAGTTTTAGTAGCGTGTAAAATCATTATCTGGGACGAATGCACAATGGCACACAAACGCGCAATAGAAGCTCTTAAAACAACACTAAGAGATCTGCGCAGTGACTCAAGATTTTTTGGAGGTACAATTATTTTACTGCCTGGTGATTTCCGCCAAACACTGCCAGTCATTCCAAGATCGACGGCTGCTGATCGAATAAGTGCTTGCGTAAATCCTCAATTCTGTGGCGTTTTGCAAAGATACTGCAGTTGACAGTTATATTGCTCAACGATTTATCAGCTCAAGATTTCTTCAACCAATTGTTGACTATCAGTAAAGGCCGTATTCCTGTCGACGAACAAAATGGATTGATTTCGTTTCCTCAAAATTTTTGTAATTTTGTATAGTCAAAAGAACAGCTCATCCAGAAAGTATTCCCCAACATAATTGCTAACGGGAAAAATTATGACTGGTTGAGTGAACGGGCAATTTTAGCAGCTAAAAATATAGATGTTGATGATTTAAACTATGTAAATAGTTCAGAATCAAATCGTTTATACTCTGCATTCTTTTAAATCAATTGATTGTGTAACAAACAAAGATGAAGCCGCCAACTGTCCAATTGAAGTTTTAAGCTCCTTGGATGTGCCTGGCTTACCTCCGCACAACTTCGCTTCGAAATTTAAACCAACCAAAACTTTGCAATTGAACCCGTTTGGTAATAACAAAACTGATAGTCCATGTTATTCACGCAATTATACTTATAGGGAAATTCAAAGGTGAAGAAGTTCTCATACCGAGAATTCCGATGATACCAACCGATATGCCTTTTGAGTTTAAGCTAATTCAATTTCCTATTCGTCTTGCATTTGCATTGACTATTAACAAATCACAAGGACAATCCTTGAGTATTTGTGGTCCTAATTTAGAAAATACATGTTTTTCTCATGGCCAAATATACGTTGCATGTTCAAGTGTGAGCAAACCATCTGCTTTGTTTGTACTTGCACCTGATAACAAAACAAAAAATTTCGTATATCACAAGGTACTGCACTGAAGGAAATTAACCTAAACATAACCCATGCACGAAAATACATAGCTTCCCTAACAGCTTTTACCTGAAACGCCATATTTTTGTAATCTTTTTTAATTTTTGTTTTCTTTATAAATATGTTCCAATGAACTATTTGACTAAATAAACTTTATACCGGGTCAGCTAGTAAATAATAAAGGCATATAAAAACCATAACACGGTAAAAAAAAATTTTTTTTTTAAAAGTTTTCAAAAAAAATTGCACTTATATATATAAACAAATGCACTGAAAATATTGCAAAATAAATGCACAATAAACCACAACAACAGCAATAATTGCATATTGTCGATGAGTTTCTTCATGACGCCACGAAAACAGCAATAGCAGCTACAAAAACAGCAGCAGCCATTATAATTATTATGCAAGCCGTGGCTTCCGTTAACACAACAGAAACAGGCGCTTTTATACAACCGGACACGGAAACAACAAAAACAAATGTATCGGCAAAAACCATTGTTCGATTTAAGCAAAAATCCCATTATAACCCAACAATCACCAAAGGCATCAAAAAAAAAAACACAAAATACAACCATAACTACTAGCATCAACACTGAACCCCTTTCGCATGTCACCTTTTTGCAACAAAAATAATTAAATATCAAAAAGGCAGAGCTGCTAAAATTTATGCAACCAACACACAACTCAGACGAACGGCAAATTTCGTCCATTACGACGAATTCGTCTGCAAAATCTCGCTGTGTAAATTCGTTATGTGAAGCACAATAACGACAAAAATGACAGCAGATAAGACTGTTTACTGTTTATGAATGTCCAAGCCCTAACTATTTACCAACCATTTGTTTTTGTAAAAGCACTTAGGTATATCCTGTGTATTTCAATACACACATCCAGCACTAGCAATACGAAATACACAAATAACTGCGTCTTATTAGTTTTTTTTAAGAAAAATATTGAATAAAAATTAATTATTCTCTAAATTTATTGGCGTTTACTGTTCCGTTCTAAGCAACCCTAATGTAAACAAAGCTAATAATAGGTGTGTTCATTTACAGAAAATTATCAATAATTTTCGATAATAATTACTAGTAAGTGTTGACGTATACAAAAAATTAGCGTAATATGTTTAGAAACAAAAATGTTTCTAATAATTTCTACTAGTAAAAATTTTACTATCAGAAATTATTCAAACAGTTTTTATGTCATCATGCTTTGAAAAAAAATTAAGTTTTAAATTTCAATAACAAAATACTTTTGCTTGCAAGTTTTGACTGCAAAAATGTTAATTTACTTTTAAATCTGTTTGAGAGCAATTTTTAAAATATTTCTTTTTACTCTCTCGTTGCTAGTAATTACTGGAAAGTTATTGAACACAACTAATATGACGATTAATAAAATATACACCCACAAAATGACAGAATAACAAAAACATCACTTAAAATAATTTTTTCAATAAACTACTATTTTTATTTTAAATATAACAAAACAAAAAAAAAAACAATTTTTAATTAAAAATAACTTTTGATTTCTTTAATACTTGAAAACTAGAATCAGATATGGCAACATTGTTCTGATTTTTTCGTCGTTCGTCTATTGCTGAGTTCGTCACGTACGATATGCGGTGTCGTTTTTGTGAGCATTTTTATCTATATGTTTATTATATTTTATATACATATTTCACTTATGGCGACGAATATTCGCGGCGAAAAATTCTTCGTACGTCCGTGTTGTGTTCCTTGCATCACTGAGACACGAGGCAACACATATAGATTTAAATACGTTTCTCAACTGTGAAACGCAAACAAAAAAAGCCCACCTGTTATAACGTTTCCGCGAAGGTAATGGTTTGGCTTCTGGGGAGCAACGGCCGGCTATCATTTAAAGTAGAGATCTCAAAAAGTTGTATTGCGTGATGATGAGCATATGCAACAGCGATAGGAATTTATAAATCCAAATAATTTTTATTTATGCCTTTAGAGTAGATATTGAGCCAACGTCACTTAATTGAAAGCTAAGGGAGATTTTTGCACACATCATAGTCGCAAAAACTATAGAGAATGAGGCGATAATTGTATTGGCACCTTCAAAGTTTGCAACACTAAAACCACAAGGAGAGTGGTTATTAAAAATTGATGCAACCATCTGAACTGCGATGTTGACTTTTAAAACAGAAACAATGATATGAAATACGTTTAAAGCCATCATCAAGAACTCAGTTGCTGGTATTCTTCTAAAGAGCGAAAGATAATAAAATATGTTAAAAAAAAGTGTGTGAAATATAGGAAAAATTTTATTCATATTGCACATATGTGTGTATATAAAAGCATGCAAGGAATTTCATTGTCTGCTTTTATCTGAAATATTTTTTAAAAGCCTTATAAAGGCATGCAGGCACATGCTCACATGTACAACAGGAAAAATGTTAAATTCGTTTTATGCAGCTTCGCTTTATTTAAATATTTTCATAACAGAAGCTGTGAAAAAAGTTTATTAAATTAATTAAATTTTTCTTTTTATGAAACTAATTAATAGTTGAATAGGCATAAATGTGAAGCATTGAAAAAGAAAGTCCTTTAAAAATTACATATTTAAAGAAAGATGCAGAAAGTTGTAAAATATCTGTTTTTGCACGTTTAAAATTTTTTTATATATAACAGATACCTAGTTAATATGGAAAATTGTGTTTTAAGTAGATATTTCTAGGTATAATTATTTTTTTTAAATTTTAAATTGTTAAAGGCTGTGCTTGAGACACAGCAAGACATTAAACATTGTTCTGTAGAGAGAATGTAACAGAAAAAATTTATAATTTTCCTGTTTATGAATATTTTCTGGGAATTGCTCATACACATCTACTTTAATACCTACACCACGTGGTAGGGGAGTCATACGTTTATGGAAATGATCATTATACAATATAAAATAAATAATTTTATAAAAATTTTATAATTATTTATAGGGTATTAAATCTTCAGCCCAGATCAACTACACTTTTCTAGTTGTAATTAAGTCTATTTATTCGGCTTTAACTTCAATATTAAAAATGTGATAGCTAAGAATAGAAATTTCATTGAAAATTTAGTCAATCCCATACAAGCCAAGTGTAATTCATTTTCGAAATCAGCTACGATTTCTCGTCAGCACTCTTTGTATTCGGTACTACTGTAAGTTGAATGTTGATTTGCTCTATTTAAAGAAACTTAAATTAGAATTTTAATACATGAATTATATTTGTGTTCTATATTGCTTAAAACGAACTAAATCCACATACAACCCTATGTTCTCTTATTCTCATTCTATTTGAATTTATCACTTGTTACTTCTAGTTGTTTTTGTTTAAACTCCAAACCCAACAGGAAATTTTACTCAATCTAATTTATATCTATCCATAAAATCAGTGTATTTTTATACGATTAATTATTAATTACCTTTTTTTTTAATATTAAAATAAATATTAAAGATACATAATTAATAAAGTGACTATTTAACAAACTGTTTACATTTATTTCGCATATTTTTAATGAATTTGCATTTAAAAATTTAATTTTTACTACTTGCTTTTGTTTGAATTATTTTTATATGCAAAAAACTAAGTCACTAATTTTTATAACCAAAATTTTACACTAAAAATTGTTTTAGAATAGCGTTAAAGTGTTTGACTAGCTAATACTCGTATATGTATCGCAGTAGAATTTTTTTTTTACTTTTTTACGGCTTTAATTAAATATTATACCAGCCCTAACTTTATCTATCCTGTCATGTTTCTTTGAAATTTGCATAAAATAACTTTTGACAGATTTGATTTTCATTTGGAAGGAACTTTTATTTAAAAACACATTATTTTAAGTCAAATGTCTTAAAAATAACAACATTGTCAGTGGATGAAATTAGTTTTGTCTTAAAACTAATTTATATTCAAAACAAAATTTGCATAAGTAATTTTTTTAACAATAAATTTGTTAAAAGTAAATTTTACATATATTTTCACAATTAACTTTACCACAGTAGTAAACCCTTGGTAAATTGACCTATTAGGGAACAAAAATGTTTGAATTTTTTCTTGTTTTGCAAATAAACTTAATTAGCGCTATTACACTTAAAGTGGTTTATAATTTTCTTTCTTCCCTTAGTTTTTTGTGTTTTATTTTAAATTACTTTTTAAGCTGAAATATTCATAAGCACTAACAATAAACAAACACACATACACACATACACATACTAACGTATAAATACAAATAAGGATTACCTGACCCAACAGTTCTGATTTACTTTTTTAAAAATTAAGATTACAAGAAAAAATTTTTAAAATAAAATTTTAGGATTTCAACTAAATTTACAAAAAAAAATTATATATAATCTTGTTAATAAAACACATCGATGGTTTAATATAAAAAGGCAGTAACTCGATTTTTTTTTTCAAAATGGCGTTTTTGCTTATTCTTTGACAGGTAATGTTAAGAACCCAACTGGTTATAAATATTTAGGAAAGTAAATGTCATATTAGTAAATTAAATTAATTTTAAATTATTAAATTTTGTATAAAATGTTAAATTCGTTTGGCATTTACTTTCTAAAACAGAAAGCGAAACTGTGGAGGGCGAACTTTTCTAAATTCGCCTTGATAGTTTACCCTGTTCTAGCAAACAAATTTCAAGTTCATCCAGGGTTTTAGTTTACCTCGAGTTTAACATAAACTTTTTGCTTTTAGTAATTAAATAAAAACTTTTTATTAAAAACTTATATGTTGCTGCAGCTTAGGAAACCCCCACAAAAATAATGTAGTCGAATCAAATAATCTCGGTGGTCAATCCTAGATTATGTGGTGCGCAATGTCAATTTCACTCAATGTAAGTTGTTGTTGTTGCCAACAATGTTCTCAACAAAATATAGACAAATGACATCGCCAGACCAAAATTCATACTAAAGAGGGACTTTTTCCAAGTGTATTGGAATCTTTTAAATTTAGTTTAAAAGCATATTGTCATTATTGGGAAACTGCCAAGCAAGAAGATTTCTCACCACTTCAATGAGCACTCGTTTTAAACGAACTGACTTGAATTTAAAGATGTATGTTTTTATAGTATGTGTTTTAAGGTACAATCAGCTGCGTAGTGAAAAATATGGTGTCGCTACCCTGCGGGAATTGTGGGGCAGATGGTCTGCGTACACGTCCTTTAGATTTTGGAAAACAAAAATAGTACAAAGAGTTGTTGGTCGTGATTGGTTAAAAAGATACATATCACGAAACTAGTTAAAAGGTCGAAAAGAAAAAAAATAGAAAACTGGCTCTACATACATATATATGTACATTCATTGGTTTTTATTTACACACACACATACATACAGACATACATGCATATGTCTGAATAGGATCCTAAGCAATTATTTCAAAAGCATCTCATATAGGATTCGCCTGGGAACTGGTTCTTGAACCAGTTATCACCTTCAATGACAGCACCGTGTTGAAGTGTTCCCTTCAAACTGTAACAGGGTTTCCCAATGAGAGAGGATATTTTATGAGTGTGTTGCTGTTGTTCACTGTGTTTATTTTAAAAAAAACAATGCAATACCCCCAAGTGTTTTTGTTACTTTTCTTTTATTTTGTCCGCTTTGCTATTGTTTTTTGTAGGTACTTGTGTTGTGCACATGTAAAACCCGATGAGTGTTAGTCGCCGGAGATAGTTTTTACTTATAATGAACTAGAACTAGTCCCTACTCTTAGGTAGCGCTCAAGTTAATAGTTTTAGATCGGTCCGTTTTCCCGTAGCATAATAAAAGATGGTTCTAAAATTAAAGTGGATTTCACTGGAAAATAAGGGCAAACTCTAGCGTTTGGAGAGCCCGCAGAAGCTTGTATATAACTGCAATATGTGTTGAATGCTTCATTGCATCCCCAAATGTATAAATGGATGTGAAGACAATTATTCTAGCGGCAGAGGGTATTTCAAAACTCTCTAGCTTGGCTGGGGAAATGGAAAAATTCACTCTGGTACTATAAGGCTATGGCAGCATTATTGGCTGCTAAAATTGACTTCATTGAGAATCAGAGTGTAGCTGTGAAGGCATGCGACAGATTAATGAGCTTTCTCCAAGGCTACAGAACATACAACGTGTGGGCCAGAGCAAACAGTCTAGGATCTAATCTTTTTAAAAGCCTTAAAAAAATTATCTGTAATTCATAAGACGAGAAAGATTGAACTTAAGCATCAAGAGAATACGGAATACCCAAAGGGCCTTTTACTTATTGACCTTGATATGATAATTCGCTTGTGCACGTACTTTTTCATTTAGAAATGGCTTTCTATGTTGGACGGATTAAGAGAGTATCAAAGTGTGCAGCAGAGTGCAGACGTTTATAAATTCAGCTAAAACTACGCGGCTTACTATATGTAAGTGTTAACTTAAAGATTAAAGTACAAAAAAAGGGAAGAAGAAGAAGCAAGAGAGCAACTTAAACATATTTTATGGCAGTGACATGTTAAGAACCCTCAAGTAATTTTAACTAAAGGTAGTGGTAATTAAAATTCTAACGGGACAGGAAAAATATTCTGACATAAAAAAGAAACATTTCTATACATAATTAAAGCATAAAAGAACTACCAGCACTTTACGTTCTTACAACATACAAAATGGTTTAAATTGAATAAGGGGATATTGCCAGTTAAGAAATTTCGAAACAAATGAAAAAGGTTCAATTTAGCGTGAAGTTTCCATTGGCTTACGGTTGAATTATGGTTTTAAATGTTGTAATAAGGCTGCTTGTCATGAGGAGATTGTGTTTTCTTTCAGAGGAGCAAAAAAGTGTTTGCATTTAATTTTTTAAATTAGCAAAAGCGCTATATTTAACTGTGCCAAATCTAAGATACCCTTTGCGTTGGCCTTTCGAAGTCCCGAAACATTTTTTTTTTTTAAATTTTTTTTATTTATGAAATATATATGTATGTAGGTCGGTGTCATATTTGAACCCCCTTAGGGTGCCTAGGAAAGTTGCAAGTAGTTTTACTCTAATTTTTTCAAATTTTGTATGGCAACCCCCTTAACAGGGGGATATAGTGTGTAACAATGTTCAAGGAAAATTTTTGCAAGAAAAAATGAGTTTTGGTCAGTCCTTTAACCAATTCACGGGCACCCTGGAACTGCAAAGGTGGATTTATTACAATTTCTCAAACTTTGTATGGAAGCGCTCTTAGGTAATAGAGATACTTACCCCATGTCTGGTCTAGGAATATTTTTGGGAGGGGAAACTAATGGGGGTCGGTCGTACACTTTATTTTCCTAAGGCCAATTCTGAAGAAGTTATGGATATTTTTTGTAAATTTGTAAATTTTGTTTTGCAACCCCCTTAGGTGCTGGAGATAGAGACAAGTGTGTTCTGTGAACATGTTTGGGAGGGAAAACAAATGGGGGTCTGTGATATAATTTATTCCTCTAAGGGCAAGTGCGGGAAAGTTGTAGGGGTTTTTATCCTTTAATTTTAATTTTGTATGGGCTGTTAGGGCGTAAGTTTGTTTCACAAAAATATTTTGGAGAAAAAATTAATTGAGGTGGGGCCTAAGATTAACCTTTGTAGGAGTACCCTAGAAGCTGTGGAAACGATTTCAAAAAAATAGACTTTGTATTGCAACCCTGTTAGTGGGCGGAGATAGAGGGTGTAAGTATGTTCAACAAAAATACTTGTGAGAAAAAATTAATGGGGGTCGGTCTTACATTGATAGATATCAAGATTGATATAAATTGCTATTTTTTGTTTTAATTATATTAGAAAATAATTTAAATTTAATAAGGAATTGTAAGCTCGGCTTGCGTTCGTGTTTGGCCGAACATTAAAAATTGCACATTAGTTCGGGTTAGGATCGGTTTCGAAAATGTGAAATAAAATATAAAATATGTAAAATTAATATTAAAGATATGTAAATATTAAAAAAAAATAAGATATTAAACCACCTTTCTTTAAAAAAGCTCCGTAAGCAAAAAAAAAATTAGTTTTCATTTGTTGATTATTTAATGCTTTTTACGCCTAATTCCATATTTTTAAGATTTTGTCAAGTACGCCTTTAAACTTAAATCAATTTTTTTCTGGCTAAATTATGGATAAAAGTAAGAAATTGTCCCTAAATAAATTATACTTGGTTTAGAAAAATCCATACTTTGTTTTGGAAAATTCTTACTCGCCGTACTTTTAACACCGCTATAGCTTGCTTTAAATAAAAATTACGTTTCTTATATTTTGTGTGCACTTTAATTAATGAAAACTTATGTAGTTCGAAACTGTACAGTTCCAGTCGTTAAACAAATGAAATCAACATTTGTTGCAGAAACGCATAAAGTTAATGCTGTAATTTTAAAACTTAATAAACATGAATTGTGGCAAACACAAGCAATTAAAGTCAACATATTCAACATAGGACCAGTGCAGGACAATTTTTTGTGTCTTTGTATGTATTTACGTACTAAAATAAAAAGATTTGTATATGGTCACGTACGTTTAAGTATGTACATTGTCTACAAAAATGATAGAAAAAAGATGACGCCACACGCATTATTTCTCGTTAGCTGACGTAGTGAGCAATCTCCTCTTTACAGTTGTCAAATTTTTTTCATTTAAGAAAGCTACAATTTTTAACAGAAAAGGCATATATTTCGTGAAGGTAGGCAAAATCCTTCAATCAAAATCCTTGGCATAAAAAACAACAATAACATAACAGAAAAAGCATAAGAATAATACTATAAACACATAGACAACAGCAGGCAATACAGCTTCATGACTACAAATGCAGCTGGTTGTAATCGTAGCCATGATGTTAGCTACTTAATTCTATTAAAGGAGGCGGCTGCTTACATACACCAGTGTTGATAATTTCCATTGTGGTACAATTTTAAATTCGTTTGATAATTTTTATACCGTAAAATTCTTGGTGTTTCTTGCTTAATTCCTTTTAAGAGAGTGTTATTGTGATAAATTTTTATTTTGTTGTTTTGTAATCCTGCCGTTAAAAAAATATTTAGCAGATTAAAATAAATTAAAATAGAAGCATAAACCAAAAGAGCTTTTAATACAAGTCAAGGCATCTTTTTTGTATAATTTATAGAGTAAAAGAGAAACTCGTTTGGCAACACTGTTTTACATTTTTTTTCTGAATATGTATTCAGATAATAAAAAGCCCCTTATTGTCCGCCTTCTCTAAAAGCTCATCTAAAACAGATTACATTTTTCCTCATGCTTTGTAAACGTGTGGCCATGTACATATTACCATGTTGCAGAATGCCTATCAATAGTTTATACCATCATATACAGAAGCACATAAGCTTGAGAACTTAAAGTTGTTAGTCAATAGGAAATAATTTTTTGCTGCGGTAGAAATGCCAGCGGTCGAAAAGCTAAAGCGCAGGAAAATACTGTACTACGTTTTGAATTTAAAAAATTTTGTTAGCAATCAGTATGCTGTTGAACATCAAACACCAAAAGTAAAAAATTTGCTTTCAAAAATAAAATTTTTTGCTTTTTAATTTATTTTGATGTTGCTTTTAGAAATTTAAAAGCAACAGCAACAGCATGCGCAAACACTTAAAGATTTTGGCTATAATTGATATGCATAATCTTTGATTTTATCATATTTGCTTTAACTATTTATAAATCTAAGTATGCGTATAAACAAAGTAAAATGCACCAAAGTTACAGATGTTGTTATGTAAGAGTATCAGAGCATGTAAAGTCAACAAAATAAAGGAATAAACAACAAAAGTTTGTATATGGGAGTGTGTGTGTATGTGTAACACACTTAACTTGTTGGCAAACAAAAGGCCATCTTGTTTGCCTGCCGGTAGTACATACATAAATGCTGATCCAGTTGCTGGGACAGATATTATTGAGTTGGTCAGTAGAAAATAAGTTTTAATAAAGTTGACATTAAACAACGTAACGAAGAAGAAAGCTATTTACTATGCTTTAGAGTTATTCTATCGCCAGTCCCGTTTTATTGTTTTGTTATTTTTATGTTTCTGTATTTTTAATAAGGAATACTAAGTTTGTGTATACACATGAAAACATATAAATAGAACATTCAAGTGGTCAATAGAGTTAATGGTGCAAGCGAAATTTTTCTCTTAAAATTTTTCTGTACAAAAGACTGTTGCACACCAAAGTTAGAGTGCTAACTATAGTATTGATACAATTTAAATATTATTGCCCACTTTGCAATTTACTTAAAAATGGGCACACATACTTACCATAAATGTGCTTGCTTGTAAAGTGAGGTTATGTTCCAAAGGGTCATAAAAGCAAGGTAAGCCTTGAGCACCCATATTCCTCCTTGGTTAATTGTGCATCCGTTCAAGAAAAAGGAAAAGAAAAACAAGTAAGAGCGCTATATTCGGCTGCACCGAATCTTTAATACCCTTTACGTTGGCCTTTTTATATACCCTAATCTAGCCGAATTATTTTTTACTGCAAATATTGTAATAAAAATACGTTGTGCCGGGTTTAATGTCAGTAGCTTTCCTAGTTTTTGAAATAAAAAACTTTACAAAATTTTAACATTTGTATGTATAACAAAAATACCATGTAGAAGATTTAATGTCAAGAGTTTTACCAGTTTAAGACATTATCCATATTAAAAGTTGTTTATCTGCATAGGGGGTTTTCTTCCCCCGGCTTTTACTCAACTTATTATTCCCAAATCTAAGAACTATTATATTATTAATTTTTGTAGAATATTTGAGGTCGATAATTGTTATAGTTTTCGAAATAAAGTGTGTCGAAAATTTCATAAAAATTATTAATTTGTATGAGGACTACCCCTTCCCCTGCCCTGTTAATTTGTATAGGAGCTACCCCTTGCCCTGCCCCTACACAAAAAACTTTTTTCAAAGTATAAGTCTTATTATCCTGCTACTTTTTGTAGAACATTTGAACTCGATAGCTATTATAGTTTTCGAGATAACGCGTATCGAAAATTTCATAAAAATTGTTAATTTATAAGGGAGCTGCCCGTGCTACTCCCCTAACCCAAAGCGTAGGTCCTATTGTACAATTACTTTTGGTAGAACGTTTGATGCCGATAGCGGTTAGAGTTTCTAAGACTTAGCGCATAAAATATTTCACAAATTTTAGGGAAAATACCACTTTCTCTGATTTTATCTGAAAAATTATTTAGGTCCCTATTTTCAGAGCATCCGTGCCAAGTTTTGTTGCAAGAATGACTATGTTTACTGAGATATATAGGGATATATGCACGGATTTTGTCCAAAAATAGATTATTTTGAGCTTTTGCTTATATCTCGGTCAATAGTCAACCGATTTGGCTCCAGGATATTTCTAATAGTGTTACACTTATAACTGGTCCGTATCGCCGGACACTTGATTTCAACAGACAGTCAGACAGACATGGCTTTATCAACTTCTCTATCTACAAGGATCAAGAATATATATATTTTATGGGGTCGCAAATGGATAATAAAGAAATTACAAACGGAGTGACTGATATATACCTAATCACTATGTGATAACGTTACTATCTATGTTACGTTACCTTAATTTAGAAAGGCCCTGACTATTATTACTTTTATAAACCCAGATATGATTTTATTTTTGTATTTTGGTAACAATAAATATAAAGGAGTTATTGGAAAAATATTTTTATATTACTCACATACGTAATAAGAATTCGGCTGACATTTGTGCAGATTTTGGCAACATTTAAAACTAATAGTCTGAGATCCATCTTCAATTACACCGGTTGGCTTAGAATCACTTTCTTTGTCAACTTAACCAAAATCCATGCAATTGAAGCACAGGCCGCATTTCTAAAGGCACTACGATAATTTTTTTTTTGTTAAAAAAACCCAAACCAATTATTAATGTACTAACGACTGGTTAACTTTCCAAGCACTAATATTAAACAAACAAAAATCAAAAAAATTTTTTGCCATTTCCAAAACTAGAAATAGATGTTATGATCCATTCTGTCAGTCATAAAGCAGAGTTTCTTCCTACAATAATAAGTTTAAATCAACGTAAGTACATTACACCTATGACTATGTAGGTGGTCACTTATCAAATTAAGCTATTTAAGTCAGTTACGAGCTTGTTTATAGCGCCTTTTATTTACAGAAGTACAGCCAGACATATCCTTTTACACTTATACAAAACCAACATACACACAAGCAAAAATGCAACAAAAATTCTAAGGCAAAAACAATATTAGAAGGACGAATAACACAATTTCCTGTTTTAAATGTTTTGGAAATGTAAACCAGCAAAACTTAAAGCATCGTGTCAGTGGCACTTTGTTTCAAACAGACATATTATTACCTACATATAGAACCAGCTAAGTTACATTCACTCATTGGTTTTTTTTTGTTCCATCCCCTAAGTGAACGCATGATAATTCCATATTACGGTCATCACATGTCTTTTGCTTTACAAACAAATGTTTATGTAAAAGTGCGTTAATATGTATGTGTACGCTGAAGCATCAGAAGGCGAATGCACATGAAGTGAATATGTCATAGACCATCCGCTCATTGTCGTCTGGGTTGTCATTCAATCACTATTCATCCTATTTTTTTGACTTTGATTTAACATCGGCGAACCTTAAACTACAGACTTTCGACAGACTTTTTTGAAAATACTAAAGTTGTGTATAGTGTATAGTTAATGTCATGTTTTATTATATCCTTTTAACCTTTTTGACAATAACACAGACATACATACATATGAGGAATCTTGTAAATCGATTAAGTCTGTACTTCCTCGCATGCACACAAACATACTCTCATGCATGCTGTTGGAAAGGAAAAACTTTATCTTTAAATTGTTGTTTATTTTTGTTTTGGTTTTCGTCTCATGTGTGCGTGTGTTTGTCGGAATTTATTATTGCATTAATATATATAAAACATTTTTGTGGTTTGTCTTGTATGCATTTAACTGACTACATAATATAGCTGCATTCTAAGAGGATTTTCAAAAATTTTTATTTATTTCTGTAAAAGCATACATTCTATTTTGAAATGTTTAATGTTCGAGTTCTAGAATTGATTGATAAAACTTATTACAGATTACAATGCTAAATATTAAGTCTTGATTCCTTTTTATTCCCTCCAAATCCTTTCAAAGGTAACTTGTTAACATATATATTTAAAATAAAACCGATACACACTTTTTTTAAATCTTTTGTGTTTATAATCGAAAAAATCTGTAAATGACTTCTCTACGTAAATTATTCTCTTAATAACTCTCAAAACATGATCCAGATTGAGATCCAAGCCCAACAAACTGGACAGAAAGTACTTATTCACATTTGAGTGCTTCTTTACATTTTTTCAAGATTTTGAATATATTAACAAAAAAAAAATGGGCTTTTGACCAGAAAAGAACTTTTTTACATTTTCTTACTTTTTTACTTTTCTTTGAAAATAAGAAGGATAGTTAGCACTCTTCTTATTATATGGCCTTTTTGGAATGTCTGAGTTTTAAGCATAAAGAGAGAAAAAGATTCTGGATTGTATAAAAAATCATGATTTTCTTTTGAGTTCCCCTACTACACTTAATCCCAATTAGTACTACGTAAAAAATAATTTAAATTATGCTTAAGAAGTACTGGATTAATTCCGTGTCGTACATAAATTTTTTAATATATTACATTGAATTAAATAAATTTGTTTTAAAATAAAAGGGGTATAATTTTTGTACCTATTAATATTAAAGAAAATTAACCCGTGTTTTCAGTTACACCCACAAATCATACGTGGTAGGGTAATTATGCGTTTATGTAAATGTTTCTAACGTCCAAAAATAAGTGTCTTTCTGTACACTGAATGATTTAGAGTCATTCTCGGCTTCAGCATGTCCATCCGTCTGCCTATTCAAATGTCCTCCCGGGATAATCATTTTGGGCTGTAAATGGCCCAAATAATTACCTTTTTTGACTAAATGTTGCACAGGTGTCAAAACCTTTTGTTACCAACTATTGTACCTGAATGCAAATATGGTTATTCATTTTTTGACATACTACACTTTACTACTTTTACACTGAGCTTGCATTGTTTTGAAATTGTAAGTACAGAAATGTGATATTAAAGACTTCTGACCCACAAAGAGATCAAAAGTCATTTAAAATAGCAAAAGAAAAGTACATAAATATTCAACCCTTGTTTGAAGTTATAAGCCCAAAAATATAAAATTAATAATAATGATCCATAAAAAGAAACTATTTAGTATCTTTCAGGCATATTTGAGATATAAGTACATGAAATTCAGAGCTATTGATTTCGGTTGTCATTAAAAATAAATTAAGTAGAAAAGAAGTGAATTTTCTATACTTTTAATTATTTCTTCTTTTTATCTTTTTCGATTTCGTTATTGGGTCTTTTGACCTCGATTAATTTGGCAAGTTAAAAAAAGTCAATATGCACTTTTTTGTTTTATATCCGTTTTCGAAACTTTTTCGTTTATGATTTTAATTTATTAAATAATATTTTTAAGCCAGATTGAGGTACAAAAATTCATTTGAAATAAATATTAAAGATTCATCGCTACCAACAAAATTTGTTCTGCAGCCTCTCGAAAAATAATTTAAATAGTGTTTCTATTTTTTTGGGCTTAGAACTATCATAGTGGAACTAATCAGTATCCAAATGTTTTTACTTAGTTTCGATCCAAAATTTCACAATAGGGTTTGGTACAGTTCCACTTATTTTTGAGATAGAATACTTTTAAATTTTGTTTCTATCGTGTATAGTTAGGGTATAAAAACTTATTTTTTTGGATTTTTACCCCTTTGTGATCAGAAGGGGTATCCGCAGTGCAAATATTAAGTTTCTAGCGTTGCGTGTTTGGGATGCACAATATTGAATCAGGCAGTAAGCCGAGACCTTTTTTGGCTAATTGTGATATATTAGCAGACCATTTATCGAAATAAACTAAAATCTATATTAAGGTAAAGATATATAGACTATTAAAATTTATAAGGCACTTTATTTTTAAATAACACTCGTTTTCCATTTCTCAGAATTTAGCTTTGTCAAATAGTCTGCTGATTTTAAGAACTTGTCGCAAAAAGACTAATAAACCTACAATTGTATTTTTAACAAATTCATTCTTTACTAAGAAAAAATATGTCCAAGGAATTTTTTTTTAATTGGCATTACTGTCAAGTGCAGCTTCACATTTTTTTACTTCTCTAAGTTTTTATATACAGAAATATTTAATGTTTTTTAGCTAAAGTGCTATAACCATCGTTTACAAATGAGTTAAGGTGCAACACACAGTTTAACAACTTCAACAGCTAAAAAGAAAAAGTTTAAAAAAATTATTGCGGCAGAGTGAACTCAATTCATAGTGCCACTTATTCAACTAACAAGTTATGAAGGTAATTACCTTTAAATATAAAGTGTTTCTCTTTTAAAAGAAATACTTTTTATAGAAAAAATTTATATTTTCCACCTTAAAGTCAACTTTAATAGAGCTCTGGCAACAGTCAAAGCAACATGCTGCGGCATCGACACCGGCAGTAAAAGTTAAGTGCTAGAAAATTGTTAAGAGAATTGCAAAAATATTATATCTTTTGACGTTTAAATTGTACTTGAGATTTATATTTGTGTGTTTGAAAGTTATAATTTATGAAAATAAAATGTCTATGCAATTTAGTAGTAATATAGTATTTGGTTGTACAGGCGGCTACGGAAAATGCTTAAAGAATTAGGTGCATCGTACTTGGGTCCGTTTCTTTGTGAACAAATAAATATAATATAATAAAACTAAGTTTACTTTAATGTGTGTTTTTTAACATTTTGATCTGGGAACTCTTTCATAAATTGATTTTGCTTAAATTTCTAATATATAAATTTTTAAAAAATTTTTGCTTTTCTTATTCTGGCTTAAGTTCATTATTTAATTTCTTTTTTAATCAGAAGATATTTATATGTTCTGTTAATGCTAAAATAAACTTTTTATTTGAAAATCAGGTTTTTCCACCCACACTATGCGAGCAGGATGCATTTTCGAAAGCAGCTACGCAAATTCATCATCAGTACTCTTTAAACGTTTTTAAATAAGAAACAAATGATTTCAAGCATTAAAAGTTATTTTTTTAATAATTTTTTTCAGTTTAAGGGAAACAAATGAAACAAAATTTATATATAACATTTCTAAATAAATTATGTAAATATTTTATATAACGAATAAAATTTGATGTAAGAGTTATTTAAAATTATTAAAGAAAATAAAAATAAATTTTAAAGTATTTATATTTTTTATTATATTCACAACTTACAACTATGTTACAAACATACATTTGTATCAGAAATATTATTTTATACATGACAAATCTGGGAGCTAATTAAAAAATTTAAAAAAAATATTGGGTTGTGACTGTTTTTGATTTTGTGCGCGATATGTTTACAAACATATATATATATGTATATATATTTCCATTGAAAACAAAATTTACCAATGTAATAAAACAAATTTAACTTAAATTTCATTTTCAGATTTCTGATGCCAAACACACAGAAACTTATTTACACACCCACTGAGTCGAATACGTGAGTTTTTTCGCATAAAGAAACAATTACGTATACGCTTATGCGAATGTAGATTTAAGTAATTTTAAATTTGAAAAATTAAACACAAAGCTAATACCAGCTGGAAATTTTAAATTCGAAATATGTTTATGACGTGACATGATGTTTATATGATTACACATACATACATAAGCAGATGAGAAGTTATGATGACAGCAAACAGAAAATTCTGTATTTTAAAGCCGTATGAAATTATTAAATTATATTACACATGTATCTTTCATACATATTTCCAATTCGGTACAAAAAGGTAAAAGGCTAGAAAATTTATATAATAATGCAAATTTTCTTTTCAAATTTAGATATGTGTGTAAATATTTATTAAAGGCATTTGTTTGTCGATTTGTAAAATATTTATAAGGATGAATACAATTGAATATGTATGTAATGAAAATAAGGCAAATAATGTCTTGAATTTCTTAGGTATAAAAATCGAAATCTGAAAAATTTAATCTTTTATTGTAAATAAATTTTTGAAATATGTATATTAAGCTTTGACTCTCACAAAAAAAAACTTAAAAAAGTTATCAATGAATTTATTAAATTTATTATATATTTTTTCCATAAAAATTTAAACACAAAATTTTTTCCTCGTTTTAATTTAAAAGCTTTGTAGCACAAATGTTATTGAACCGAAAGCCACCTTGATTTAAGCATCTTTAAAGTTTTTATAAATATTTATTTTATATACCTTTACATTTTTTAAATCGTTGAATATGTGTGATCTATTTTAAAATGTTCCTTTTCCAAAAAAAACATATATTAAGGTTAAAAAAAAGGTGAGTAATAAATAACGAGGCAAAAAAAACATATTAAATAGAATTTAAACAGTGTTGCCAAAACATTAATTAGAATTTTCACTATCCTAGTTGCAGACTTATCCAAAAAAACTAAAGTTTACACGAAAATTAAAGAAACGTTTTCCAATTTTTGTTTGTTTTTTTTTTAACTTTTTTAGAAATATTGTTATATTTTCAATTAATATAAAAAATAAAAATAACGATCTATGTTATTGTATCATTGATTTTTTTTTTTTTTTTTTGAAAAATTATCAATACGTTTTCGTGTGGAAACAATTTCCAAATATTTTGCAGGATTTGATCCCATTTTTATGAGTTTATTTATTTTCGTGTGGAAACAATTTCCAGATATGTTTCAGGATTTGATCCCATTTTTATAAGTTTATTAATTAAGGAAGACGGTCTCGCAAGCCCAAGTGCTCATTTCAAAAACCCTTGACATATTACATTTTTCTTTTACTTTTTTATGAAATATGCCTTAAGTTAAACCATAAACTTTTAAAACTTCAAGGCAATTGCTGAGGTAACAGATTTGTGGAATAACATTTTTTAGTGATTTGTTTAATTACACAAAAATTTTACTATCCAATATTACCCAATAATTTAAAAACTGTTTAATTTTTGGATAACTACACAGATATAGGCAACACTGAATTAAAATTGTAGCCCTTCAAACAATTTCTATTCAAAATGACACTAACTCAATACAAAAAGAAATTTAAACTCATTGAATATGATATTATATTCTTATCTAAAAAGCGTCTCTACTATTATACCTACAATACGAGATTATTTTGTCACTTCCTTAAGGACACTAATTCGAAAAAATTTAAACTTATGTTTTTAAAAAATCTACTATATAACCGAAATGTAACTACTTTTGTATCGGAAAAAGTATCGTACTTTTATAATTTTAATATGCTATATTATTAACATAACATTAACATTAAAGAAAGTAATGTAATCTTATTTCTTAAAATGTGTATTATCAACCAGTACAGCAAAATTGGTGACTTATTAGATACTTTTAACTAAAAATTAACTTCCAAGTGCTTAGCGCAAGCCAGCGTTTTTGTATGCAGTATATGTTTGTAGTTGTAGCACGTGAAAATATAAAAATATTTGCTCCTAAAAGTATACTACGGCTAAAATAAACAACAGTCATGCATAATATTAGCCCCTCAAACATTTAAATATATCCTTGTAGAAAAATACAACAAAGCAAAAAACCACAAAAAACTCAGCGCGAATAAACACAATCATTTACAACAAACAAATAAAGAAGGAAAGTTCGAAAAGTTATTTTAGGGCAACTAGAAAAACAAAATATTTTAAAATTTGTCCACTCTTTGCTAATCATATGTGTACTCCTGGCATTTTGTATATGTATCAAAGGTTTATTGTTTTATAATTCCAATTTTTTTTTAAATTTAAAACTATTTAACGAAGTACCATCCTATAACGCATGAGCACTCGCACAAATATTTACGTCCTGAGCTGCTGACAAACAAACATTTTTTAAGCCAGAAGTGGCACGTTAAGATAAACACGTTTTTATCGTCCTCATACATAAACACGAATGATAAAACGCCCTCGTTTCGTTATTACTTTTTTTATTCCCTTTACAGATGCGGTTGCTGTTGTTTTAGCACACACTACTATATTTATTGTTACCACTAATGTTGCTTATATCTACGCCTTAGCTAATGCTTTACCACAGCTGCAGTATCTGATGTTGATGATGTTACTTTGTTTGCAGTCAAACAAATATTATTTTAAAATTCAAAAGCAACAATCAGTCATATGAAAATAAGAAAAATATAAATTTGGTGTTAATATATTCGGTCTTCACCCTAGTGGCATAAAAAGACTTTTACCCAATTGGTCATGTTATTAAAAATTTTTTTAAATTATTTTGTAATTTTGATTGACCTCTTAACATAGCAGAAAAGGTATATATTTTATGTTTTAAGTCGAATTTTTTTTTGGTCAATTATGACATATGATCAGACTAGTTATCGAAATAATCGAAAGAGATATAAATTTGTCATTTTATTTGTAACTTGTACAAATACACATAAACGATTTTTAGTTTATAGATAAAGCAGTCTAGGGTTAAAAAAGGAAGTGAATGGAGTGAATTAGGCACCACTTTCACTATTCACAGCCTGTTGACCCTTGCTTATATAATTAATACTTAATTAAATATTTTTCGAAAACCTGCTCCGAACCTCACCTTTTCGGGTTAAATCAAGAACCTATTTAAGCTTTATTGAAGGTGTCATACCCATTTTTATATTCACACCACATACGAAGCGTTATTTTTGCATTTTTGCAGATGTTTGTGACGCCAAAAAAAGGTATGGGACCCACCTTCAAGAATGCCGATTGACTTCGTCAGTCAATCTACGCATGTCCTTTCGTCCATTCGCCAGGAGTCCATGTGTTTTTGTGAACACGAAACAAGTAACAGTTTTTGGTACTAGCACGAAGCTTTTGATTTTTTATGATGTGCTTCCCTAAAAAGTTTCTCTAAGAATAAGCACTTTTGGGCTTTAACTGCCAAAAATTATCATTTTATTGCATGTGTATACCACTACTGGGGTTGTCAGATGGCTGGAATGCCCAGATTATCCAGTTTTCAAACCTTGTCCAGTTATCAGCTAAAATCCAAAATGTTCAGCTAAAAAATAATTTCTTCAATTTTGAAAAATATTTTCTTA
Source organism: Melanophora roralis (assembly GCA_963583895.1). Lineage (NCBI taxonomy): Eukaryota > Metazoa > Arthropoda > Insecta > Diptera > Rhinophoridae > Melanophora > Melanophora roralis. The sequence continues at coordinate 27,180,937 of OY757187.1, read as the reverse complement.
TTTATATTTTTTTTAAATCCATTTAATATATTTTACAGGAAAAAATTGTATACTTTATAGAAAGAAAAAATATGTTGTTTACTTATACAATTTGTGTTTGTGAATTTGAAATCAGTAAAAGTTTTCCCTAACATTCATTAGTACTTCTATTTTGTACATCACTGACAGTTTATAGCCAAAAATTTCTTTAAAAAGTACACACATCAGCATTTTTTACCAAGTTTTCTATTTGGGACTAACACTAGTAATATAACAATAATAAATTCATTTACAATTTGTAACTAATTGTTTAAGTGTGAATATACACTCTGCTTGAAATGGAGCTTTAACGTTAGTTACTTTTAATATTTATTTTTTAGCGTATTTTGAACAATTTTTATTTCTAAAATTTCCTTTTATATTTTATCAGGCTAATTGGTTCAAATTTTATTGTGATAAGATTTTTGTTGAAGAAATAATTTGAAAAAGTATAGTTTCCCGACACTAGCCGAGTGGAATGCATTTTCAGAGCCCGCTACAACTCCTCATCAGCACTCTTTGTTCGGTACTGAGCATTGGTAGTAAATATCTTCTATTTAACCCAAGTGTTAATTGAAATTTGAATACGGAAATACTAATTTGTATTTTACACATACTCTCATTAACAATTGTTAGTTCTTGGGTTAGAACGAAATTTACGGCCTGCCATTTTTTTACATCATGGCAACACCTTTTCTTTTATTTATTCTTCATCTCATCACTTTATGTTTTGCCTTATTCATCTCTATTTAGATGAGTATGAAGGCAGCATGCTTTTGCATGCATTAGTTTTGTCTCGCTTTTTGTTATTTTTTGTTATTTTTTTTTTTTTTTTCTAATTTGCTGATCATCAGTCGTCAGCGAACTGTTGAACATATTTTTAACATTGCGGACGTATTTTTCATATTACACCATGCCTAGTGTTATTTTTAATATTTATTTTTTAGCGTATTTTGAACAATTTTTATTTCTAAAATTTCCTTTTATATTTTATCAGGCTAATTGGTTCAAATTTTGTTGTGATTAGATTTTTGTTGAAGAAATAATTTGAAAAAGTATAGTTTCCCGACACTAGCCGAGTGGAATGCATTTTCAGAGCCCGCTACAAGAGGCTTTAATGCAGAAAGGATAGAATTTTTGGAAAATTTAAACTTAACCCTAACTTTAAAAAAAAATACGTTTGTTTTTACGGATTACATGTAAGTTTAAAGGGTAATACTTTCAGCAAAAAACTTTTGTTCGAAGGGTACTGATGAAAATCCGTAGCGAATTATCGGTAAAAAGCTTGGTTTTTCAAATAAAGTTTCATTCAACATTAATGAAAAATATTGATTTCTTCTCATAAAAAGAGAAAAAATTAACTTAAGTCAAAATAAAAAAGAGCAAAAATTTGTCTTAAGACAATAAGTGCTCAGCTCAATTGTAAATATTAACATAATAAGCGCCCATACAAAGCTTAGAGACTTCAACTATAATAGTTATTGAGGTATGTAAAAAAAACTGTTTAATTTGTATTGGAGGTGCCCCAATAAGTCCAAATTCTGAAAAAACTTAGTCCATAGACTCTTGCGAGATATGTGGTATGTTTTTTTTTTAAATTCTATTACAATCAGTCCAGCCTTTCTTGAGTTAAAGGTGTTGTAACTAACTAACATGAAAAATTACTTTTTATGTATCGTAGCTTTAATATATTAAGTGAAAATTTTTTGTTGCTAATTGTGATATATGAACAAGACTATTTATTGAAATAAACGAAAATCTTGTATTATAAAAACAATATGAGTTACGGCCTTTCTATATTAAGAAAACGTTAAATTAGATTACTAAGCTAGAATTAACAAGCGCAGGTTTTTGTAGGTAGTCAAATGAAATGTATATCTAAGTAATAAACCAAATAGTTTTTCAATTCCGGTTGCTTTCGATTGCCGAAATATGCTTCCAAACAAAAAAAAGCATTCGATAAATAAAAAACTGTTTTTGTTGTATAAAATCCAATTTAAAACTTTTCTGCGTTTATGTTAATTGGGTAACTTTAAACAAATGTGTTCTGTTTCACCCTTATTCCAAATTGCAAGTGACGCAACAAGGTAAAATTTTTTAAACATATCAAAATTATAAATTTAAAAAGATCAATACAGATGTTCGTAAACACTATATAAATTGTTTAGGGATTTGTGCAAAAAATATTAATATATTAAATTGTAATTACCGGTCTTATGTGCCTGCTAAATCGTTATAAAATCTTCTTAAATATGGGGGTAAATCTGCATATACAGGGTGTCTGGTGGCAAATTTATATTTTTAAATCCGGTTATTTCAGAAAGAAATATACGGTGCGGAAGGTAGGTGCGCTGTGGTCGAGTGGGCATCACGCGTTCACAGGGGAGACATTTTTTAAGAATAATGATTTTGTCGTAATTGATTCTCGACAATTTTGTTCAAAGTCCAGTATTCGGCGAATAAGTGATGGATCAAGTGTAAATTTAATTCGATCGTGGCTGCAGAGATTCTGCACACCTGCTTCGGCTATAGGTGCCGCACTGCCAGGGTCCAGTCGATCTTCAAGGACTCCTAAAAACATTGAACTTGTTGAGAGCAGTTTACGTGAAAACCTGCGACTTTCAATACGGAAAAGAGCAGTCTCACTGGGACTTCCAAGAGCGTTTATTCATGAAATTTTAAAAAAGGTCTTAAAGTTCCATTGTTTTAAAATTGAAAATCTTTCAATAACTGAAAGAAAGTGATTTTGATTTACGTAAAAGTTGTTGTGAAACGATGTTGGAGCGTTTTCGCAATGCGAATCCCATTTTTTGGAGCAACGAGGCTCATTTTCACTTAAACGGCCACATAACCAAGCAAAACTACCGCTACACCTCTCCAAAACCCGCAGGTCTCGATTGAAACATTAAAAACCATTGCGTTGCCCCAGGGTAACTGTTTGGAATGTCTTATCCACGAGTGATATAATTGGACAATTTTTTTCGAAAATTCTCGAGGCAGGCGGTTAAATTTTGGACGCATGATAACGGAATTCTTTTTGCAAAACCTGTGAGATCATCGATTGTACTCTTCGCATACGTTGTTTCAACAGGTTGGAGTGACTGCACACCCAGCCAGAGCTTCGATGAACTTTCTACGGGAAAATTTCCCCTAAAATTGATCACTCGCTTTGCGGATATTCTATGCCACCGAGGTCACCCGATCTAACTCCCATGAGGTTTTTAATGGGACTATCTCAAAGAAAGGGCTTATAATGACAATTCCCAATCTCTTGTGGCTTAAAAGGAAAATATTTGTCGGGAAATCGGCTCAATTGAGCCAAGTTTACTGTAGCGTGTGGCGCCGAACACAAGACTCCGTTTTGAACAGCTGACATACGCTTTAGAAAAAAAAAATCATTCTCTCACTTAATGCTCTAAATAAAACTTTGTGCTAGTTAATACGTTTTTTTATTTTGGCTTTAAAATATAAACCTGCCACCCTGTGTAATCCTACCTTTACACATGGCATCACGTTAACCGAATTTCTTATGCATACGTATTATCTATTATATATTCTTAAAATTTTCAGTGTGTTAGTCGAAAAATTTTAGAAAATTTAAGTATGTATTGCATTTTTTTAATGTTACCGGCATTTTATATTTCTAAAACAACATCCTAGAAAACGAAAATTAGTTAAATTAGGTCGTAGAAAAATGCGAAAATTAAGAAATCACTTGAAGGTATAAACATTTGAGCAACCGCCAGTTAAGCAGGGTTAAAAAATTTTAATTTTTAAATTTTCTTTTATTGAACGTTTTAATAAAAGATATTCTCCCAGTTTTTTTCAGTTTTTTTATTAAAAAGCATAAAAAAAATAATTTACTTTACTTCCATCTATAACTTTTAACTTAAGAAATAACCTATTTTTCTTGCACTCCCATCATTTTTAACATCAAAAGTTAAAATATCTGTAAATAAGGTAGCAGCTGTGTCTGTATCAAAAGTTAAGAAAACAACAAGCAAGCAATGACGACATCATCAACAAATATTTCTATTGTGGCAGCACTTACTTGCTGATTCATAAATAATTCAAAGTTTCAATTTTAAGAATGTAGCTCAAAATGTTTTTAAAACATAAACTGCTGTCCTTAAATAAAAACAAACATTAAATAAAATTAAAACTTAAAAGGCACACACCTGTTAACATTCAGTAAATCACCTAAAATAATAAGGCTTTCGGCTTAAGGGTGAATTAATGTTTAATGATAAAGATAAAAACAATTTAATCAAAGTTTGATACATGCGTATGTGTACGTACTTACATATGGATGTATGTTTGTATGTTTTATGAATGCTTTAAAAAACAATACATACGAGTTTTTATTCAAATTACTTTTTGATTTAAGCCTTATTTTTAAATTAAGTAAAAAATATGTAAAATTTTACAGGTAATTGACAATATATCTTCTGTCTTCTTTTATATAAAAAATGAGATGTCGAGCTCTGCTCATCACCTGAGATCGTCTGAACCTAGTATGCATGGCGGAATAATAATGTACCTCGTCCCTACAACAACAATTTTCTCTAAAAATTTAGCATGTTTTTTTTGTATACACAACCATAAAAAAACATAACAAGTTTTCCAAGCCAAGCTAGAAAACATATGGCGGAAATAAAAGTCAACTGAGCAGTCGCTCCTACCTTGTTCTAAATACATTGCTCTTATTGATAATTTTACACCCACACTGTATACATCGGTTTCCCTGCAAAAGTTCCCCGGAATAAGCATTTTGGCTATAACTGCTAAGAAAATTACTCTTTCTCCACAAAATTGTTTCATATGTGCAAGGCTTGATACCATCAACTCGCATGTTCACATAGACCCTATTCAAATTTTCTCCTGGAAAAGCTCCCGCTCCGAAATCATCTAATCCTAAACAAATTCATTACTTATGCTGGTACTAACATAGGTTAATATGCTTATAGGTTAATATATAACTTTCCTACAAACAAACCTAAAGAGCGGCAGAAGTTTTTTTGCCTGTCAAGAATCAATTCTTGTTAATTAGAAAGTTTCATGAAATAAATAAATTCCAAAAAACCAAGTGAAGTTTATTTTTAAGCATTTAGCACTTTCATAATTTTAACTAATGGCAACACTGATCAGCGCAGTGCCGTTAGCCTTGACCTTCACTTAAGGCATGTAATCGGACTGTTCCACTGTCTCTGTGTGCTTGCTTTATAAACAAAATGAAAATGCTAAAAGCTTCAGATAAGAGATACTCACAAAGGCTTCCGTGATATAATAATGTAGCAAATTTTCAATCTTAATTTACTCAACCTAGAATTTTACAACCAACATTAACCAATATTTTAAATAGGACGCAGCAATATTAAGACACATTTTAATGTACTGTTGTAAACGACGTCATACAAGAAGCAATTAATCTTTGGCTAAAAACAATTTATTTTAAAACATTCATGGATATGTACAAGATGGTAGCGTAGCGTCTGCTGATTATTGTTTACTTTGCAATGTTGCAACACCTAAATGTCAAAAGCTGCATACCTAACGTTTGTTTAATAGTGTGCTTGTTTTTTATTTTTTGACATCTAGAGATTTTTACAATATAAAAATGTCAAATGGTTTTTCTTTACATTTTCGATTATAAATTATATTACAAAACGTATTCACATAATCTTTTTTCTGTCATTGCAAGCTAATTACTCATGCTTAACAATTTTATTGACTTCATGTACTTGTAATTTAAATTTATTATGTTCAGTTTTCAAAATCTTAACACTTGAAAAATCAAACTCGTGCTTGTTTGATGTAGCATGTTTTATAATTAAAAATGAAAAAAAAAATTTTTTTTTTGGAAAATAGTTTATTGCTTTTAATAAACAACAATTTTTTAATGTTATTTTTCAAATCTTAAGGCAATTGTATTGAAGGTAAATATTTATTTAAAAAATTGTTTCATTAAAAAACATAAATTGTAGATCCTGATGATGAACTAAATGTTCGAAATGTATAGATCCTTAAAACAAAACTAAATTATATGTTTTTTTTGGAGCAATCGGATAAAGAATCAAAACAAAGGCATTTATTTAGCGATTCAGCAAAACAAAAATATAATTGAAAATATTTTTCAATAACCATAGTAGTATTTTTTTGTTATCAATATTTCTTTTGATATTTTTAATTTTTTTCTTACTTTTGCTTATTTAACATAACACTTTAGCTATCGATATGCATGCATTCAACATCAACTCTTTTAGACCCCTTGAGAATACAAAATCGGCCAATGGTTGTAATGCAATGAAACCAGGGATATGAGAACACATGTATGATAAATTGCAATAAAAACAATAAGCCAAACAACAGCAGGATTAACAACATGAAACTAATAAAGTCCCAAGATATACAATAGTTATTCAACAAAAACAAGAACAAAGGATTGCTAATAGGCATTTCCAAAGATTTATATACATTTTTAAAAATCACACTCACACAATATGCATATTTACAGTACAATTATATTTATAGTCAATTATAAATATGTATTTGTATTTGTTTTTATTTGGCTTTCCTTTATGTATGAAATGCTTGATTTTCAAAGTATTTTCATATAAAAAACTTTAAATGCAATTTTCCCGAAAACTACATTTTTGACCAAAAAGTCGATTTTTTGAGGATTTTCACATAAAAAACTTTAAATGCGTTTTTCTCGGAATCTAGAGCCTATAGAGGAAAAAAGGCTAAAATCTGTGATCACCACCATTTTTGACCTAAAAGTCGATTTATTGAGGATTTTCATATAAAAAACTTTAAATGCGTTTTTCTCGGAATCTAGAGCCTATAGAGGAAAAAGGGCCGAAATCTGTGATCACCACCATTTTTGACCTAAAAGTCGATTTATTGAGGATTTTCATATAAAAAACTTTAAATGCGTTTTTCTCGGAATCTAGAGCCTATAGAGGAAAAAAGGCTAAAATCTGTGATCACCACCATTTTTGACCTAAAAGTCGATTTATTGAGGATTTTCATATAAAAAACTTTAAATGCGTTTTTCTCGGAATCTAGAGCCTGTAGAGGAAAAAGGGCCGAAATCTGTGATCACCACCATTTTTGACCTAAAAGTCGATTTATTGAGGATTTTCATATAAAAAACTTTAAATGCGTTTTTCTCGGAATCTAGAGCCTATAGAGGAAAAAAGGCTAAAATCTGTGATCACCACCATTTTTGACCTAAAAGTCGATTTATTGAGGATTTTCATATAAAAAACTTTAAATGCGTTTTTCTCGGAATCTAGAGCCTATAGAGGAAAAAGGGCTAAAATCTGTGATCACTACCATTTTTGACCAAAAAGTTGATTTTTTGAGGATTTTCATATAAAAAACTTTAAATGCGTTTTTCTAGGAAAAAAGGCTAAAATCTGTGATCACTACCATTTTTGACCTAAAAGTCGATTTATTGAGGATTTTCATATAAAAAACTTTAAATGCGTTTTTCTCGGAATCTAGAGCCTGTAGAGGAAAAAGGGCCGAAATCTGTGATCACCACCATTTTTGACCTAAAAGTCGATTTATTGAGGATTTTCATATAAAAAACTTTAAATGCGTTTTTCTCGGAATCTAGAGCCTATAGAGGAAAAAGGGCTAAAATCTGTGATCACCACCATTTTTGACCTAAAAGTCGATTTATTGAGGATTTTCATATAAAAAACTTTAAATGCGTTTTTCTCGGAATCTAGAGCCTATAGAGGAAAAAGGGCTAAAATCTGTGATCACTACCATTTTTGACCTAAAAGTCGATTTATTGAGGATTTTCATATAAAAAACTTTAAATGCGTTTTTCTCGGAATCTAGAGCCTATAGAGGAAAAAGGGCTAAAATCTGTGATCACTACCATTTTTGACCAAAAAGTCGATTTTTTGAGGATTTTCATATAAAAAACTTTAAATGCGTTTTTCTCGGAATCTAGAGCCTATAGAGGAAAAAAGGCTAAAATCTGTGATCACCACCATTTTTGACCTAAAAGTCGATTTATTGAGGATTTTCATATAAAAAACTTTAAATGCGTTTTTCTCGGAATCTAGAGCCTATAGAGGAAAAAGGGCTAAAATCTGTGATCACCACCATTTTTGACCTAAAAGTCGATTTTTTGAGGATTTTCATATAAGAAACTTTAAATGCGATTTTCTCGGAATCTAGAGCCTGTAGAGGAAAAAGGGCTAAAATCTGTGATCACTACCATTTTTGACCAAAAAGTCGATTTTTTGAGGATTTTCATATAAAAAACTTTAAATGCGTTTTTCTCGGAATCTAGAGCCTGTAGAGGAAAAAGGGCCGAAATCTGTGATCACCACCATTTTTGACCAAAAAGTCGATTTTTTGAGGATTTTCATATAAAAAACTTTAAATGCGTTTTTCTCGGAATCTAGAGCCTGTAGAGGAAAAAGGGCTAAAATCTGTGATCACTACCATTTTTGACCAAAAAGTCGATTTTTTGAGGATTTTCATATAAAAAACTTTAAATGCGTTTTTCTCGGAATCTAGAGCCTGTAGAGGAAAAAGGGCTAAAATCTGTGATCACTACCATTTTTGACCAAAAAGTCGATTTTTTGAGGATTTTCATATAAAAAACTTTAAATGCGATTTTCTCGGAATCTAGAGCCTGTAGAGGAAAAAGGGCTAAAATCTGTGATCACTACCATTTTTGACCAAAAAGTCGATTTTTTGAGGATTTTCATATAAAAAACTTTAAATGCGTTTTTCTCGGAATCTAGAGCCTGTAGAGGAAAAAGGGCTAAAATCTGTGATCACCACCATTTTTGACCTAAAAGTCGATTTATTGAGGATTTTCATATAAAAAACTTTAAATGCGTTTTTCTCGGAATCTAGAGCCTGTAGAGGAAAAAGGGCTAAAATCTGTGATCACTACCATTTTTGACCAAAAAGTCGATTTTTTGAGGATTTTCATATAAAAAACTTTAAATGCGTTTTTCTCGGAATCTAGAGCCTATAGAGGAAAAAGGGCTAAAATCTGTCATCACTACCATTTTTGACCAAAAAGTCGATTTTTTGAGGATTTTCATATAAAAAACTTTAAATGCGTTTTTCTCGGAATCTAGAGCCTGTAGAGGAAAAAGGGCCGAAATCTGTGATCACCACCATTTTTGACCAAAAAGTCGATTTTTTGAGGATTTTCATATAAAAAACTTTAAATGCGTTTTTCTCGGAATCTAGAGCCTGTAGAGGAAAAAGGGCTAAAATCTGTGATCACCACCATTTTTGACCTAAAAGTCGATTTTTTGAGGATTTTCATATAAAAAACTTTAAATGCGATTTTCTCGGAATCTAGAGCCTGTAGAGGAAAAAGGGCTAAAATCTGTGATCACTACCATTTTTGACCAAAAAGTCGATTTTTTGAGGATTTTCATATAAAAAACTTTAAATGCGTTTTTCTCGGAATCTAGAGCCTATAGAGGAAAAAGGGCTAAAATCTGTGATCACTACCATTTTTGACCAAAAAGTCGATTTTTTGAGGATTTTCATATAAAAAACTTTAAATGCGTTTTTCTCGGAATCTAGAGCCTGTAGAGGAAAAAGGGCTAAAATCTGTGATCACTACCATTTTTGACCTAAAAGTCGATTTATTGAGGATTTTCATATAAAAAACTTTAAATGCGTTTTTCTCGGAATCTAGAGCCTGTAGAGGAAAAAGGGCTAAAATCTGTGATCACTACCATTTTTGACCAAAAAGTCGATTTTTTGAGGATTTTCATATAAAAAACTTTAAATGCGTTTTTCTCGGAATCTAGAGCCTATAGAGGAAAAAGGGCTAAAATCTGTGATCACTACCATTTTTGACCAAAAAGTCGATTTTTTGAGGATTTTCATATAAAAAACTTTAAATGCGTTTTTCTCGGAATCTAGAGCCTGTAGAGGAAAAAGGGCTAAAATCTGTGATCACTACCATTTTTGACCAAAAAGTCGATTTTTTGAGGATTTTCATATAAAAAACTTTAAATGCGTTTTTCTCGGAATCTAGAGCCTATAGAGGAAAAAGGGCTAAAATCTGTGATCACCACCATTTTTTGACCTAAAAGCCGATTTTTTGAGGATTTTCATATAAAAAACTTTAAATGCGTTTTTCTCGGAATCTAGAGCCTATAGAGGAAAAAGGGCTAAAATCTGTGATCACTACCATTTTTGACCAAAAAGTCGATTTTTTGAGGATTTTCATATAAAAAACTTTAAATGCGTTTTTCTCGGAATCTAGAGCCTATAGAGGAAAAAAGGCTAAAATCTGTGATCACCACCATTTTTGACCTAAAAGTCGATTTATTGAGGATTTTCATATAAAAAACTTTAAATGCGTTTTTCTCGGAATCTAGAGCCTATAGAGGAAAAAGGGCTAAAATCTGTGATCACTACAATTTTTGACCAAAAAGTCGATTTTTTGAGGATTTTCATATAAAAAACTTTAAATGCGTTTTTCTCGGAATCTAGAGCCTGTAGAGGAAAAAGGGCTAAAATCTGTGATCACCACCATTTTTGACCTAAAAGTCGATTTTTTGAGGATTTTCATATAAAAAACTTTAAATGCGATTTTCTCGGAATCTAGAGCCTGTAGAGGAAAAAGGGCTAAAATCTGTGATCACTACCATTTTTGACCAAAAAGTCGATTTTTTGAGGATTTTCATATAAAAAACTTTAAATGCGTTTTTCTCGGAATCTAGAGCCTGTAGAGGAAAAAGGGCTAAAATCTGTGATCACCACCATTTTTGACCTAAAAGTCGATTTTTTGAGGATTTTCATATAAAAAACTTTAAATGCGATTTTCTCGGAATCTAGAGCCTGTAGAGGAAAAAGGGCTAAAATGTGTGATCACTACCATTTTTGACCAAAAAGTCGATTTTTTGAGGATTTTCATATAAAAAACTTTAAATGCGTTTTTCTCGGAATCTAGAGCCTGTAGAGGAAAAAGGGCTAAAATCTGTGATCACTACCATTTTTGACCTAAAAGTCGATTTATTGAGGATTTTCATATAAAAAACTTTAAATGCGTTTTTCTCGGAATCTAGAGCCTGTAGAGGAAAAAGGGCTAAAATCTGTGATCACTACCATTTTTGACCAAAAAGTCGATTTTTTGAGGATTTTCATATAAAAAACTTTAAATGCGTTTTTCTCGGAATCTAGAGCCTGTAGAGGAAAAAGGGCCGAAATCTGTGATCACCACCATTTTTGACCAAAAAGTCGATTTTTTGAGGATTTTCATATAAAAAACTTTAAATGCGTTTTTCTCGGAATCTAGAGCCTGTAGAGGAAAAAGGGCTAAAATCTGTGATCACTACCATTTTTGACCAAAAAGTCGATTTTTTGAGGATTTTCATATAAAAAACTTTAAATGCGTTTTTCTCGGAATCTAGAGCCTGTAGAGGAAAAAGGGCCGAAATCTGTGATCACCACCATTTTTGACCTAAAAGTCGATTTTTTGAGGATTTTCATATAAAAAACTTTAAATGCGATTTTCTCGGAATCTAGAGCCTGTAGAGGAAAAAGGGCTAAAATCTGTGATCACTACCATTTTTGACCAAAAAGTCGATTTTTTGAGGATTTTCATATAAAAAACTTTAAATGCGTTTTTCTCGGAATCTAGAGCCTATAGAGGAAAAAGGGCTAAAATCTGTGATCACTACCATTTTTGACCAAAAAGTCGATTTTTTGAGGATTTTCATATAAAAAACTTTAAATGCGTTTTTCTCGGAATCTAGAGCCTGTAGAGGAAAAAGGGCCGAAATCTGTGATCACCACCATTTTTGACCAAAAAGTCGATTTTTTGAGGATTTTCATATAAAAAACTTTAAATGCGTTTTTCTCGGAATCTAGAGCCTGTAGAGGAAAAAGGGCTAAAATCTGTGATCACCACCATTTTTGACCTAAAAGCCGATTTTTTGAGGATTTTCATATAAAAAACTTTAAATGCGTTTTTCTCGGAATCTAGAGCCTATAGAGGAAAAAGGGCTAAAATCTGTGATCACCACCATTTTTGACCTAAAAGCTGATTTTTTGAGGATTTTCATATAAAAAACTTTAAATGCGTTTTTCTCGGAATCTAGAGCCTGTAGAGGAAAAAGGGCTAAAATCTGTGATCACTACCATTTTTGACCAAAAAGTCGATTTTTGGAGGATTTCCTAATAAAAAACTTTAAATGCGTTTTTCTCGGAGTCTAGAGCTTGTAGAGGAAAAAGGGCTAAAATCTGTGATCACTAACATTTTTGACCAAAAAGTCGATTTTTTGAGGATTTTCATGTAAAAAACTTTAAATGCGTTTTTCTCGGAATCTAGAGCCTGTAGAGGAAAAAGGGCTAAAATCTGTGATCGATTTTTTGAGGATTTTCATATAAAAAATTTTAAATGCGTTTTTCTCGGAATCTAGAGCCTGTAGAGGAAAAAGGGCTAAAATCTGTGATCGATTTTTTGAGGATTTTCATATAAAAAACTTTAAATGCGTTTTTCTCGGAATCTAGAGCCTATAGAGGAAAAAGGGCTAAAATCTGTGATCGATTTTTTGAGGATTTTCATATAAAAAACTTTAAATGCGTTTTTCTCGGAATCTAGAGCCTGTAGAGGAAAAAGGGCTAAAATCTGTGATCACTACCATTTTTTACCAAAAAGTCGATTTTTTGAGGATTTTCATATAAAAAACTTTAAATGCGTTTTTCTCGGAATCTAGAGCCTATAGAGGAAAAAGGGCTAAAATCTGTGATCACCACCATTTTTGACCTAAAAGTCGATTTATTGAGGATTTTCATATAAAAAACTTTAAATGCGTTTTTCTCGGAATCTAGAGCCTATAGAGGAAAAAGGGCTAAAATCTGTGATCACTACCATTTTTGACCAAAAAGTCGATTTTTTGAGGATTTTCATATAAAAAACTTTAAATGCGTTTTTCTCGGAATCTAGAGCCTGTAGAGGAAAAAGGGCTAAAATCTGTGATCACCACCATTTTTGACCTAAAAGTCGATTTTTTGAGGATTTTCATATAAAAAACTTTAAATGCGATTTTCTCGGAATCTAGAGCCTGTAGAGGAAAAAGGGCTAAAATCTGTGATCACTACCATTTTTGACCTAAAAGTCGATTTATTGAGGATTTTCATATAAAAAACTTTAAATGCGTTTTTCTCGGAATCTAGAGCCTGTAGAGGAAAAAGGGCTAAAATCTGTGATCACCACCATTTTTGACCTAAAAGTCGATTTATTGAGGATTTTCATATAAAAAACTTTAAATGCGTTTTTCTCGGAATCTAGAGCCTGTAGAGGAAAAAGGGCTAAAATCTGTGATCACTACCATTTTTGACCAAAAAGTCGATTTTTTTGAGGATTTTCATATAAAAAACTTTAAATGCGTTTTTCTCGGAATCTAGAGCCTATAGAGGAAAAGGGCTAAAATCTGTGATCACCACCATTTTTGACCTAAAAGTCGATTTTTTGAGGATTTTCATATAAAAAACTTTAAATGCGATTTTCTCGGAATCTAGAGCCTGTAGAGGAAAAAGGGCTAAAATCTGTGATCACTACCATTTTTGACCAAAAAGTCGATTTTTTGAGGATTTTCATATAAAAAACTTTAAATGCGTTTTTCTCGGAATCTAGAGCCTATAGAGGAAAAAAAGGCTAAAATCTGTGATCACCACCATTTTT